>SJXQ01009259.1:58322-76396 GCA_006408695.1 Aepyceros melampus | reverse complement strand
TGGGGGCGGGCTGCCTCTCCAGGGCCGAAGCGGGGGCGAGGCGCTGCGGATGGGGCTCCGGGGGAGGCTGCTGGCCGGGCGGCAGCCCCCAGCCCCTCCCCGGGGGAGGCTGCGGTCCCGGCTCTGGACCTGTTGCCCGAAGGTTCTCAGCCTACATCGCTTCCCGGCAGTTCTGCTTCCTTCCCCAGATGTCACCTGCCTCCTGTGCTGTTTTTCCCCCTCACATCTTATAATAAGAACCGTTTCTTAGCCCTAATCGTACTTTTAAATACAAATGAGTTTGGAGAGCTTCGCAGAGTTTCCTTTGCTCCCTGCAACTCTTTCCGAAGTTGTCAATTGATTTCAAAACGCTGTGCTTTTTATTCGAATTGGATCTCTGGGGATGAGAAGGAAGCAGCTCTATAAATATCTTTATTTTAGGAAGCCAGTGATTAGAGTAGCAGCCTTTGAGTAACTATTGACAAAATGGCCCAGGGGGTGATTGAAGTTTCTATTTTAGCTATGTCAGTGTGTGATATTCTTTTTATTTTTCTCCCATCGTTTTCGTTTGTGGTTTATTTTCTCCGATAAAACTTCAGTTCAGTTGGATAATTTTTTTTTTAAGGAAAAAAATAATCTAGGCTCATTTGCTGTTATCTGCTGCTGCCGATCTTTGAATTGAGAGAGGACTGAAATTTCACAGAATCATGGAATTTTAGAGATGGAAGAGGCCTTAAAGAAAATTTAGTCCAATTTTTATCGTTTTGCAGTTGAAGATAGTGATGCCCTGGGGGTCCAATGACCTACCCAAGGTGACACAGCTAAACTGTAGGTGGAGCCACAAGTAAAACTCAGGTCTTAGATTCCCCTAGTTGTGTGATTTTTCTCCTTTACCATATCAAGTCTCTTAGCTGTTTAGAATACTCTTGAGGTCAAGAGTTATTTTAGAATGATGTTAATTGGGTACAGAAAGTGGAAGGTACTGTCTCTAGTAAAGACATATTTTTCAAGCACATCTACAATGGAAGCTAAGTATAATTGTTCCAGAGACATACCAGGTTATGTCATTGAGTGCCCTTTAGTGGAGTATTAACTGTTATCATTGTAACATACAGTGTATCACTAAATTTCAGCCACTACCTTAAATCAAATATTTGTGAGCTGAATGCTGTTTTCTGATCTGACAGATAAGAGCGGACATTAAGGGGAGTGTGTAGGCAGTGCAGGTAAGAGTCCCAGAGAGGACCTGGGAGGTTATAAAAGGCGAGAGGGAGGAACATTGATGTTGATGTTGAAAGATATTCATGGAGAAACGGGAAAGTAGCTGTAAAGTAGGATAGTGGATAAAGAATATGGATGCAGAAGGGATTCAGGAAGTGTCCAGATGACTTTGCAGTTCATCGAACTTTCACATATTTTGGAAAACTGATTCTATGTAGGAACCTTTGGAAATGTGTCTGCCTATAAATCTCTTAACATGTATTATATTCCTTTCTTTTAAAATTTTATGGAGGTATGAGTTAAAAAATTGATGTTTTTGTTGGAGTGAAACAGAGCAATCGGGAAAATTAATCTGTAAATAGAAATATCAAATCTTGGCATTAAAAAAAAAACCATAAAGAGCTATTTGGTGACATATAACAGCTCTTGTAGATTTTCCCTTCGTGTTCGTTGCTTGGAGGGTGTTATGGTGAGACTTGCGGCATGTGGATGACAAATACCTGCCAGGGTTAAGTTATTGGGAAGGATGCACAATCTCACATAGACCAGGGAGTTTGTATTTCCGTTCAAAAGAGATTTTTAATACTGGTAATGGAGATGGATTCTTGACCAAGATGTATTAGATCAAGAGAAATAAAGAAACCTTTGAGCTAGTCCTGGTAAGTGAGCTCGATGATCAAGAAAGAAGCAGCCCTCTGGAACATACATGGGAGATTAAAAAAAAAAAAAACAGTTAAACATTGAAAATAGTAACTCTTAAAGCTTTTGATTAACTGGGGGCCTGTACTCCTTCCACAGGGAAGTCTGGCCACTTTCAGATTCCGAGTAGATCCATTGTGTTGGGCTTTGCCCCTTTGGTCTTAATGCTGCTTAAAGTTCTAACTAGTTAATAGTGTCTTGGAGAAAGCATGGCTTATCAACAATAGGTTGGAAAAAATACTTGCAATTTAGCTTTTGCCATGGGGAAATGAGATGGTTAACTGAAATTTGGCTTTTAAATTGAAGTTCGTTTATCCAAAGATTTCTTTGTCATCCAAAATCGTTTCTAGATTCTGAAGTTGAAAAAAGATCATTTACCCATCAGTCACGCTGAGCTTTGTGAATATGCAGATTGCCTCTGCCATCAGGCACGAAGGCATTTATTGGTTGAATTGCAGCGGTGGATCTCTTTATCACTTACATCCCTTATGTCCTCCCTAGGGTGCGGGCTCCTTTTCTGAGAATCTGTATTTCTGCAAGGACTGGTCCTCACTTAGGAAGCTTGTGTAAAGAAGTCCACTGTTACACACACACACACACACACTTCAGTGGGGTGGGGGGGCTCCTTTTCTGAGAATATGTGTTTCTGCAAGAGCTGGTCCTCACTTAGGAAGCTTACGTAAAGAGAGGATGTCCACTGTTTTTAACACACGCACTTCAGTTACCAAACTAAGATTATAGTTAAGTCATTCCTACCTTTCTTCTCTTGGAAAATACTTAAGTGCCTTTTGCAAGACTCTGAATTCACATCATAAAGAAAGATCGGGTACGCGTGAGGCATTCCTCCGAGTCCACTGCTCGTTATTAATATCAGGATAGTGGTGAGATTGGGAAACCCACTTGCATTGTTTTGTGGCATCTTAGGTCACAGAACACAGGAAGCTTTTAGCAGCTCCAGATACAAGACCTCATGGAAGTCTGTGAACCCGGTGGGATTCAGCTACTGATTAAACAGTAGCTTGTGAAACCTGGGCTTTTATTTTAGATTAAACAAACAAGCTTGTGCCTTAAAAAAGATTTCTGAAGTAAAGGAAGTGCTCTTTAAAGTGCGATTTTTTGTTTAACAGCTTCTGAGAAATAAAAATTATTTTCACAGGTTTTTCGTGCGATTGTCAGTCTACATGACTGTGAGGCTGGAGATCTGATTTAGGCTGGAAACACTGTTAATTGCTTTCAATTTGTGATACTTTGGGGTTAAATAAGTACTCTTGTTTGCCTAGTAATAGGAAATAGGGCCAGCAACTTTGTAGCATCATCATTGAAATTATCAAATTTCTGCAGTTTTGCTAACTGTTGATGCAGTTTTCTTGAAATTTAGAGTCCTTGGGCCCTCTATGTCTCCTTTGGGTATAGAGATAGCAGCTGTATATCTAATAATAATAATTAAAAAAACCACCCTGCAGTGTAAATGTCACGTAGGGGATGCCCAGGGTTCTGAAATGGTTAAACAGATGAGTCCTCAAAAAAGTCTTCACAGGCAGGCATATAAAAGGAATCCAACTTTTCAGCCCATTTGGGAGTAAAATCCATGCACAGATCACAGGAGGAGCAGGTCCTGCAGCCAAGCTTGGCCTTTGGAGTTGGTCTGGGTGTGAGACCTTCCTCTGCCACTTCAGTAGCTTTTAAGACCTTGGCCTGTCACTTGACCTCTCCGAGCTTCTTAGTACTCACTCAAGTTTTTAAAAAGGGATGGTGATGATATTTACCCAAGGGGTTGCTATCACGTGGTAGCCATGCCTGCTACAGGTCAGGCCCTTGACAGCGTAGATTTCTTTGTAGATTTGGGGCACCATCATAGAGTTGACTAATGGTAGGTGCTGTTGTCAGAGAAGGAACTCAGCATGGGAGCCGCTTAAACTTGGAGTGCCTGAAACTTACAGATGTTTAAAAAAAAAAAGTCTTTGTTTCTCAAAATAACAAGTTGTGATGGCTGAAGATGAGATCCTTTAGAGAGAAATCTGGCTTACTGAAGTATGATCTATAGGCTGATGTTGTTGCTTCTTGAAATTCACAGCCTTGGGGAATTATGCTAGAAAT
This sequence comes from Aepyceros melampus, assembly GCA_006408695.1. Classification (NCBI taxonomy): domain Eukaryota; kingdom Metazoa; phylum Chordata; class Mammalia; order Artiodactyla; family Bovidae; genus Aepyceros; species Aepyceros melampus. The sequence continues at coordinate 72,400 of SJXQ01009259.1, read as the reverse complement.
TTTTAAGACGATCTGGATCAGCGTGCTTTTATATAATAAACCTGTTTTTGAATGTCAAGATGACTAAAGCTCTTGGATGTGAACGACTGCTGTTTTAACTTATTTAAAGGAACCGCGGGCGAGCTAAGTTGGTTTGATCCCAAACAAAAATTGTACACTCGCAGAAAGCATCCGTGAAGGCAGGAGGTTCACCCAGGCTGTGCTCGGACCAGCCCAGGGCTGAGGTTTCCCCTTAGAAAATGTCATTCGGAGAGGTGAATGTGACAGACTTGCTTTCTGTCTCTCACTCAGTCACTCTTAAATCATGTGTTTTTGCAGGCTTCTAGCATTGCTTCACTCCGAAATTTTTATGTATTACTCAGACACGGGGAAAGGGATATTATAGAAAGGAGAAGCTGGACAAGCGTTCCTGGTAGAAAGCAGACTACTCTATCTGAGGTGGTTTTTAGACTCAAATCTCTATTTTTCTGTGACCCCTCACATGGAGACGTTGTAAGAACCCTGAGGAAGTGCGGTGAAATCTGTGTCGGGGCGAAATACCGGAGTGAAGTCTTTTTAAATCGCAGCGAATGACTAATTTGGAACCATGCCTTGGCATTACAGTCATTTGCCACAGAGAGAACAGGCATCTCAGAAAAATAACCTCGATCTTTCAGAAGAAGGTTCTGTGCAGAGGTTAGCTCAGTGCAGAGACTGCGAATTTCATTTGACTTTATTGTGATTCAGGTGGGGAAACTTGAGAACAGCTGATGCCAGACGTCTCAGGTGCCTGAACCCACAGCCCGCTGTGCGCCTTTCCTCCTCTGAAAGCCTCTGCCCTTTCTTCCTTGGCTGTGTAAAAGCGGTTTGCTCCCCTTCTGCCTCCCTGGGGCTTCAGCCGGCTGGTGGTAAATCTTCCATTTTGTTTTTGGCAGCTTGGCACATTTTAATTTTACAATGTTAGGTTTGTTTTAAAAGGTTGGAGTTACCATCAGACCAGACCCCGGTGCTGGGGTGGGGCTGGGGTAGCCCTTGGCCTCCAGCCTACGGCCCCCGCTTGAGCAGCATTGGGCAGGGAGGTCATCGCAGCTGGGTTTCTGCTGCCCTGGCCTCTGCTCACCCCGTTCATCGCCCTTTTTTTTTGGCTGCACCAAGAGGCCTGTGGGATCTTAGTTCCTTGGCCAGGAGTGGAACCTGGGCCCTCTGCAGTGGAAGGGGCCGTCTTAACCTCTGGACTGCCTGGGAATTCCCCTCAAGGCACTTTCTTACCAGCTGAATCGATCTGCTCAGAGTTTGCAAGATACGCTGTTGCGATTCCCATCTTCTAAGGCAGTGGCACCCCACTCCAGTGTTCTTGCCTGGAAAGTCCCAGGGACGGGGAGCCTGGTGGGCTGCCGTCTGTGGGGTCGCGCAGAGTCGGGCACGCCTGACGCGACACAGCAGCAGCAGCAGCAGGGCTTTGCATTCTGTTCTCAGTTGCCTGACTCTTCAGGTGCTGTCATCTCTGTCTTTTCTTTGTTTTTAAATCTCTCTACAACCCCAGTTTCCCTACTGAGACCTTTTTCTTTGCCCAGGCTTAGTGACTGCTCGACTTCCCTGGTGGCTCAGATGGTAAAGAATCCACCTATAATGCAAGAGACCTGGCTTTGAGTCCTGGGTCGGGAAGATCCTCTGGAGAAGGGAATGGCAACCCACTGCAGTATTCTGGCCTGGAGAAGTCCTTGGACAGAGGAGTCTGGAGGGCTACAATCCATGGGGTCACACAGAGTTGAACACGACTGAGCAATTAACCCTTTAGTGTTTGCCTCCCCTAATGAACTCCTAGAGTGTCCCCTTGTGGGGCAAGAGGTTCCAGGGGATGCAGGATGAAAACGTGGAAACTGGTTTTTTTTTGACATTGGAACTTTAAAATTTATTTTCATTTCATCCTTAAACAATGTTGGCTTTCGTGAAGGTATAGAATACATTGGTATGCTAATGCGTTTGTATTATTTTGTAAACAAATTTACAAGAAATGGAAGAAATACAGAAAAAACTTACTGGTGAGCTGTGTCATCATAAAAAGGTTTGGGTTTGTGGTTCAAGCCTACCATGTGCATTTATCAAATACCACCTTTTAAAAAAAAATTATATATTGGAGTGTGGTTGATTTACAGTTTGTGTTTCAGGTGTATAGCAAAGTGATTCAGTTATACATATAGCTCTTCCCTTTCAAATTCTTTTCCCATTTAGCTTACTACAGTATATTGAGTAGGGTTCCCTGTGCTCTACAGTAAGTCCTTGTTTGTTATCTATTTTAAATATGTGTGAATGTGTTAATCCCAAATTCCTAATTTATCTCTCCCCCACCGCCTTTCTGTGATGGCTCAAATGGTAAAGAATGCCTGCAATGCAAGAGACCAGAGTTCGATCCCTGGGTCAGGAAGATAGTCTGGAGAAGGAAATAGCAACCCACTCCAGTGTCTTTGCCGGGAGAATTCCATGGACAGAGGAGCCTGGCCAGGCTACAGACCACGAGGTCGCAGAGAGTCAGAAACGACTTTTCCTACCACTTGTTTTTAAGTCCTGTCTCTTCACCTGTATCGCAAGCCTCAGTATTGCTCGTGTTTGCATGGTATCCCACGTTTAGTTGAAGTTTGTGGGTGATGCTGAAGTTTGATGAAGGTGGTGCTGGAGAACTGAGTTTCCCAGACCAGTACTCGTGTCCATGCATTAAGACGAGAGGGTGTCAGCTTAGAGCCTCTCATTCTCCTAACTTTACCTTCAGCCAGCCCGGTCCTTCACCCTGAAGGAGGCCGTTTATAGTTGTTTTATTTTTAGTTGTAAATTTTTTCTTTTAGAACAATTCTAGATTTACAGGAAAGTTGCAAAGATAGTACAAAGTGTCCCTGTGTATCCTTTGTCGTTTTCCCTTTTGACATTTGTAACAGCCAGGAGCTGGTTCTAATGCACGATTATTAACCAGCGCCCAGACTGTATCAGGTTTCTTTCCTGTTTCCCTCACGTCCTTTTTCTTGTTTCGGGATCCCACGTGTCTGGTCGTCACATCTCCTTGGGCCCCTCCAGTCTGCTCCCTGTTTTGGTGATCTTGACACCGTGCGGAGTACTGGGCGGGTGTCTCGCAGCATTATCCCCGAGCTGGTGCGTGTTTGATGTTTTTCTCGGGATGAGGCTGGGCTCTGTGTTTGTGTGGGAGGAAGCCCGCAGAGCGACCGTGCCGTTCTCATCACGTCCTGTCGAGGGCGTGTGCTCTCACGACGCCTGGGCCCTGGCCCCTTGGCTGAGGTGCTGTTTGTCGGCTGCCGCCTCTGCCAGTCACACACGCCCTCCTCCGCACCGCACGTGTGCCCGGCCCCCACGAGCAACTCGCCACCTCCTTGAGGGAGAAGCATCTGTAGGACTTACTCAGGATTCTGTGTAGGAGATTTAACTGTTCTTCCCCGTGTATTTGACGTACTCCTTTTCCTATTTGGAACCAGTCTGTTGTTCCATGTCCAGTTCTAACTGTTGCTTCCTGACCTGCATACAGATTTCTCAAGAGGCAGGTCAGGTGGTCTGGTATTCTCATCTCTTTCAGAATTTTCCACAGTTTATTGTGATCCACACAGTCAAAGGCTTTGGCATAGTCAATAAAGCAGAAATAGATGTTTTTCTGGAACTCTCTTGCTTTTTCCATGATCCAGCAGATGTTGGCAATTTGATCTCTGGTTCCCCTGCCTTTTCTAAAACCAGCCTGAAGATGTGTAAGTTAATTGCTTTCTTAGTTGTTTTTGCTCTCCAATAGCAGAATTGAGTAGTTGCAGCAGAGACCTTATGGCCTGCAAAGCTTAAGATGGTTGCTCTTGGCCCTTTATAATAAGAAGGGTTTACGGATCTCTCATTAGTCTGTCTCCCTGCCATTAGTTCATACAAATGACAATCAGTATGTTAAAATATTTAAAACAAACAAATACTAGTTTGTTTTATCCACAGTAATCCACTCCTGGGTCTGTAAAGTTTATTGTTTCACCATATAAAACCCCTTTTGTGACTGCTTAATTAAGCATGCTGTTTAATTATCATTTTTATGAGGGAAGGAACTAGCTGTCGTTCTTATTTAATTTTGCCATTTATAGAGTGATTTCCAGGCAAGCTGTTTAAAATGGTAAATTTTCAAAAGTTCAAGCTTTTGTTAGAAAATGATTTTAGCATCTTTTTTTTTATTGATTCATTTGATTCAATAAAATTTTCCAAAAATAATTTTAGAGATTTACAGAGGACTTTTTTTTTGGTGACAAATATTGCTTCTTTTGCAACTAATGCATTGCATGTGGTGGTTTGCAGTGGTATCATTGGTCGTAGCAGAAAAGATTTCAAGAAATACTTATTCAACTTCATCGCTGCTATGCCTCTCGTAAGTGTTATTTCTTCAAAAATTTTTACATAGAAAAAAATTGCATCTTACTAAAATCTTTTAAGGATTTTTACTTATTAAGTTCTTTAAAGATTTATATGCTAAATTTTTTCAAGTTTAGTTTTGTAACTTATAGGAAATGTATCAATGCAAACCTTTATACTAGATGGAAAAACTTAAAGGAATTATGCTTGGATCAGTTTCTTTGCATCATTTGTGGGTATGGACTGGAAGAAACACAAGCTGGAATCAAGATTGCTGGGAGAAATATCAATAATCTCAGATATGCAGATGACACCACCCTTATGGCAGAAAGTGAGGAGGAGCTAAAAAGCCTCTTGTTGAAAGTGAGAGAGGAGAGTGAAAAAGTTGGCTTAAGCTCAACATTCAGAAAATGAAGATCATGGCATCTGGCCCCATCACTTCATGGGGCCAGTCACTGCAGATGGTGACTGCAGCCATGAAATTAAAAGGCGCTTACTCCTTGGAAGAAAAGTTATGACCAACCTAGATAGTATATTCAAAAGCAGAGACATTACTTTGCCGACTAAGGTCCGTCTAGTCAAGGCTAGGGTTTTTCCTGTGGTCATGTATGGAGGTGAGAGTTGGACTGTGAAGAAGGCTGAGCGCAGAAGAATTGATGCTTTTGAACTGTGGTGTTGGAGAAGACTCTTGAGAGTCCCCTGGACTGCAATGAGATCCAACCAGTCCATTCTGAGGGAGATCAACCCTGGGATTTCTTTGGAAGGAATGATGCTAAAACTGAAGCTCCAGTACTTTGGCCACCTTATGCAAAGAGTTGACTCATTGGAAAAGACTCTGATGCTGGGAGGGATTGGGGGCAGGAGGAGAAAGGGACGTCAGAGGATGAGATGGCTGGATGGCATCATGGACTCCATGGGCGTGAGTCTGAGTGAACTCCGGGAGTTGGTGATGGACAGGGAGGCCTGGCGTGCTGCAATTCATGGGGTCGCAAAGAGTCGCACATGACTGCGCGACTGAACTGAACTCCCCGTGTATTTCCTTGTTCAATTATTTATATGAGTATGCACATGAGGATATTGATTTTTACACTTTGGGTTATAATTCAATACTGTTATTTATTTTGCTGCTTAAATGGGCCGTTGGGAGCTCTTTCAGTTGGCTCCTGTGTCCTGCAGACACATACCCATCTTTTTTTTCCAAGCACTTCCTTGTTCTCCGGCCCTGTGAGAAACTGTGGCTCCAGGGCTTCCTTTTATTGGAGGGTGATATTAGAAACCGGGATCTGGGCCCCGGATTTGCCCACTGCTACTGCGATGTTTATAACAGGGTTTTGATCCTCTGCTTCCTGTACCTAATGCCAGGTGCTGCGAAAAGAGAGCAAGCGAGGGATTTGGTGGGACCAAGGGCCTCTCAGGGGACGGGTGACTGGGACGGACCCTGAGCTTTTGAACCCTGTCACTTGGCCACCTTTTAACTTTTTCTTAACACCATCGTAAATACTACATATCCCGTGCTTGTGGTATAATGGTACTGGCAAGAAGTTATTTTTATTTTTAGAGCAAATATTATTGTTGGAAGCTTTTATTTACTCTCTCCAAGAGCAGCCTCATCTAGAAGAAGATGAGGGAAACCTTTTAAGCTTAAGGCTACAGTTAGAATTACTTCAGGGAGTCTTATCAGCTTTGGAAATTGTTGAACGGGATTATAGGCAACTCCTTTCATTGGTGAAAGTTCAGATGGAATGTCCAGTGGCAAGTCACTTGAAGAGCACAGAGGGCTGGAGCCTTGCTTTGATCTTTTCACAGAGCTTTTGGTTTCTTTTCATTTCTTTATTATGGAAAATTTCAAACATAACACAGAAGTAGGATAATGAATCTAACGAACCGTCGTGTGCCTGTCACCCAGCATCAGCAGCTTTACGTTTATTCCGTTGCTCACTTGTGCCTTTTTCACCTGCCTGGCGGCCCCCATTGGTTTGATACCAGTCCCGGCCATGGCATCAGTTCAGCTGAAAATGCTTCAGGAAAAAACGAAGCTGTTTTTATAAAACAGAATCACTTACATCAAGATCAGCTGGGTGCTTGTAGAAATGCAGATTGGGGGGCCCCCAAACGCACCAGCTGAATTGGAATTCTGGAGGCTGGCCCAGAAGTCTGCGTCTGTAATACTTCTGTGGTGATTTCTCCAACCCCACGACACGAAGTGCTTGATCGTGCTGCACGCGCTGTGCGTCGTTCAGTCGTGTCCGACTCTGTGACCTCCTGAACTGTAGCCCGCCAGGCTCCTCTGTGCATGGGGCTCCCCAGGCAAGAGCCGCCATTCCTTCCTCTAGGGTGTCTTCCTGACCCAGGGATTGAACCCACGTCTCCTGTGTGTCCTGCCTTGGCAGGCAGGTTCTTTCTCACTGAGCCACCTGGGAAGCCTGTCTTCTACTAAGGCGAGATAATATCGGTTATTTAATAGGAACCTGTTGACTGGGGGAGCTTATGAGACTCAAGGAAGGAAGGAAGAATTTAAAATTAAAAAATTAATGTCAACACCTAAGATCTGAAGAGATCTCTGCTCCTGACCACTGTACGTGAATACTGTTCTCAAGAATCTTCCTGTGAGAAGTTATGTGTGCTATAACCACAAAGGAATGTACAAACTTCAGGGCGAAACACACACCACCTACCACTCCAGAAGCCTTTTTTTTTTCCACCTGTAATTTTAACCCTTTCTCTGGGAGGCAGTGTAAATAATAGTCTCTTTACATTTTATAAATACTCTATAAGTAATCAGTAAAAGAGCTGTGAGCTGGTGGCCTGATAGTCAGCTGCCTGCGCTGTGAGCTGAGTGCCTCGTGGTGCAGATGGGCCTGCCCCGGCCTGCCGGGTCTCAGCCCACTGCAGCCCAGACCAGCAGGGAAACTCGGCTCGAGCAGGTGGAACTCAGGACGCTCCCGGCTGCCTAGGTGACAGGTGTGCACGCCGTGTGAGAGCCCCTGGTTCTCGACCTGCAGGACGGTGGTGTGCTATGATAACCATGTCGCTAACACTGTATTATAAAAAGCAAGTTAGTTTTCCTCAGCCGGATTCTTTTGGAATAGCCTCATATTTGTAGCCCATTTTATATTTTTCAACAGGTAACTTTTTTTTTTAAGCTTGTTGATGTATTTTAATGTATTTGCTGTGAGTGTATTGATACGTACAAAACATGATGAGCTAAAGGAAGAAAACTCTCAAAATGCTTCCGTGTGACAACTGTGTGATGAGTTGAGTTTGATTAAGAACATCGTAGACCCACACACTAGGACAGATAATTTTGGACTTTTTTTTTTTTGCAACATGTATGCCTTACATAGGAGAAAAGAATTTCATTTTAAGCTTCTAGGCTAGTGATTTTTGAGAGAGAAGTTGCTCTTATCCAAAAGTGAAACCACTGTGATGTCAGTTTTAAAAACTCATAGTGTTTTTTTTTTCTCTTTGAGGTCAATGTTCAAAGTCCATCCTGAAAATGTCTTTTTTTCCCTTTTTGCTACACTGAACAGGAGGCTTGCGTTAACGTGCTGTAATTGCAGCCTTTAATTATGGTGAGTGAATCTTTAAGCCATTCTGGACTTAGGAGCCAGAGGTGGATGAGTTTGCAGTTATTCTGCACATTTAAAATATCTCCTTTGACCAACCAGTAATTGTAAAATTCTGTAGCTTCAGCTTCTTACTGCAAAACCGAAGGTTGTGATCTACTGGTTACCTCTCAGATTAGCCTCTGAATTTAAGTTTAAAGCATCTTTCACGCTGCAGATTCTTCCTCAGAACCCTCCGTAAATTCAACCTGTGCTCCTTTCAGCAGGAAAAAAAATTCCTTTTTCCCAGGGCTGCCTGGCAGCGTGCCTCCTGGAGCGGTTCAGGGTCAGCAGCAAGTGTTACTTTCCAAGGATGCAGCCTGCCGGTTCCGGGCCCAGACCCCCCCCCGCACTCCCTCTGCACCCGACTCTGACTTCAGACCGTTATTAAAACGCAGCGCACCCGGACACTGATTGCTGGTGAGGCACTGAAAAATAACAGACGTAACGAAAAGAGTGCCCTGAGAACACTCCACCAGAGGCCTGCTGCCGGGGTACACTCCAGAAGTCTGCAATTCAACTTGTTTTGCTTTAAAAAAAAAAACAAATTAACTTCAGTAAAAGATCTCGATAACCAGTTTTCACCATTTTTCACTCACTGTTCAAGTGAGACACGTGGTGGACTCGTCCAGGTTTGGACTTCTACAATCTTTGTGTGAGAACTTTAGAGTAGCAAGGCCAGTCCTCAGGAGGGGGAGGTGGGGCCCCTGGAAGGGAAGCAGTCGGTTCAAGGCCTGGAGCTGTCGGAGCCTGACCTCCTCGTGGGCTGAGGGGGCCTGACGCCCGCCCGCCAGCTCCCAGGCGCTCTGCCTCGCTGGCACAGGACACGCTGACTAGAGTCACGCACGTACGTGGCTGCTCTCAGTCATTTTCCTTGGATATTTACTTCCGTTTTTTTATCTCAAAGTCCTGGGTGAAATTCAGAGGTATTTATTGTTTAGTTGGCCCTTGAAATAGTAAAGATAATTCCTTATGAGTTAGGAGACTGACATGCTGACTTCCATAATAAGGCTCAGAAAAGCACATTCATCTTTAGTTTTGTTTTTTTTTTTTAATTTGTGGGAACAACCACTGCTGCCTCTGAGTTGAGTTGCAGTGTTTAATTAAAGGTGATAAAAAATATTTCTGACTTGAAAGTAGTGTAATCATAAACTTGTAAATACTCACTTGTGAACATGAAAAATATTGTAGGCGCTGTGATTAAATCAGTGCTGTCGAGGCCTGGACCCTGTCAGGAATCTGCTGGAGGCTGTGGATCCCAAGAAGAGTGCTGGTGAGCAGATGGCTTGTGTACACATGGTGAAGCGTCCCGGGCAGGTGTCAGGAAATGTGCCCGGCGTTCTGGACACCCTTTCCTCAGCTCTGTGAGACCAGCGCCGTGATGGGGGCCCTTGACCCTGTGCTTCCTCAGCTCTGCTTCGTCCCAGGGCTCCGGCAGCTGCAGCAGCTTCCGGTTCTCTCCTGGACCCTCTCCTTTACTTATAATAGATGACTCTTTTACGTGTATGTTTTGCGGCATCATAGCTTTATTCTACTTTTGAATAACTTTGTTAGTATACGTTTTCAGTTCAGTCGCTCAGTCTTGTCCAACTCTTTGCGACCGCGTGGACTGCAGCACGCCAGGCCTCCCTGTCCATCATGAACTCCCAGAGCTTGCTCAAACTCAAGTCCGTTGAGTCAGTGATGCCATCCAACCATCTCATCCTCTGTCCTTCCCATCGCCTCCTGCCCTCAATCTTTCCCAGCATCAGGGTCTTTTCAAATGAGTCAGCTCTTGGCATCAGGTGACCAAAATATTGGAGTTTCAGCTTCAGCATCAGTCCTTCCAATGAGTATTCAGGACTGATTTCTTTTAGGATAGACTGGTTGGATTTCCTTGCAGTTCAAGGGACTCAGGGTAGTTAAAAAAAAAAAAAGGCACAAACCATTCTTTCCGTAAAAGCACAAGGCGTTCTTTTGGTTCTTTTGCTGCTGACCATCATGTTTCTCTCCAAGTCGCTTTGTAAAGCCGTCCTCCTCTGTGTTCTGAGCAGCTTGTGCCCCGTGTCTCCATCTGCCTCCATAGCGTCGTTGTTCCTGTTTGACCCTGTTTCTTCATCCCATTCCTTAAATTTTGTCCCCCGGCCCAGCGTTCTATTCCCCCTGTGCTCTCTGTTTGTGTGAGTTAATGCATGTGGATGTTTTTAAAGTGAAACTGTTCCGGGGCTTATGATAAAAAGAGCCCCGGGGGCCCCTGTCCTGTCCTTCCTCATCCCCACTCTCTGCCCCCCCTCATCTTGCTGAAGAACAGACTTAAACCGCTGTTCCTTGGTTTAAGTAGATACTGAGTTTCTGCCGTGAAAAAGAGAATGTATGTACCCATACACTCTTCCCCTTCTCGGCATCATTATTTACACTTTTTGGTTAAATCAGCACTCAGCGTTCATATTTTTATGAGTACAGATTATTCACAGCTGGCCCTATCGTGTTTCTGATGATTAAATTTCTCCAACATGTTTTGTGTTTCCTGGACGTTGTTGTCATTTCCTGAGTTTTTCGTGAGTGTGTCATTTCGTTTGTCCCACCCTCCTCAGCAAGAGTTGACTCTCCTCTCGGCGGCTGTGCCCGGGCCAGGCCCAGGCGGTGGCTCTGCTGCCAGGCCCGTGGCACCTGATTTCCTGCCTCTGTGCCCTCAGTTCCCCTCCTGGGATGGGAGCTTTGGGGACTTCCTCTCTGTGTTCTGGAAAGTGGCAAGGCGACGCCTTGGCCTGAGTCTTTGCCGTTCACCCCACTCATCCAGACAGGTGCTCTGTGGGTCTCTCGAATCTGGAGAGAGGGTGTGGTTCCAGAAGAATCTCGTCACACGTTTCTAAAGATTCCTTTTCTTCTCCTCCTGGGACTTCTCCCCGTTCCGTGCTGGGCTCCTTGGAGTGAGTCTCGCGCTCCTTTTGTTCTTGTTTCATCTCTTGCTGCTGCTCTGTGGCTGTCTTTGTTTTTTTCTATTACATTTTATTTCCAGGAGTTTTTCCTCCCCACCCCCTTCTAAATAGTATCTTCTCATGAGTGTACTATCTTCTCTTATTTCTGAGGGTATTGATTATAGTTTTGTATAGTTTTTTTTTTTAAATCCTTGTACCGTCTGCGTTCTTCAAGTCCCCTTTTTCTCTCTCTGGGTCTGTCACTTGCTTTGACTGTTTTTCAGGAGGGTTTTCTCAGACGTCAGGTTATCTTTGAGAGCCTGCCTGGGTTGAAGAGTGAGGGGTACTGATGGGAGGTCCTCCACGACCCTTCCCCTCACACTCTGTGTCACCCCTGTCCGCACATCCTGGGCGTCCCCGCCCCACTGCCCCGGAATGGGGCATGCCTCCCGCTTCCCACTCATCTGGGCATCACCCCGTGGGAGCTCTGTGACCTGGGAGAAACAGCTCTGCCTCTCCAAGGCTCAGCTTCTTCTCTTTAGCGTGGGGCTTCAGATAGACCTCCCCCCACTAAAGCGTTGTTGTGGGCCTAGGTGAGATTAAAACAGTGCCTGGAACATAGTAGGCGCTACTAAGTGTTAGCTGTTTTCCTAACCACCTGGGGCTAAACCACCATCATCTCTCGTGTGAATTCCCTAATATGAGAATGTGTTCCCTGATTACTTGACAATCTCCCCTGCTCTATTTTTCCACATGGCTCATCAGCATCCCAGGTACTGTATGCTTTTTAATTTGTTTGTGGTCCATCTCCCTGCAGGAGGGCAGAAGCCGCGAGGGCAGGGCTCCGTTCTTCCCACTTCTGTGCTTCTGAAACCTGCAGCGGTGTCTGTCCTGCAGGAGATGCTTGGTGAGCACTTCCTGAATGAGCCAGCATCTTGGGGGTTGGGGTCGCTTCCTGATGGGTGGACTTCACAGTTGGGTGATGGAATAGCCGTTTCCATGAGAGAGACGCTGTCCCCAGGACTTGTCTAATTATCTGTAGGTTCTTGTCTTGGGCTGGACGCCTAAGTGTCTGGAAACACCCACTTGTATTGGGTTAAATTGCGATTAGGTTTATTTTTCTGTATGATATAAAGACAAAAATCAGTGGGCATTATCAGGTAGGAAACCCTCAGGACTCTTTCCTTGATGCTCTGCAGAACCTTGTCCAGTGGCGTAAGCAGTTTCCGGCTTAGTTGTGAACGTAGCACTTTATTATGGAGAATTTTGAACATTTGTGAAAATAGAAGAGTGCGGTGAATTTTCTGTACCCATCCCTGCCCCAGTCCATCCGTCCCTTTGGCCAGTCCAGCAGCAGCCAGACACCATCTGCTTCCTCTCTGAAGAGAGTTTTAAACACACTTTGCCTGGAAATGTGTTTTAATTATATTGGCAAGAGTTTTAAGTTAGACCTTAGGAGTTCCTGTCAGAAAGGTTCTAAGACCACTTGCGTCATCAAGGTGGTGTAGGAAATTTTAGAGAAATAGGTGGGCACGTTGATGTTAAGGGCCAGCCCTGCCTGGGAAGTAAGGAGCATCTGGGTCATCTCTCGTTTCCTTTTTGGCCTTCTTGTGCAGAAAGTGCCTTAGCTAAGTGTTGTGAACACGGTACTGCCATTGACTTGCCTGCACGATGCTACAGGCTTCAGCGGGAGGTTGCATGGAAAGACCGAACGTCCCTTTCCCTCGACATCGGGGGTGCACCGAAGGGGCCAGTTGTGAGGGACGAAGCCCTGGGACACCAGCCATGCGCTTCTGCCTCTCGGGCCAGTGCTGCCTGGTGGTGAGCTGGCGTCCCGGGCCGCAGGGAGGCCCTGACTCAGAGTGTTACAGACATCTGGCACTGTGGATGACTCCACACGTCAGCTGTGCCGTCAACCTAAGTGAGATTGGGGTTCGAAAAGTGTGGTTCCTGCTGCCGTTTTCCTGTGGTGTGGGGCCTCGGTGGCCTGGCGTGCGCCATCTAAACCTGCCGATCCCTTCGCCGTGCCGCTGTTGCTCTTTGGTGGTACCCTCCATCCTAGTCAGGTTTTTAAAACTGGAATGAAATGAGCCTCTGATAACAGATTTAATTGGAAATGGCTGAGAGAAACAGCAGCTTCATCTGAAATGATCTAATTCCCAGGTACTCAGAGCGCACCACGTCTCTGCAGGTGAGAGAACAGGGGGCCGGGCTGAGCTTGGAGAGCACGTCACTGGTGGCCACACAGCGTGGTGTGTTCTTCTGGGCTGTTGATGCCCTGGCTTCGGGGTCTTTGTGGAACCTCTGATCCATCCACTTCATGGCAGCACACTACTTGCTATTCTGTGCGGTGGATATATTTAACGCTGGGCTTCACTTTCCCTGCCTCATATTAGAGTTCATCGGGGAGAGTCTAGAGTGTTGAATGTCATTATAAATAAGTGTATTGTTAGATTGAGAGACCAGGAAAACCGTTAGTGACTGAAGATTCCATGTACAGGAAACCATTAATGATAGATGGGTCTGTAATCTTGAGGTGTTAAATAAAAATGTGTGATCTGCTCTGGTGGTCTCAATATTTTTCAAGTAGTATGATGATAATTCACTCGACTCGTCTCCAGGGAGGAGAGCTACTTGTCAGGATGTTGGAAAAGGAAGATGGACTGGATATCAGGACTGGTTTGGAAGACTGCTGGTCCTGCACTTCCCCGAGTTCTGCCTGGTCAGGCCGGTGGGCACCAGCTTTAATTGTCAAGTGAACACCTGCGTGTCTCACGCGTGTCTCCTGAAGGTGAGGGTGGAGAGCAGAAGGGTGATGCGCGTGGCTGACACTCACTCTAATGGCCCACGGCATCCTGGAAAGCCAGCGAGGAAGGGGAAGGCAGCGGATACTTGTCTCGTGCTGACAAGGAGGGGTCCCCTGCCAGAGGGGACGGTGTTCCTAAATTAATCCATTTATCGTGTTAGGGGCCCAACTGAGCCCCCTCCAACTTTAGAAGGTGACTGAGTGTATCGGAGGACCAGGCCTTTGAAGAAGTGACTGTTAGAAACGATGCTGTTAATTGCTAACTCAGTATGCCCGGGGTCTTCACTCAAAGAGGAGGTTTGAACACAGATGCTCGCTGGGAGGAAGTGGCGAGCAGTCGCCACGGTCTGCAGGCCCCAGAGGAGGCCTCAGGAGGCCGCCGCGCTGGCCTGGGGCTTGGGCTTCTAGCCTGCA
>SJXQ01009259.1:29430-47804 GCA_006408695.1 Aepyceros melampus | reverse complement strand
CCCCCACCTGTTTTAATGGAAGTTTTGCTGAGTGAGGAATAAGGAACGGTGATTCGGTTCACTTGGTGTAAAGCCTGTAGGGAGTGGAAGGCTGCTTTTGATTCTTTTTCTAAACTTGCAAGCTCTGGTGAGTTTGCGGTTGTTGAGTCACTGAAGCCAGGGGATCCCCTAGTGCCTTTTGTTTGTCAGGACCAGCATCTTTGAGTTTACCTCAAGCCCTGAGCTCCCTGAGGAGCAGAAAAGAGCAGTGCTGGTAATAAAGCTGGCCCGGAGTTGGGGGTGGTGGTGGGGGGTGTGTGCTGGCATGGTAGCTTCTGGGTGGAGTCTGCTGGAAACCAGCTGCGATAGCCTCTTTAGAACTTGCAGCTGGATGCCTTAGGGCTCAGTGAAGACTTACTAAAAGACTTACTAAAAAGACTTACATGAAAGAAGGGGGAAAAGAGGGATGTGTGTGCAGAGAAAGTGGTCCCGCAGGTAGAGCTTTAGTGCCTGATGACAGTCTTGGGGCTGTCCCATGAGCCCTGAGGACTGAGGTTCAAGTCAGGGGGGACCCTCCTCTATGGACACGTGGACCTTATTTCTCCAGCCTCACACCTGTTTCCGTTGTGAGTCCCCTTTACCTTGGGTCTGGTGGCAGCTCTGAAGATGGAAGAAGTGCTGTCCCTTTGGCTGGACGCCACTGTTACACATGTTGAGGGGAGAGGAAGGCTGAAGAGGGCTGGAGGAAAACTCCCTAGCAAGGGTCATTGTCTCTAGAAGACTTCCCGCCCAGAGGACATGAGTGCCGAGGCCCTAGAATCGGTGCAGACCTGTGAAGGGGGCCCTGGTGACTGCACCACCTGGGGGCGCAGCGGCAGGCACTCAGTCTCGCTGAGGGCCTGCGCACAGACACCTGGCCCTTTGGGGACAGACATGAAGGCTGATCGGTGTTTCTGAAACCGGAAGCCAGTCTCTCTCATGCCACAAGACCTCACTCTTGCCTTGAATCGTTCTTACCCCCTGACGCTCAGCGTGGGCCCAGGCATCCGTGACGACTCAGACTCAGGGAGTGTGTGTTTATCAGGCTTCCCCAGGTGACTGCTGCAGCGGCTCAGGGCCCACATTGGACAGAAGACCCTCCCCAGCTTCAGGCCGTGGAACGGAAGGACGGAAGGAGGGAGTCATCGTCTGGCACTCGTGGTTTTCCTTTAGGCTTAGAGGGGTGGCGTTCGAGAATGGAATGGGAGGCTGCATCCTGGTCAAGCCAGTGGCCTGCTGGAGAGCGCCCAGGCAGTGGAGGGCATAGCTCAGAGTGACTCAGTGTCCCCTCACGGCCCCATCCTTGCTGCTGTTATGCTGTGTTACCGCACTCAGTCTTTAGAATTACCTACTGCCTAGTGGTATATCACGTGCTGCCCAGGTTAGGAGTGATGGATGACATCTTTTTTTAAACAAGAGAACCTTGAGGAATGTCTGAAGGGGAAACTAGGCGAAGCTCTTCTGTTTAGGGGTGACCTCACAGATTGGAGTGTCCTCCTCTCCCCTCCCCAGTAGACAGTGATAGTGCCCTAATGCTCTTGGCAACACCTGTGACGGGTATGAGAACATAAAATGTTACATCAGCGACATCCATCCTTACACCCGGCAGCTTCTTCCATGCACGGGGTGGGGCCGAGGGAGGTGGTAGAAAAGAGTTTGGTCACGTAGAGAACAGTCTTGTTCGCTTCTGTCATGGCGCCTGGCGGGGTGATGCTCATTAATTATCTGAATGAGCGACCTTGATAGTCGCCTGTATCTATGTTAAATTAACGGGGACACCAAGACAGGCCCAGCTCACTGAATGATGATAGCAGGACTCAGGGTAGCTTTCTGTTGGACAGAGTCACTTAAAGGGTCCTGCAGCTCGGTTGGTGCAGGCTCCATTTTAAAGTCACCATCTTTAGAAAGTCAGATGTTCTTAGACTGTTTATTGCACTTATGTGCCTCAGAGTTTAATACTGACCTTCATGGTTCAGATCCTGGTCTTTCTACCTAGTTTAGTACGTTTATGCATTGTTACTCTTGCAGAGGAATAGGACTCACTTAAAAATATCTTTTCTGTGTCTTTTAACTGTCTTTATTTTGATTGGAATCACAAGAAACCAGAAATACGTATACAATCGAAAAATAAATGTTTTGATTCAGTATGCAAAGAGATCTGTGAAAGTGAATAATAGTAGTAAAAAGAATGCCTTAAACTGACTCAGATTCAGTCCCTGGGTTTGGAAGATCCCTTGGAGAAGAATATGGCAAGCCCACCCCAGTGTTCTTGCCTGGGAAATTCCACAGATAGAGGAGCCTGGCTAGCCCCAGTCCATGGGGTCATACAGAGTTGGACATGGCTGAGTGACTAACACTTTCATTTTCATAGTAACTTAAAATTCAAATATTGAGCCTGGAAATTATAAGTTCTAGGGGTCATTTTAGAAAATTTTGCATTTGACTTCAAGTTGATCAGTTTAAAAAATTACATATGATACAATTGATTTCAGGTCTTATTCTGTTCAGAGTCACAGAACACAGTTCTGTATGCTTTTTGCTTGAAGGCAATATGAGTTGGGAAAAAATTACGGCAGGGTGTTCCCAGTGAGTGAATAAATGTCTGTGTCTTACATGTTAGCATGCATCTTTGGTGTTTGCTCTCAAGCTGATTTATATTAGATACAGCATCGCTCTTCCTCTGCTTTAGGAGTTTGAAGATAATTTTGATGATGAGATTGATTTTACACCACCAGCAGAAGACACGCCCTCTGTCCAGTCTCCAGCAGAAGTCTTCACACTTTCAGTACCAACGGTCTCACTACCAGCTCCATCACAGTTCCAGCCTTCTGTAGGTAAGGCCTTCCGTCCTGATGTCATGTTGCCATGAATAACTTCTGAGTCCTGAGAAAGGAAGTCTTGCTACTAATCCATAAAATGATTGGACTGTGGGTCTCCTCTGCTAATTACTCTGCCTTCTGCTCTTTGGTGAAGCTCAATTCTGGCGGTCAAACTTAAGTTCATTGATGTTTCCATTTGTTTCTTTCTTCCTGCTCCTCAGACTGGATATCTCATTTGACCTGCCTTCAAGTTTACTGATTATCCGAAATCTGTTGTTGAACCCCTCTTGTGATTTTTTTTTTTTCAGTTCTTGCACTCTCAGCTCTAAAACTCTATTTGGCTCCTTTTAATAATTTCTCTCACTTTATTGGTCTTCTTTCAATTTCCTGTGGTTCTTTGCCTGTGGTTTCCTTTAGCCCTTTCAGCGTGTTTAAGACATGTGATTTAAGCTTTTGTCCAGTAAGGCCAGTTCCTCAGGGATACTTTCTTTTAAATTTCCTTTGTAGCAGTTCATGTACCATTATTTATTGTTCTTTATTTGTTTTGCAATTTTCTGTTGAAAACTGGATATTTTGAATAACGTGATATGCAAAAAAAAAAAAAAAAAAAGGGAACAAGGAACAGATGCTGTCTAGGTCCTGACAGCCTGACTCTGTGCCAGGGCAGGTGCCCAGCCTGGCCGCGGACAGCTCTGCCTTAGCCTTCAGTTCCTGCCAGAGGTGACGCCTCTGTTCTCGGGTCTCTCCTGAGCAGATGTCCTTCCCTGAGGATGCACACAACTCTCTAGGTTACCCCGTGTGCGTAATAATAGCTTTTTAAAAAGAGCTCCTTTCCCCCCGACCCCAGTTTTCACTGAGCTTTTCCGCTGAAGCTTCAGCTGGTTTATTGTTGCCTCCATTGTTTTCTGCCCCAGGTGGCAGTGCCTTGTCCACCTGGCTTTCATTGTTTTGAGGCACATGAAGCCTCCCTGTCCTGACAGAGCCCAGTTCAGTGGAAGAAGGGGCACGCCTGCAGCAGGCCTTCCGGGAAGCCCCGGTCAGGTCAAGAGAAACACAGTTCCTGGGGAAGGTGGGCACTCTGCTCCCTCTGGGACCAGCACCTACTCTGGCACATGGCTTGTTTTTAAGACGTGCTCTGAGGGAGGTGGGATGCAGGTGAATGAAAGGCCACAAAGAAATTCTCCCTTTTTCAGTGGCCTTTCTCCTGGTTCCCTTTGATTGCTCTAAACCTTCACCTTCTTACAGAGTTGTATAAGGTGGAGTTTGTGACAAGAGTCCCAGTGTTTCCAGAGAGGAACAGTCTAGAGATCCCTACTCCCCACCCTGCCCCCAACCCCCGTAAAAGTAGAGACTGAGTAGAGGCCAGTGAGTGGCGGTGGCTGGTGGTTACAGCAGGGCTGGGGATCGGAGCATTTGCTGCTGGAGCCCAGAGTCAGGGCAGGACACTCTTCACAAATACTCTCAGTTTTTAAAATTCCTTTTTTTAATAATTTTGTTTACTTATGTTTTGGCTCTGACGGGCCTTGGTTGCCGGGCATAGGCTTTCCTCTCCTTGCCGCAAGCAGGGGTGCCTCTCTGGTTGCAGTGCTGGGGCTCCTCATTGCTGCAGCGTCTCTTGTTGCAGAGCACAGGCTCTGGGGTGTGCGGGCTGGGAGGGCTCAGTAGTTGCAGTTCCAGGGCTCTGGAGCACAGGCTCGATAGTTGTGGCTCATGGACTGCAGCATGTGGGATCTTCCCAGATCAGGGATTGAACCTGTGTGTCTCCTGCATTGGCAGGCAGATTCTTTACCGCTGAGCCATCAGAGAAACCCTTAAGTATTTATTTCTATCTTTATTATCACAAACATTAAATTTATATTAGCATTTGTACTTTATAGGTTGTATACTTATTATGTCTTTTCGTTAAATACTTATCTTTACTTCTTAAATGTTCTTTTTCCTACAGAAGGTTTGAAGTCCCAAGTTGCCCGCCACAGTCTGAACTACATACAGGAAATTGGGAATGGCTGGTTTGGAAAGGTAAAGTCTGCTCACCTTCATTTTTTCCCTCCTGTTACACAGTTAGAATGCAAAGCTGCTTAAGTCTTACTATGCATGACTTTGCACATCTCTCTACACACTGTGGCATCAATTGAATTTCTCCATTGGCCCCTGAAACCATGTGGGAGTGTGAGTGTCAGCGCTTCTGGGTATGTGTGTTTCCCCAAGAAGGCCTTTGTTTCTTTATCAGAGCCTTTTCTAATTGTTGGCATAAGAGTGATGAGAACGGAAAAAGATGGGAACTTTAGAAGCTTTTCATCCTCCTCCAATTGTTTGTTTTTCCTCCTTCCCCCACTTCCCCTTATGACACTTAAAGCACGTCTTAATGGGTAGATAGCGTGGTTATAATGAAAACTGTTGTGACGAACTGTTCCGTTTCTCATCTTTGGTTTTAGGTGCTCCTTGGAGAGATCTACACAGGCACTAGTGTAGCGAGAGTAATCGTGAAGGAGTTGAAAGCAAGCGCAAGCCCAAAGGAACAAGACAATTTTTTGAAAAATGGAGAACCCTACTAGTAAGTAAACCATAGCATATGTTTTTAAATGTGGTCTGTTGAAAATCAGGTGTTTAAAACCACTTTGAGATTTCTGGTTGTAAAATACACAGTTTAAATAAGATCCAGAGTCTCATAGCACAAGACCCAAAATGTCCAGGTTTCAATCGAAATTACTCATCTTTCCAAGAAAAACTCAGCCCAAATAAGAAAAGGCAGCAGATGGTGGGAATGTGAATTAGTGCCGTCACTATGGAAAATAGTGTGGAGATTCCTCAGAAAACTAAAAATAGAGCTACCATATGATCCAGCAGTCTCACTCCTGGGCATATATCTGGACAAAACTGTAATTCAAAAAGGTACATGTACCCCAGTATGTTCACAGCAGCACTATTTGCAATAGCCAAGACACAGGAACAACCTAAGTGTTCATAGATGAATGGATAAAGAAGGGGATATGTACAGTATATACAGTTAATACTACTCAGCCATAGAAAAGAGTGAAATAATGCCATTTGCAGCAAGTCAGACAGAGAAAGACAAATACCATAAGATATCAGTTACCTGTGGAATTTAAACTATGACACGAACGTATCTACACAACAGAAGGACCCTCAGGCAGAGAATGGAAGTGGGGTTGCCACGTGGGAGGGGGGCTGAGGGAGGCCGGGCTGGGAGTTTTTGATTAGCAGATGCACAATATTGTACAGAGAACAGGTAGGCATCCAGGTTGAGCTGTTACAGCACAGGGACCTACACTCATATCCTGAGATAGATATAATGGAAAAGAATATGAAAAAGCATGTGTGTCTGTAAAACAGAATCATTTTGATATATAGCAAAAATTAACATTGAAAATCGACTGTATGTCAATAAAATAAATACACAAAGACAACAAATACCAACACCAAGATGAGAGTGATGTTTGGATTATCTGACAAGGATTTTAAAGCAGCCATTGTAAAAATGCTTCAGTGAGCAATTAAATTATAGTGCCCTTGAAAACAATGAAAACATGCAGAGCCTCAGCAGGGATATAGACGACATCAGAAGACCTGAATGGACCCTTCAGAACGGAAAAAAATAGTAATCAAAATAAAAACTCAATGGATGAGTTCAACAGCAGAATGGAGAGGACTAAGGAGAAACATCAGTGAAGTTGAAGATAAATATTTATCGCCCAATTCATGTAGCAAAAAGAAAATAAGTTAAATGAAAAATGCCTCAAGGACTTGGGGGACTTGAACAAAAGATCACGATGACCCAGATTGAAAGGAGATAGAAGATGGCTTAAAAAGATGTTTGAAGAGTATTCACTGAAAATTGTTCCACATTTTGCAAAGACAAACCTACAGATTCAAGAAATGGAGCAAATCTCAAATAGGATAAACCCAAAGAAATGTGTGCCAACACACATCATAGTCAAACGTCTGAAAACAAAAGACACAAAGTCTCAAAAGCAGCGACAAGGAAGCACCGTCTTACCTATGGGGTTGGATTACATTAGAAAAGGGGTGTCTCAAATCGATACTCTCAGTTCATACGTCAAGGGAGCAGAAAAAAAGGAGCAAAATGAACTCCATGCAAGCAGGAGTGGATATTAAAGAAAAGAGCAGAAACAGAACGATGGTAGATAAAAATCAGTGAAACACGAAGCTGGCTCTTTGGAAAGACAGAAAAAGTGGAAAACCTCGAACAGCGCTGATAGAGAACAGGAGAGAGAGAACACACAGATTCCTAATACCAGGAATGAGACAGACCCTGATAAAACGGGACCAATAGCTTAGTGTATATATTTGACAACTTAGATGAAATGCACCAGTTACTCAAAAAGCACAAACCGCCACAGCTCACTCAATATGAAATAGCTTATTTGAATAGAATTATTAAAGAAATGGAGTTTGAAACCTAAAACTTCTCCAAAAGAATCTCTGGGGTTAGACAGTTTGACCAGAGAATTCTTCAAAATAGGTGAAGATGGTACAATCACTGTAGACTAGTTAGACACTTTGTTAAAAAACTAAACATACACTGCACCACCATATGTATTAGTCACAGTTCTCCAGAGAAACACGAGCCGGCAGGATCTGTAGAGAGAGATAGATGGATAGGTGGGTGGGTAGGTAGATGGATAGGTAGGTAGGTAGATGGATGTAGGTAGGTAGGTAGATAGATGAATGGATAGGTAGGTAGGTGATTTAAGGAAATGGCTCATGCAGTTACGGAGTCTGGCAGGTGCGCAGGACGGGGCCAGTAGGCTGGAGACACGGAGCAGAGCCACTGTTAACAGTTCAAGCGTGGAGGCCATCTGCTCACAGTATTCCTTCTTCACTGGGGGAGGCTGGTCTTTGTTCTGTTAAGGTCTTCACCTGATTGGACGAGGCCCACCCACATTATGGAGCACCGTCTGCTTTTACTGAAAGTCAACTGATTTAATGATGATCTCATCCCCAAACGCCCTCACAGAAGTGTCCAGAATAACATTTGAACAAATATCTGTGCACTGTGGCCCAGCCAAGTTGACACAAAATTAACTATCACATCCTATAATCTAGCTGTTGTACTCCTGGGCATTTATCTCAGAGAACTTATTTCCACACAAAATCTCTTGCATGATTGTTTATAGTAGCTTTATTTATAGTAGCCTCAAACTGGGAAAACTAAAATGCCATCCCTGGGTGACTGGTTTGGACAAACTGGTCCATCCAACCCATGGAATTCAGTGGTAAATGAGAGGGGACCCCTGATGCAGGCAGCAACTTGGGTAATCCTAAAGGCATTATGTTGAGTGAAAAAATCAACCTCAAAGGCCACACACTGATTTCATTTACATAATCTTCTCACAGTGAGACATGTGGGGAAGGAGACCAGGTTAGTGGTTGCCAGGGCCAGGGCTGGTGGGGGTTGTCGGGGTGTGGCCATGGAGGGTGGCACAGAAAGCTCCGTGGTGGGGGGCAGTTGTGTGTTTCTGCTGTGTAGTGGTTGCATGAATCTGCACACTTGGCAACAGGATCCAGGCGCACACAGGACCGTGCTCCCGAGCGCCAGTGCCCTGGGTTCAGGGGTGCATTGTGTTAGGTGCCACCAGGAGGGGAAACTGGGTGAAGGGAGCCTGGGCCCGCTGTACTGTCTTTGCAACTTACTCTTAATTTCATTATTGTCTTCAAAATAAAGATTTTTTTAAAAAAGAAAAACCATTTTGGGATATCTTTTTTTTCTTTTAGCTTTGTTTTAGACAACATATTTTTCAAAAATGTTTGTATATACAATGACTTATAAAAACAGTATATGAACTAGATAGCTTAAGAAGTAACCGAGTTACTTAACGTATAGCTTTAACTGCTTATTGAATATAGTCCTTTTAAATGCTGCTTCAAAATGATAGGTATAAAGTTAAATTACCAGAGTTAAAAGATTCTAATGATAGAAGTTGTTTTAATTTGTGAAAATATTCACCTGCTTGCCTTTGAATTATTTAATCAATACGTAACTTAGAATGCATCTGTTAAATATAATCTTCTGGTGCACTTTTCAGTTGATGGTATTTAAATCGTTAAGAATGTTCAGTTTGGGTTTACTGTTCGAACAGTGTTACTGGCCTGCTCCCTCATGAACACTGCTGTGACTTCTATTTTTTACCAGTATCCTTCAGCATCCAAACATCCTCCAGTGTGTCGGACAGTGTGTAGAAGCAATCCCCTACCTTCTGGTGTTCGAGTTCTGTGACCTGGTAAGTTTCTAGTACAAGTTCAAGGTCACGTATTTCAGAAGTTTTTACCAAAGTGTTTCTGGCAGATTGAAATGCTAGATGAGGGACAGCTTTCAATTTATTCCAAAGAAACATGATTAACAAACTGTCTATATTCGCTTTCAGTGGATTGTGTTGCAGTAAACTCTTCCTTTCCCTCGCCCCCAGCCTCAGTGCCTGAGCAGAGGTGGTCCTTGTCAGCACGGGGTCGGATGCAGCTCTCTTCCCGGCTACATTCATCTCCACTCCAGGGTCAGCGTTTTATTCTATTGTAGCTGCTGCAGGAAATGTTTATTCTGATGATCAGTACAGTATGTCTGTGTGGACCTTTTGGGTCAAGTTTATGAGGCTGTTCAAATCTCCTGTTTCCTCATTTGTGGAGACAGGGCAAGAGCAGAGGGAGCCTGAGTCAGTTTTCTATTAGCTTTTGAGAGGCATGTTAGAATCTTCCGATTACATATTTTCCTTATTCTTTTCTTACAGTTCTAGTTATTCTGTTTCGTACATTTTGATACCTACTGCGTCAGGGATACAAATTTAGAATGGATATAACTTCCGGTAATTTGAAACTTTTATTATGAAGGGATTCTCTTTAACATTAAAAGCGTTACTGAGGATAGTCTTTTTAACAATATTAATGTAGCTCTGCCAGTTTTCTTTCGGTTTAGAATTTGCCTGGTTTAGTTCTGCCAGTCCTCTGGGTGACATCTCTTGTAAATAGTTTATTGTTAGAATTTGTTAATCTGTCCGTCTTGGTCACTTACAGTGGAACAGGGTGTCCATTTGTATTTATTGTACCTGCTGTGATGTTTAGAATGTGACCTGCCTATTTTTTATTGTTTTTCCTACCTGTTTCAACTTTTATTATTTGCTCTTTTTCTAGCCTTGGTTTGGATTCTTAAGTTTTTTTGTTTCCGTTTTCCCATCTCCTACTGTAGATACTGTTTCTGGTGTATGGTTACACCAGAAGTTGCAACTTGCACCTTTAGGTAACAAAGTTTAAAATTAATGGACTTAACTCTGCTCTGGAGACACCAGCCTAGAGCTCTCCAGAATTAATCTCACTGCTCTCTGTGCCTCCACCCCCACCCCACCCCCACCGGGGTTTCTCTCCTCATGGAGGCTGCTTCCTGATTGAACGCTTGCTGCAGAAAGGCAGCTCGCTGCTCTCACAGGACCCAAAGAGAAAACTGGTCACTGTCCTCTGGGTCTCCTGCTTAGAGGGAGCAGACATGTGACAATTGCCACTTAGCCGGATTATTTCAAAAAGGTGTGAGAGCAGGGAGGAAGGAGTTCCCAGTCGTTTTTCTGACAGTTTTATTGCACAGTTGATTTTGGGTATCTCAGTGTTATCAGAGGTATAATATGTATGATCTTTGGTTATTATTGAATAGAATATGAAAATAACTCCTTTTAACCTAGCTCTGGGTAGCTAGTGTGACAGGTGGCCCAGCCTGTGGAGAAAGCACACCAAAGGTGCATTTTCACGTGATGAGACAGGTCTGCTTGTCAAAGTTCTGCTTTTGTGAGACATTTAATGGTGTCTCTTTTGGGTCCCTAATTGGCTCCTGATACTGATTATAAACAGCAGTGGGAGCATTCTGTGAGCGAGCATAAGAGAAATAAGTGGGAGTCACCATCTTCCTGAAATGGCACATTTGCAGGCTAATCGAGGTGGTTTATAAAAGCAGCTCATGGGCTTTGGCATTTTCTTATTCTTCACCCTGTCTGTGCATTCCTGAACGTCTTCCTGGGCAGTGTTGTTGTTCTTCCTGGAATACTAGAAGCTTGATGTTTTCTTGCAAATGGGTTCAGGTGATGAGTTTAGTTTCATGTCCAGGTACATATTCAAATAGTTGAGCACAGGGTCCCGTTTTCATGCCCGTGTTCATAGCAGCATTGTTCACAGTAGCCACGAGGCAGAAGCAGCCCAGGGACCATCAGTGGATGGACAGATAAGGAAAATGGGGTCTGTCCATGAACTAGACTATTACTCAGCCATAGAAAGGAAGGAAATTCTGACACCTGCTGCCATATGGATGAACCTTGAGGACATTATGCTCAGTGAAATAAGCGAGGTCACAAAACACACATACTATAGGAGTCCCCTTGCATGAGGTTCCCGGGGGGCCCTTCTTGGGTGAGGTGGCAGAGTGGGTGCCAGGGGCTGGGGGGTTGCTGTTGAGCAGGGGCCAGAGTCTGGGTTTGGGAAGATGCAGAGGGCCCTGAGGGTGGACGGGGGTGAGGGCTGCGCGCCTGTGTGGATGGACTTAATGCCGCGGAAGTGGACAATGAGAAGTGCTTGAGAGGGTAGCCTTGTGTGACATGGTTTTCATCACACACACAAAAGACATTGGTGATTAGTTCCTGTTATGTAAGGGGCTCTACCAGTGTTACCTACACCGGGCGGAGGCTGGGGTGCTCGTGGAAAGTCTGTCAGTCAGCACCCAGAATGACCAGTCTTGTGTTAAGGGAAGGCCGTTAAGCTAGGGAGCCCCCCACCTTGCCCCTGGTGGGGTCACATCTGTCTCTGAGGGCAGTTCCCTGCTCATCACCTCTGGACCCTAGTACGTGTCGGAGAGACCAGCTCCCCAGCAGCAGGGGCTGGGCCTCCCCGGGGGCACTGTGGTGGGGGCTCAGCACGCTCAGAGGCTGAGTGAGGAATGCTCAGCTCACTCGGACCCATGAGCCTGCCTGCCTGGACCGCAGGGATGTCCCCAGAGCACCTTGAAGCCCGGCTTCCCCTGAGCCTCGCTCCCCACCTGGGTGCCCCAGGACCCTCCCGGAAAGAGGCCAGCCTGAGCAGAGACACGCCATCTGGGGCAGAGGCGCCCTCTGGCCAGGGTCCAAAGGACAGAGGCTGCCGGCCCAGGCTCGGGAACGAGTAGCCGCGGCCACCATGACAGGGGCCACTGTCTTCACGGGTTCTCAGCAGGTCAGAAGCTGGCAAGGGCACGTTGGTCTCTTGCGTCGTCACCAGGCGGGGAGCATGCTCAGAGATACCATCTCTTGAGGAGAAAGGAGAGAATGTTTTCATATGTACTTAGGTCATTCCTCGCAAGATGGAATTACTGGTCTCTTTTTGAAAAACACTTTCTCTTAGAATTTTTATGAAAGCAAATAAAAAAGTCTGTAGGGTTTGGTAGTGGCCCGCAGCCACCGACGTGTCCTGCCGAGGGTGGGTGCAGTGCTCGTGGGCAGAGGGCTCAACGCAGGGCGCTGTGTGGAATGCCTGGCCGCGGGGGCTGTGGCGCGCCCCGTGTGTGTCTGTGGGTGGGCAACGAGAGTGGGGTCAGGATCACTCACTCAGCAAAAGTGTGTGAGCACCTGTTGGGAACCAAGGGCTGTGCCCCACACTCTGGGGAGCACAGCGAGCCACCCCCGTCCTGCCTTTTCTCCTGGAGGGCCAGGCGGGCCTGCCTTCACATGCTCGTCCTGCCCCCTGCTTGTGGGTCTCCCTGGAAAGGCCCTAACCTCATGAAACCTCAGCGTAGGCATCTGTAAAATGGGGATGATCCTGCCTCTTCCAGGGACTGCCCAACCATAACATGGTGAATACGAATCGCTGGGCACATAGTGTGCTCAGAAGATGGTAGTTACATTATTCATTTTTCTTATTTTCTTAAGTTGATTGTAATTTAAAGGTTTGGGTAGTTCTGTGTAGCTGTTCTAAGTAGGCTCATTGGGGTAGGCTTCACAAAGAAGGTGGCATTTGGATGTGGACGGGAGGTGGATGGACTCTGCTCAGCAAGAAAGGGGCTCAAGAACACGTGAGCCAGGCAGGGGAGCTTGATGGTGTGCACATGTGGGGCTGGGGGGCCTGGGGACTGGTGGGCGAGAGCACCATGATCGGGGAGGCAGGTTGGCATCTGCTGGGAGGGATCGGTTGGAAGGGAGTCAAGCAGAGACCAACCACTGGGAGGTCAGACTGCAGGCCGAGGTGACAGAAGGAAGCAGGTTCCGCTCCGCTCCATCTTGCTTCCAGTGAGAATCAGCAGTTCTGCCTCCGTCCCCATACCCTGAAGCAGAGATGCAGAGATGAGAGTCGTTCCTTGGCCAGGGAGTGTTTTTGGCATCTGGGTAGACTTCCACGGCCTCTGTGGCCAGCTGGCTCCAGCAGCTCAGGAGAGGCTCCAGGGCTCACAGAAGCATGGCCCTGCCCGCTCGGCGTCGGGGGGAAGATGGGCCCCGACGGCGCCGGGCCTCGTGCTGGGCACCGAGTCTTCCGAGCAGGCGCCGCAGCTTCATTTTAAGGATGAGAAGACTGCTGCGAGAAAGGAACAGGGCTCTGCCGGCCACGCCTAGGACCACGCTTTCTCTTTGCCGCCTCTCTGTCTGAGTCACGGGTTTGCCGTGGCGAAGTGGGGATTTTAGCTGATAGCTTAATTTTATTCTACATACTTTCGTATCAGGTGGGGTTAATGCCTGTACATTTGTGTTGCATCAGCGGGAAGCCTCCCTGAATTGGCCTTTTGTTCAGAAATGCAATGTCTTGTTCATGAATGAACTTGTGAAGTAAGCCCACACACGGGGACCCTTCCAGACATACGGAGATGAGTGACGTGCCTGCCCTGTGCCTCAGGAGTGTGCGGAGAAGAGAGAAGGCATGGGCTTACGGTGGAGCAGAGGGGACACGTGGACAGTGTCCCCAACTCAGAGCCCGCAGAGGGGACACGTGCCAAGTGACACGGTGTGATCCGGCTGGGCGGTGGGGTGATGTGGGCGGCTGGTCGGGGGGTGCGCATTCCCAGGGCCCAGCCAGTGGCCCCCTCCTTCCCAGCGTGTGACTGCTGCCCTGGGCCCCATGGCCCAGGCTCTCTCTGACTGTAGGTCCAGGACTTGGTGATGGGTGGTGGTGGGCGTCTCGGGACAGAGCAGACTCCAGAATGAGGACTCTGGTTTTGGCTGAATGCCCTGGGGAAACGGAGATGCCAGTTCCTGAGACGGAGCAGATCTCGGAGCTTTGCACTGTGTGCGTTGGGTTCGAGGTGCCTCTCGGGCATCCCGGGAAGGGTGTCAAGTGAGCAGCTGACAGATGAGCCTGGGGCTCAGGGGTGGGGGGGGTTCTGAGCCAGAGAAGCATGTGAGAGATGATGTTCAGTGCCCGTGGGATGATACGCCCACTCAGGAACAGGTGTCGCGGCAAGGAAGGATGAGGACCATGGACAGAGCCCTGGGTGTGCCAGCGCCGCTGACCAGGGAGAGAGAGAGAAGGTTCCGCACAGGGGCCTGGAGAGGAGTGACCGGGGAGCTCGGAAGGAGGAGGCCGGTGGGGAAGGAAGGAGCGGGCCCTCACTGGGTTCTGCTGGTGACCATTGACCTTGCGTCCGGCAGAAGCGGCCAGGGATAGCTGATGGGAGCAGCTGGAGCCAAGCCTGTTGGGGATGGGGGACAGGCCAGCTGGCAGGCCCAAAGCCCTGTGTCCATAAGAGGGAGGTTGGGATGGGCACAGGAGCCGGATATGCAGGCAGAGGGGCGCGCGCTGATTCTTTGAGCAGAGACAGAATGGGCTCGGGGAGGGTGATTCATGATGAGAGGAGGTGCTGTGCGGGTGTGGACATGGACAGGCGAGTCTTGAGTGCCGGTGAGAGCAGGAGGTGCAGTCCGCGTGAGGAATGAGAACCCCTGGGCTGGCAGTTCCCAGGGCCTCCCGCCTGGTTGCAGAGGTTTCATTCCTCAGTGGAGGCTGAGCACGTGGCTGTCAATGCCATTCCTTCATCCTTTCAGTCAAATTTTTGTTTAAAAACAGTTTTCTCCCAAATCCTTAGGTTAAACGTATGAGCAATTGTATTTTCTAATCTGTTTGCTTGTTGGGTTTTTACGGCATGTTGAAGTGAATTCATGGCTCGCCGTGTCCGGCGGAAAGCTGGACAGAGCGCTCAGGGTAACCGGTGTCGGGGATTTGAGAGGGTCCTCCCGCGGAAGCATCCGAAGGGCCGCGTGCCTCAGTCCGGAGGGGGCCAAGCTGCTGCTTTGGTGTCTGAGATCTCAGTACCAGCGCTTTGCTGCCATCTAGCGTCGTAAGGTTTTCTCGAGTTTTTTTTACCGAAGGGCATTAGGAGGATGTGAGAAATATGTAAAACTTGGATAAAGAGAACCTTGTTTTGTTTCAGAATACATTGCTGTTCTCAATGTTTCTCTTTTTAAGTAATAGACCAAAGTAATAATCCTAGTGGACTCACTAAGCATCATTAAAGCATAAGCCAGATGCCAAATTCTACAGCTTCATCTGTTTTGGATAGAATGGACCCATTTTTAGTAGTTACAGAAACATCTTTGCTGTAGTTGAAGATCTTACGCTGATTTTTCTTTTGCACGGTGGTGCCAGGAGAGCGCTGGGGTTCTTTCTAGAACATGGAAGTAGCCCTGGGCCTCTCCCAGCCCGTCGCAGGTCTCCGTGAGAAGCTGATCTGCTCCTCAGGAACCGCTGATGTTGACTCCGCAGGTTAGAGACGTGTTTGCCCGGGCCGTGCTCACCCTCCCCTGCTCCTCCCCACCCCAGTGCAGGTGGGGAGAGACTGAGTTTTTGCCAAGCTGGAAACCTTCAGAGCTGAAGCAAAATCTCCTTCTCTTTATTATACTTTATCTCCTGGTGAAATTTGGGGAGTGGCCTATTGTGAAGAGAAGATAATTTAAGAACAGTGAGTGGTAAGGAATATACTTTAGGTAACCTTGAAAAACAGCTACACCCACTCCGCCGTTCCTGCCTTCATGGCCAAAATCACTCGGGAAGTGTTTGCTGTTGGCCAGCAGCTCCTGTTTGCTTTGAGAATTGGCCAGACGCAAAACAGCATAGTCCTACTTTTGTGTGAGGGTAGTTTTTTCCCTAGATGGACATGGGAGGAAGGGGATTAGACAGATGCCTTTTAAGTTGTCATTTCACTGGTAAGGTAAATAAACTTCAGCTCTCTGTTCTCATATGTCGTTTCCGTGTGGGCTACCTTATGAAAATCCCATGTGCCTGTAGGCCCCATGCTTTCTGCTGGAGTTTTTCTGGGTTAATTTAATTGTCACCCATAGTGAAGTGAAGTCTCTCAGTCGTGTCCAGCTCTTTGCGACCCCACGGACTGTAGCCTACCAGGCTCCTCCCTCCATGGGATTCTCCAGGCAAGAGTACTGGAGTGGGTTGCCATTTCCTTCTCTAGGGGATCTTCCCAACCCAGGAATCTAACCCAGGTCTCCCACATTCCAGGCAGATGCTTTAACCTCTGAGGCACCAGGGAAGCCCGTATTCCACCACTTCGGCCCTGGACAGAGCCTAGCCTGGGTGAAGGTGGGTTGGGGTGGTGAGGAGAATGTATTTTTCTTAACGGGGAAAAAACGTGTTTCTGGTCTGGAGCAGCTTGTAGTTGTATGGGGATGCAGAAGGGGAAAGGCTGTGTGTGCAGAGAAGCAGGGGCGTGGCGGTGGGGTTGAGCACCCACCCCGATCAGGGCGGCAGCTCCCATGGTAGAGCAGCTCGCTGAGTCGGGGAGAGTCCTATAGAGCGCGTGGTCGACTTTAGTTGACATTCATTCTTGTAAAATAACTGATTTGATCTGCATACTAATTGGATTCACTCACCAAATAGACTTTTCTTGGCAAGTAAACCAGAGAGTGGAAGTGCAGGCCCATTGTTTGTTAGCTCTGTGACCTTGGGCAAAGTTCGCACCCTCCCTGAGCCTCCTCCACATCCGGAAAGTGGTTCAAATGGTGAGAGTTATTTGCAGTAACAGGTGCAGAAACTCCCAGCACAGCGCTTGGCTCCTGCTTGAAAGCTCAGATGGTAACAGTTATTGATACCAGTGTTGTTGGCCACGTCATGTCCGCCTCTTTGCAACCCCATGGACTGCAGCATGCCAGGCCTCCTGGCCCTCACCATCTACCAGAGTTTGCTCAAGTTCATGTCTGTTGAATCGGTGATGCCATCCAACCATCTCATCCTCTGTCACCCTCTTCTCCTTCTGCCTTCAATCTTTCCCAGCCATGAGAACCCCATGATAGCAACATTATCATCCATATAAAGATCATTGAAACTGGGAATGAAAACAAATTTAGGTTCTTGGTGTGGACTTAGACATTCCCTTAGAACACACTTAGTATTGAGTGTGGACGAATGCAGCAAAGGAATGTTGTTGTTTTAAAGTTTGATTTGGGAGGTTTGATCAGTTTGCTGTCTTCAGTAGCCGTCGTTAGGAAGGTACTCGATTCTTTTAATTGGTCAAGGAATTTTCTTCCTCAGGCATCTTTTTTGACTCACATTAAAGAAAACTGAAACTTTTGACTTGCTTTTTCTAAATTTTATTAACTGATTATATATAAAGCTTTACCTTGGAATTACATCACATCAGTAAATACTTAATCATGTGGTAAGCAGAACATGGAAGATTGCCTCAAAGGTGTATTTCCCCCAAGAGATACACAGTAAATCCCCCAGGACATTCCACCCTGAGAGTCAGGAAACAGAAACTGAGAAGGGTGTGTGTGTGTTGTGGGGGGCGGAGTGGGGGTTCCTTCGTGAGCACCCAAGACGTTGAAACACGTGTGTGCTGGGGTCTACGTGTGAATTTGTTCAATTTCCTATCCTTTGAGCAGACTTAATTAGAGTCACATCATGAATGTTCCTGAAGTGGCCCTAGTGTTCTTTTTCACAGGGGCTGTGGGGGAGCCGGCAAAGAAGTGGAGCCGCTACCGGCCCTCGAAAATGCTTTTCCTCCTTCCCCCCATTTTTCTTTCCTTCCTTCCCTCTGTGTTGTTCCTGAGAGCTGCTGTGGCGTGATCTCCCCTGCAGTCCCTGAGGGTGGTGTGGACGGCCCCTCTTGTTTACTCTTCGTCGTCTTTGAGTGACCTGGGAATTTCTGTACCTCTGCACTAAATGTTAAATTGTGTGTCAGTGTAAAATTATCTTTTATTATTATTATTATTATTTAGCCGTTGTTATCTATGTGTTTCTATAACAAAGGTAAACTACTGTTGAATTTAGAATTATCCTAAAAGAAGGACATTTTCTCAAGCTTTGAAGTATTTGGTTGGAATTGCTTTTTTTTTTATTTTAAATGTGTTCAGTAAGATGCTTAATTAAGCTCAAATCTGAGTAATTTCCAAGAAGTCATGTCAGCATCTCTGTCAGCTGAGATGCCCATCTGTCCCCCCGGTCCTCTCTGGAAACTGACCTGGGCTGGTTCCCACAGGGTGACCTGAAGGCTTACCTGCGTGGCGGCGAGCCGGAGCCGGCGCGGGGGGACGCACAGACCATGCTGCTGCAGAGGCTGGCGTG
>SJXQ01009259.1:12636-29099 GCA_006408695.1 Aepyceros melampus | reverse complement strand
TGTGGGTGTGAACTTTCGATTTATAAACAAGACGTCCCCGCCTGCCCAGGGTCAGAACAAGGGTCGAGCTGGGCTCTGTCTAAGCCAGCACCAGGGAACAGAGTGCCTGAATATAGCCTAAGACCTAGAGGTTATTGCCAGAATCTCCAAGCATGCAAAAGGGTGTGATGCTCAGAGTCGAGACGGAGCAGTTCCAGTCTGCCTCCCGGACCCCTGCCTTGGCATCCCCCTCGCGTCAGCCTCAGGCTCCACCTCCACCCGCTGGGCGTCATTGTCACAGTGTGGCCCTCTCCAGTTCTGGAGGAGGGCTCTGAGGGTCTGACGCCATCCTCTGATAGAAGGTCCCAGTGTCGGCACTCTGAGAGGCACCCTGACTGGATCGGGGGTGCTGGGGTTGGTGTGAGCAGCCCTGGGCTCGGGGTGGCGCATCTCTCCAGACCTTTCTGGTCCCACGTGAACAGCCACAGCTCTCAGAGGGCGTCTTATTTCGTTCAGATCATCCACGTAGTTGTTTTCATTAGGATGGCAAAGGGCTTTGAGTCCTGAGATGATGATTCTTTAAACTCAGAAGGAGACTCCTGCTTGTTCTCCTCCAGCCTTTTCAGCTCTGATTTGTGTTTGAAATGTTTTCTCAGGTCTCTGGACAAATTGGGCAGAGTGTGTGTGTGTGTGTGTGTACACGTGCGTGCATGAATGCATGTGTGCTCAGTCATGTCTGACTCTGGCGTGCTGTGTGTGTGTGCACGCACGTGTGCATGCATGCTCAGTCATGTCTGACTGGCGTGCTGTTTGTGTGCACGCGCATGTGCATGCATGCTCAGTTGTCTGACTCTGGCGTGCTGTGTGTGTGCGCGTGTGTGCATGCATGCTCAGTTGTCTGACTCTGGCGTGCTGTGTGTGTGCGCGCGCGTGTGCATGCATGCTCAGTCATGTCTGACTCTGGCGTGCTGTTTGTGTGCGCGCGCGTGTGCATGCATGCTCAGTCATGTCTGACTCTGGCGTGCTGTGTGTGTGTGCACACGGTGTGCATGCATGCTCAGTCATGTCTAACTCTGGCATGCTGTTTGTGTATGTGTGTGCACACGTGTGTGCATGCATGCTCAGTCATGTCTGACTCGTGCTATTTGTGTGTGTGCGCACGCGCGTGCATGCATGCTCAGTCATGTCTGACTCTGGTGTGCTGTTTGTGTGCGCACATGTGCGTGCATGCGTGTATACTTAGTCATGTCTGAGCACCGCCCCCCTCCTAGGCTCCTCTATCTGAATACTGAAGTGGGTTGCCATTTCCTCGTCCAGGGGATTTTCCTGACCCAGGGATCGAACCCACGTCTCCTGAGTCTCTTGCATTGTTAGGCGGGTTCTTTACCACTGAGCTGTCTCTTTAGTTGACTTTAATTAAATCATTTTACTCTTAACAATCAAAAGACATGAAAAGGAATACATGTGTGTACTGACATGGAGACACAGGTTGCACAGGTTGTATATTTTTATATACACATATATAAAATATTTTTAAAATACGACACCATTAAAAAAAGAAAATGCTTATATCTGTGGAGGTTTGTGTGAGTCTGTGTGTGTATGTGTGTGAACAGATATGGAAAAATACCTGTCAAATTCTCAACATTACTT
This sequence comes from Aepyceros melampus, assembly GCA_006408695.1. Lineage (NCBI taxonomy): Eukaryota > Metazoa > Chordata > Mammalia > Artiodactyla > Bovidae > Aepyceros > Aepyceros melampus. The sequence goes on along the minus strand of SJXQ01009259.1, from coordinate 27,467 downwards.
CAAGGTAGGAAGAAGGAAAATTAACACCCTTCTTACATATCTGTCTTGTTTGACTTGCACAGTGAGCAGATCATTCTGATAAGGTGCTTTTTAAGAGACCCGAAAAAATTATGAATTTTTTCAGGCCCGAGGCAGAAACCCTTACACAAACTTCAAAATATAAAGATCTATTTGTTTTATAACAGAAAAATCTTATATTTTGGTTTTTTTCCTCGTAACAAATTAATACGCAGCATATTTGTATTGTTACTCTTTAATAAAACACAAGTGATTATTACCTAAATACTTGGTGTAGGAATTTTTAGATTTTGGAGAATGGAGCATTTTCAGAGAAGATCACATCAGAATCAGCAACATAAAGTTATCAAAGACAACTGGAAATTGTTTAAAGCCCAAGTTGGTGTCTATGGTTTATTTTAAAAGTTGGCAAAGTAAATGTTACCTTCCTGTGAGTTTCTTTAGGTTAAAGTTTTACTTACTTTAGAATCTTGTTTCAAACAAATAAAGATGATAAATTAACTCACATGATTTGGATGTAATTCAGGTGCATAAACTCAAGGTAAAGAAAATTCCTGAAACCATTGACAACTGTTTCATTTTATTTTAAAAAGTAGCCCCGTTTTATGTAATTTTGTGTGCTTTGTTTTTTGGTGGTAGCATACCATAGTAGCATTTATAAAACTGGAGTAGAGGTGACTTGCAGTGTTGTGTTCCAGGCGTGCAGCAGAGTGGCTCAGCTATATATGTGTTTTTCAGATTATTTGTCATTCTAGGTTGTTATAAAATACTGAGTACATTATAGCATAGTTTTAAGTTGGACTTTGGAATATTTATTTGTTGACTCGAAGTCGAACTTTCTATGTTGGTTGGAAGTAGAACTTGCCACACATCAAACTGGAAGCTGATCTAGTAAGGTGCTTCCAGTTAATTTTTATTTTTACTTACTGTCTAAGAGGAGACTTAAGCCTGGGTCTTGGGCAGGCTGCGTTTCTGTAGTAAGAGACGTGACGGCCGCGAAGGCCATGTAAACAGCAGGCCCTGCCAGTGTGTCGTTCTCCGCACCTTCCTGACCTGCTGGCCAAGTGCCTGGGACTCCCTGTGCCCGGCCTGTTAGTCTTCCTGGAGGAGCAGGAAGAAGCCACCAGGCCACTGCGATGAGTAAGGGCACAGGGCACCCAGTGGGCGGCGTGGGCATGTCTCTTGTAGCTGGAGACCCCTGTGACTGTGGCCTTAAGGTGTACCCAGGTAGCACTGTGTGTGGAAGGACCTCCTGAGGGACGTCCCTGGCGGTCCAGTGGTTAGGATGCAGCGCTTCCACGGCAGGGGTGCAGGTGCGATCCTGGTCAGGAGACTAGGATCCCACATGCCATGTGGCGCGGCCAAAACAACACACAAGCCCTCTTTAGGATTTCCCCAGTTTAAAGTAAAAGTCACTTCTGCTGAAGGACACTGAGGTTAGTAAGTCCTCCAGCCCTCAGAGTGTGGGTGTCCAGTGTCACAGGAGCCCCACATCTGTGGAACCCAGTTTACGGGGAAGGTGTGTGTGAGAGGGTCAGGGAGGCCTGGGTTGTAGGCCTTGTCTGTGCTGTGACGTCGGGGAAGAGAAGCGTGATGCAGGCTGACTTGACAAGCAGGGGCGAAAGCTGTCGGGACGCTGAATGAGTCCAGTTGCTTCTTTGTGCTGCGTCTGAATCCCCTGGCCTGCTCCTCTGCCGCTGCCTCTGCGAGCTGCAGCCACCTTCCAGTGGGAAGCGGCAGAGTCTCTTCACAGCCCACATGGAGGTTTGTTTTTACGCCGTGGTGGCTGCTGGCGGCAGGTTGGTACAGTGAGCTGAAGCTATTAAGTGGCCTCTCCTTCCTTAATCCTCTGAGCCTGTTTCTTCCCTGAAACAGGGTAATCTTGCCCTGAAGTGCTTTTGTCAGGATTACATAAGATAATGTGGGCCGTGCCCTGAAAGAGTATTCAGTAGTGTTGGGTTGTCACTTGCTCTTTTGATCAGGAATTCAGGTTCCTGGGAGAGCCGTGGTGGGTTAATTAAATAGAGGACAGAGTGGTTTTGAAAACGGCTGCATACTCCGCTGAGCTGTTTTTACAAGACCGATCTGGAGGTGGACATGAGGTGGAGCTCTCATGCCAGTGGGAGGTGAGAGCAAGCCATGATGTTTCCTTGTGAATCAGGGCGGGAGACTGTTGAGAACACTTCTCCTGTGTACCTGCCGCTCCACTCACCTGGCGGGGTCCCTGCAGTCACCACTGAGGCCACTGCGCGTGTTACCACCTAGGGGGACAGAGCCCAAGCTCTGAGGGCAGGTCAGCTGGCAGCTTTGCCACTGGACCTGTTTTTCAACTTGAAGGAAGAATATACTGGGCATGTTTGTATTTCCTGACCCAAGCCAGCCATTGACGTCGAGTTACCTCCGCTGTTAAAGTTACACCTTTACGTTTTCCTATTCTTAGCTTGGTACATTATTGGACCTTGGAGAATATGTATGTTTTACTACTTTTGAGTTGAATTATATCATTTTGAATTTGGACAACACTTTGATGTTTTGAATGTTTTGATGTTTAAAAACTATTCTTATAAAAACCTTATGAGTTAACCCTTACAGGTTAGCACACGCCCCCTCATGTTTTTTCTTTTTTTTTTGCCAAGGAGAACGAGGCCCTGGCGTGCCGATTGACGTGCCAGAACCATGTGGTTACGAGTGGTGGAGCCTAGACTAGGTCGCCGGCCTCTGACTTTGTGCAGTGATTTTGCACTGTCCTCCAGGGGCCAGGATGTTTAGGGGCGGGTAGAGGGCGAGTTGAGAGGAAATTCGCTCGGTCACACCATCGTTTTCCTCCTCAATACCCACAGTGTTAGGTAACAAGAGGTGTTTCCTCCTCCCTCTCTTTCTCTCTGAGACCATAAGTCGAATTGTAGGAGTTTCACAGTGTCGTGTACAGAGAGTCCCAGGCCCTTTGCACATACATCTTTTCATCTTTTACCTGCTTCTCGTTCCCTGTGTCTGTAGACCTGCAGGGACCGTGTGTGAGGAGAAAGGTGTGGAGGGAGGTGGCCGGCGACCCTGGAGTGGCTCGAGTGGCTGGAGTGAAAGGTGCCAGGGGCCGCCCTGCCTCAGATGACCTGCACGCTCCCGGGCAGGGGCCCTGGCACCCAGATCTTCATTCTGCTCCCAGGACAGAGGAGTTGGGAAGGTTGAGGAGGGTCTGTCTGCAGGGGCCTTAGCAGTGCTAGCTGGCGGTGCCCAGAGCCTCTGGGGCAGGACCCACAGGGCCATGCGCGTGCCGCTTGCAGTCCGGGGCCAGGCGGCCGAGAGCCCCGCATGCTGCTGCCCGCACGTGGCCACCCGTCCTTCCTCCTCGTCTCCAAAACCCAGGGGCCACCTCTCTCCTTGAGATGGGAGGTTGCTATGGCACCTCTCGTTCTACCACACTTCACAGACACTGTGGGTTTGCTGGGCGCCCCCCCTACACCACACAGATCAGAAGTCTGCAGCAGCCCTCGTCAAGCGGGTCTGGTGGTACATCTCTCCAGCAGCGCGCGCTCACTTCCTGTTTGTGTCACGTCGGGTGGCTCTCACAGTATTTCACACCTTGTTGTTGTTGTTTGTTACGATGATCTGTGATCAGTGATCTTCAGTGTTACTATTGTGATTATTTTGACATTTTTAAGCGATAAAGTATTTTTAATTAAGGTTTATACATAGCATTTTTTTGTGTGTGTGCTTGCTTTTGGACACGTAATAGACTACAGTGTAGTGTAAACGTCCCTCTTCTATGCCTTGGAAACCTAAAAACTCATAGACTTGCTTTATCATGAGGGTCGCTTTATTGTGGTGGTCTGGGACACTGATCCCCCCATGTGCTTGCATTTTGTCTGTAACACTAGAGGTGTCCCGAGGTTTTCCCCAGACACTCCGCAGGCCTGGTGGAGTGCCGTGAAAACACTGCTTGTAAAGATGGTGTACAGAGGGATTGACTACATCTGACTGGTTTGAATACATCTAACTGCTTTCTTATCTTGGACTTAAAACTTTTATCGCTTAAAAAAATGCCAAAAACATTACAGTAGTAACACTGAAGGTCACTGATCACAGATCATCATCACAAACATAACAACAGTGACGAGGTGTGGCATACTGTGAGAGCCGCGGCGGTGTGACCCAGAGACAGGGGTGTCTGCTGAGATCAGCGCAAAATCAGCGTGTTTACTGAGGACCAGCCACACGGGCGGCAGTGCGTTCTGACTGGTAATGGGTTGTCGATGGTTATTGATGGTGAGAGACAGAAATACTGACCATGGCAGAGTCACTTCAGTTCCTTGCGCCTCCGTTTCCTTTTCTGTAAATGGGGAACATTCTGGTACCCACCTGGGAGGCCTGTTGTGAAGATGAAATGAGTTAACACCTATCAGGTGTTTGGAGAAACACCTGTGTAAAGTGCTTTCTGAACATTAGCCCTGATAGTATGATGGGATCAGTGGTGGTGTGCACCAGCTGTCACTGGATTCCATCAGCGTGAGCTCTCGTGTCCTTATCCACGTTGTTTGTTCTATTTCAGACATATGAGCTTTGGAAATTAAAATCACTGAAAATAAGAATTTGATAATTTTTGATTTTTGGCCATATAAAGGCAAACGTTTTAAATTTTGGACTACAGAAATTCAGTCTCTTATTTAAGATTTAAAACTGTAAGTTAGGTATTCAATTCTATTTTAGTTCAGTGGCTTTTTCATTCATATGCCAATTGGTAATTTAAAAAATTACAAGGGTTTAAGCTAAAATCCAAAAAATGTAATCTGCTGTCTCTATGGGAAGTTTTTTTTTAGAAAAAGTAGTTTTTTACTTTCCAAGTTAAGTAGTTTTTAAAACTAATTTGTTCTTAGGTAAACTGAGTAAATCATTTTAAGTGAGTCTTGAAAATATGCTCTTTGCCTCCCTCTTGGAGAGGTAGAGTTTGGAAGAGAAGAGAGTGAATTGGAGGGGGCTAAATCACTTATAATGCTTGTATATCTTTGAAAAAGGAGTTGAAACAAACATTTTTAATGATGTAGATTATTTTAGCGTGCTTGAAGTTGTAACTTTATTCTTTACTTGCAGTTAAGAGACTACTACTAGACTATTACTCAGGTAATGTAAGCTATTTAAAATAAATTCAGACAAATTAGCCAGTTTAGAATTCTTCTGTGGTAACTCTAAAAATACCAGGAAATGAGCCATAAGTCTGGTATCAGTGCAGAACAAGATACAAATATATTTAGAATTTAACCTGTTAGCAGTCAGAGTGATTTACCAAAAAACCCCACAAAAACCTGATCATCTCTATTCTTTAAGTAATTAGGAATATGGTGTTGCCTTTTTCTATGAGAAAGGTTCTTAAAACATGAATTATTTATCAGAGAACTCAATGCACTCACCACCCTGATTTCCCAAGAAAGCTGTTTCCCGCAGCGGCCCCACGTCGTGTCATCCTGGGTGTTGGTCCGCCTTGTTCTCATGTCCGCTTCACTCTTTCTGTTGCAGTGACTTAGCCCTGCGAAACTGCTTTCTTACCTCGGACTTAAATGTGAAAGTGGGTGATTATGGAATAGGATTCAGCAGGTACAAGGTAAGCCAGAGGTTTAAGGGTTCTCTCCCTGATCTAAAGTAATGCTCGTGAAGTGGTCATATCACAGAACGCCATGCCTGTTTGGAAAGGAAGGGTAAATAATTATTGCTGCTATATAATAAAATATACACATCATATATAAATATTTCTGTTACATGTTTGGTAAAATTTCAGCTCAAATCGGTAAGCTTGGGATTTGAGTTTTTCAGCTCTGTCATGAATATCTCCCCCAAAGAAAATAAGTAAAGTACCTGTGAAATTTTTATTTGTGTCTGTTTGCTTAGCCCAGCTGAGTAAGGTAGCTTACTATGGGGCAAAAAAAAAAAAAAATTCATGCAAGTGTAAGTCTGTCCTTAGTCTCCACAGTAGCTCTAGTATCTTGAGCACTTGCTGTGTGCCACCCAGGCACTGTGAAGGACTTGCCCGCATGACCTCATGTAATCCTCATGGTAAAGGGAAGGCTGGCGCGTCTTCCTGATCTTATGGGTCAGGAATAAGGCTCAGCATGTTTGCTGCTTGCTCAAGAGGCACAGAGCTGGTAGATGGTTGAACGTTGACTTAACCAGTCTGTCCAATTTGAGAGCCTGCACTCTTACTCATTAACCACCCTGTTCTTCTGCTGAGGGATACAGCCCAGCATAGTTTACAAGATATTTTGCTCAGAGTCTGCGTTCTGTGCATCAGACACAGCGTACCTTCCTTTTCCAGGAAGGGAGACTGAGCAGCTACTCATGGTTCAGAGACCAGCTCATGAGGCCCAGGAGGCCGATTCAGAGAAACCCTCCACCCACCCTCTGCCCGGAAACTCTGTCCCTGTGTCCATTTCTTCTGACTTGTGTTCTTGGGTAGAGTATGTGTTTTCTGAGAATGACCTAGGATTAAGTTACTGAGCTCACTAGAAGTGTTAGAGAATTCAAAATTCTGTGTGCTTTCTACAAAACAGGAGGATTATATTGAGACAGATGATAAAAAATTTTTCCCTCTTCGGTGGACTGCTCCAGAATTAGTAACCAGCTTTCAAGACAGACTGCTAACTGCAGATCAAACTAAATATAGTAATATCTGGTATGTATCGATTTGCCATTCGATTAGGCTCTTTTTATTAACAAAGTCCTAACTTCTTTCTTCTCAAGTACTTTCATAAGGGAAAGTATAATAATTGAATGAGATGTAGGAATACCAGTGACTGATGATGTGAAAGACAGTTTATTGACATCATAGCAATGATCCCAGTTTTTGCAATGGTGCAATAACTTTTACCCATTCAACAGTAATAATCTCCATAAAAGCAGGAATCAAGGCTATTTTCTTTGCCTACTGTAGGACCTTGTTTATAGTAGATGTTTAATAAGTATTAATTGAGTGAATGAAGAAACTGAAAGAGGTCTGGACCATTACGTAGTACTGAGATATAGCACAGTTTAATAGAAGTTGAAAAAAGATGTATGTAAGAAGTCTTTGACTAACAGTTTCTGTTACAGCTTTCTAAATTTGTATCTACTTTTATTTTTTCGTGCTGTTGTCCTGCTTTTTCTTTTTTTTTGCTTCTTACCTTCTTATGGATTTTTTTTTCTTTTCCTTGTAGTTTGGGAGCTGTGTACTCTATTGCTATGATTGTATTGGCTGCCCTAGAAATAACATGTATACTTAACTTAGTCTAACAGTAGTTCTTACTCTGGCCCCTTTCTGAGCAATACAAGGACCCCAGGGTATTTTAACGTGCTTTAAAGTTACACCATACACACACACACACACACACACACACACGCAGTTGTGTTCATCATTGTGAGGTTTCTTATTTTTTTTCTCTTAACCCCACAAGATGTTGTTATTTTTCTTAACATCAGTGTTGGTTTAGGTTTATCCACGTAATCAGATCACTTTGCCTTGTTTTTTTCAAATTTCCCCCAAATCTCAGACCTTCTATTGGGGCTCACTTTCCTTCTGTCTGAAGTTGTCTTTCAGAATTCCCTGTGGTGCAGTCTCACTGGTAACAGACTCTCAGGTCTTTTTCTATAGGTCTGAGCATAGCTCTGTTTTGTCCACATTCTTGAAGTGTATTTTTTCACTTGATGACAATTATTTTCTCTCCATGTATTGAAGATCTCACTCCACTGTCTTCTGGCTTCCATGGTTGGTCTTGAGAGGTCAGCCGTAAGTCTCCCTAAACTCTTTGCAGGTAACGTGACTTTTTCTCTCTGGCTGCTTTCAAACTCTTCTCTCTGTCTTTTGTAGTTTCACTGTAATATGTATGGGTGTGGACTTTTTTGTTTTTTCTGCTTGGTTTATCATATCTTAGGTGGGTGTTCTCAGCCCTTATCCTCCCAATAACTGCCTCAACCCTGTTTTTTCTTCTCTTGGAAGTCTGATTAGACATGCGTCACGACCTCTCGCTCTGTCTTTTGTCTCTTACTCTCTCCTTTACGTACTCCATCTCTTCAGCTCCCTGCGCCACACTCTAGATCATTCTTCAGACCTGTGCTCTAGCTGCTAATTCTTGGTCTTTTTAAAATTCCTTCTTCAGCTGTGTCTGTTCCTCCATTAAATCTCTCTGCTGAATTTTATAGTTCAGTTCATTGGCTTTTCTGTTTCAGGAGGTCTGTTTAATTTTTTAAAATCTGACCCAGAGTCTTCTAAAGCTCGGTTGTGATCTGTATCCGCTAATTCCCGTATCTGCGGTCTTCGTGGATTTGATCTTCCTGGCTCTTGCTGGTGTCTTATCTCCTCGGGGCCTTCTTGTGGTGAGGAGCCTGGACTTGAGGACCTGCCCTCAGTGGGGCACCCGCGCTTCTGTCAACGCTCTGAGTGTCCTGGCTCGTCAGGGACGACAGCAGCCCAAGGCTTTCTGTATTCAGCCTGAGGTCTTTGGGGCGCTCGGATGGTGTGAGCTTGGGCTGCGAATCCCAGTAAGGCCAGCTATGTGGCCACAGCTTCTTTGGGACTGTCCGCCCCCTCACCCCCGCCGCAGGCGCGCACAACACACACACACACACACACTTGTACTCAGTACACATGTACACACACAGTCACACACGTGCACTCTCTCACAGGGCCAGCTTGCCCCCCAGGCTCCTGGGGGGTGGGTTTGTCCCCACCATGGTGAGGAGGTCTCTGTGAGGCCCCCTGTTGGGCAGGGCCAGGGCTTGGGCCTGTGTACTGTCGAGCCTTGCTTGCCACAGACACAGTCCTGGCTCTTGCTGGTGTCTTATCTCCTCGGGGCCTTCTTGTGGTGAGGAGCCTGGACTTGAGGACCTGCCCTCAGTGGGGCACCCGCGCTTCTGTCAACGCTCTGAGTGTCCTGGCTCGTCAGGGACGACAGCAGCCCAAGGCTTTCTGTATTCAGCCTGAGGTCTTTGGGGCGCTCGGATGGTGTGAGCTTGGGCTGCGAATCCCAGTAAGGCCAGCTATGTGGCCACAGCTTCTTTGGGACTGTCCGCCCCCTCACCCCCGCCGCAGGCGCGCACACACACACACACACACACTTGTACTCAGTACACATGTACACACACAGTCACACACGTGCACTCTCTCACAGGGCCAGCTTGCCCCCCAGGCTCCTGGGGGGTGGGTTTGTCCCCACCATGGTGAGGAGGTCTCTGTGAGGCCCCCTGTTGGGCAGGGCCAGGGCTTGGGCCTGTGTACTGTCGAGCCTTGCTTGCCACAGACACAGGTGTGCAGGCCCTGTGCTCTGGCAGGCGCCACGGTCAGACGCGGTGTGGCGCTCCCCTTTGTTCTCTGAGCTCCAGGTTCTGTCCAGTGAGTTCCCTGCCAGCTTCTCTGTTGTTTGATATGTTTCATAAGAACTTGCTTTTCATGCATCGTCTGCATTGTTGCTGTTCTCAGTGGGGTGATTGACCTGAAAACAGCCTGCGTTCCTGGAGACGGAGCCTGCCCCTTGTTTCTGATGGGTGAGAAGCCCTGGCGGCAGGGCTGGCAGTGGTGGCAGCTTCTGCCCGAGGCAGGGTCCACACTGCCCTGTGCTGGGGGTCAACCTGAGGGTCTTGGTTCCGTGAGTTTGGTGGAAGAGGGGAGAAGAGCTACACGACACTTTTCCTCCCAGAGGAAAGCAGGCTGCTGGTCCTTAGGGAGACAGGAGATGGTGGGCAGTGGCTGATGCCGCTTTTCCTGAGGAGACTGGGCAGAAGGACGAGGGAAGAGGGAGCCGCAGGGTGGGCTTTGAGGAGGGGCCACGCCTCCTCTTCCTTGGTGCCTGTGTGAGGAGACACACGAGGGGTGCTGGAGAGAGGTGTCAGGAGTGGGGCGCTGAGAAAGCCCAGGCCTCATGTTCTCTGAAGAGCAGGGGAAGGGCTGAGGAGAGGGCTGGTTCAGGAACAGTCCTTATGAGGGAAGAGAAAGGGTGTCAGGGGTCTGGAGAAGCTGAGGTCGGCAGAGGTACACACCCAGGATCAGATCAGGTGCTGAAAACACTCACTGTACCTCGGTCAGAGGCTGCCTTTGCGGTCTTTAGCAATTTATGCAAACTTTTTATTTTCCTTAATTGAATAAGTTGGTAATCCCTTAAGTCATTGGCAGTGTCTTAAACTTATTTTTTATCCAAGATAGCCCTCTGCTTCTGTGCCAAGGGCACGTCTCCCTTCTTGAACTGGACTAGAGATTCAGGTTCTTTTATTTCCTTGATAGAAATGCCTTCTCCACCTACATACTGAATATGTTGATTTACTCACTGATTTGTGAGATGAGCGTAAAGAGAATTTAACTCATAAGTTATATTGTACTCTGCAGTGTCAAATAATAGATTGATGTATTCAAATACAGCTTATTATTCCGGTGGGTATCAGTCATTGTCATGTGACTCACCAATAGCTACATCTGACAGGAGTCACAGTCACGTGAGAGCTTTTTAAGCACTCAGCCATCCCTGCATCTGCTAGCTAAGAGTCCTCGGGGGTGGGTGCTCAGTACCAGCATCCGGGTGACACAGTTGATCAGCCAGGTCTAGGAGCTACTGCAGATAATAGCTTGTAACACACGACGGGAGGGGGAGTGGCGGGAAGGAACGTGGAGACCATGTAGAGGACGTATCCCCCCTGACCCACCAGCAAAGGCCATTTCCGAGGGGACAGGGTGGGGCAGGTACAGAGAAGGTGGTCCCTTGCCTGTGGGGATGGCACCCGCAGGCAGTGAGTGACCCGGGCAGGTGGCCTCCCGCCAAGCAGTGAAGAGTTATCCTTCCTGATAGCAGAAAGCCCTGAATACTCAGAACAACTACAATAGGAAACACACAGGTCAACAGGGAAGACCTGTTCACGTTGGAAGTTCCTCTGCTTACTGCAGTTGTGAATGGGATTCCCCACCCCCCGGCCAAAACCCTCAGAATTCCGTGTGTTTACCCTTATCTAGCCACGTTGCTGAACCCTGTCAGGGCCATTGTGATGATCTTTATGATTCCTGAGTTTTAAAGTTGACAGTCATTTGAACGCTTCGCTGTGATTACTCCCTCTAGCTCCATCTAATTTTTTTTTTACCTTGGCCGGAACTCCTAAAGTAACATTCTGTTAGTCAGTCTGAGGAGGCATCTTGTTGTGGTCCACGTCTGAATAGAAGTGCTTGCCTTTTAAGTCATGTTAAAGAGCTATCTTGAATAACCTTTTCCGTAGACCCTTGTGCTTGAAATGACTAATGACTGTAAAACTGTGGGTATTAAAAATTCAGTATCTGAAGAGAGAAAGATGTGCTTTTTTATTCCCCCACAGGTCCCTGGGTGTGACGCTTTGGGAGCTCTTTGAGAATGCTGCTCAGCCTTATTCCAACCTCTCCAACTTAGATGTTCTCAACCAGGTCATTCGAGAGAGAGACACGAAACTCCCAAAGCCCCAGCTGGAGCAGCCCTACTCCGACAGATGGTGGGTAAACTTCATGTCACCTTCTCTCAGAAGGTGAAGAAATTCTGTCTCCACGAATCTTAGTTATATATTCCCTGATTTTCAACAATAAATGTTATGAAAAGCAATCATTTGTATATTATTCATGACTGATTTTAGAATTAACATCCAGTTTTTAAAATGTAATACTGTTTTTAGAAAAAAAAAGTGTAGAACCAACAGGAATTTCTGTCTTATACATGCGACAAGAAACTTGTTAAGTCTGAGTTAATTCTAAGAATCAGTTTGAGGGCGTTTGCTGTTGTGGAATTGTTTTTGAATGAGGCTGTATGTGTGACACCCAGCGTGTGACGAGACAGGCAGCATAGACATGATCGAGTTTGAATTGGCACCTGAGGCAGTTTGCATAATGTGTGTTGGCATTTGCAAAAACAAAGTTACTTCTTAAGAGTCTCCAGACCCGTTCTTACCACGGTTTCCAGTTAGAGTCAGGCTCCCCTGTGTCGAGCCCCTGTCCGCGTCACCCGGTACTCACCAGGCGTTGTCCCTGCACCTGGTTGCCCTTCTGTGTAGGCACTGCTCAGCCCCTCACTCGACTTGCTAGAACTAACCCACTCAGAATAACTGGATGTTTATGCCATAAATTTAATACTGTGACATCGTCGTCCTGTCTTCCCTTTCACTCACGGCTGCAGTTTGAGGCGTTGCCCATATTAGCCAACCCTTTGAAGACCAGCTCCTGGCTGCCACCTGCTCTGGGCTTCTGTTTCTGCTCTTGCCCTCCACCCTCAGCGCCTTTGGTGGCCTGAGGGAAGCATGTGCTGCAGAAGGTCATGGTGTTCCTTTCTGTTGGGGGAATCATTAGAGAGTAGTCACCACAGCGTGTGTCTGTGTGAGTCCTCGCAAAATAGAGTGGGTAAGTCTCATACGTGAGGCATGTGCGTCCTTGACTAGGCAGGAGACCGATGGTGGTTGTGTTCAGAGGAGCGCATTTTAGGGCTGCTTGTAAGTTCAGCGGCTGAGTGCCTGGAGAACGCCAGAACAAACGACAAGGCCAGAAGAATTGCAGTGATGCTGCACAGGGTCCTAAGGATGCAGAAAAGCCGTGGCCAGATTTTCTCTCTCCATTTCCACTTTCCCCCAGAGCTCACCGTGAGCCAGACTCCTGCCGGTGACCAGCAGAGTGATTCAGTGTTGGGACTTCTGGGGTGTTGAGCTGGCCTAGGGCATCCTTGTGAGGTCTTTTCTTGTTTTAGAACAATTTGCCATCTGTCCACTAATCTGCTGTCCGTCTCGCTCAGGTATGAAGTCTTGCAGTTCTGCTGGCTGTCACCAGACAAGCGGCCGGCAGCGGAGGACGTGCACAGGCTGGTCACCTACCTACGGATGCAAAGCCAGAGGGACCCGGAAGCGGACTTCGAGCAGCAGTGGAACGCGCTCAAGCCCACTGCAAACAGCAGAGACACTGCAAGCAACGCCGCCTTCCCCATCCTCGACCACTTCACCAGGGATAGGCTTGGCCGAGAGATGGAGGAGGTCCTCACTGTGACCGAGACCAGCCAAGGCCTGAGCTTCGAGTACGTCTGGGAGGCGGCCAAGCACGACCATTTCGACGAGCGTAGCCGGGGCCCCCCGGATGAAGCCTTGTCCTACACCAGCATCTTCTTCCCCACGGAGGCATTCGAGAGCTCGCTCTCAGACCCTGGTCCTGGCAAGCAGGATGACAGTGGCCAGGATTCCCCCTGCGGGCCCCCGGGGTGGTGCCCGTTTTCGACGCCCACAACCTTTCTGTCGGAAGTGACTACTACATCCAGTTAGAAGAAAAAAGCCGTAGCAACTTGGAGCTAGATTACCCGCCTGCTCTGCTCACGACAGAGATGGATAATCCTGAGAGGCTTGGGGACGGCGCGTCCCAGTGTCTGACGCTCAGGAGCCTGGAGCTTGAGGAGTCCAGTACAGAGGAGGATTTCTTCCAGAACAGTGCAGACCCCAAAGACGCCAGCAGGCCCGAGGAGGCACACAGCACCAAGCGCTCCGAGAGCCCTGTCGACAGTCTACTTAATGATCTTGACAAGTCAGAGGCTTTGTCCAGTCACCAGGAAATATTTGACTTGATGGAGCTAAATGGAGTCCAGGCTGACTTTAAGCCTCCCTCCCTGGGTTCAAGTCTGGATGACCCGAAAGAGTCTGTAATCGCACGCCACTTGGAGAAGGAAAAGCCCCATAAGCTTTTTGACTGTGAACCTCTTTACTCTACAGACAAACTCATACACCAAGATGGTTTTGATCAGCTGGACACTGAAGAGTTGTCAGAAAACTTTTTATTTCTTCAAGAGAAGAACTTACTGAAAGACTCTTTGTCCAGCAAAGAGCATGTAAATGATCTGCAGACAGAACTCAGAAACGCTGGCTTTCCTGAATCCATGTTAGAAACTCCCAGTAGAAAGTCTGTAGAGGCTGAGCCCAAGTTTGCTGAAAATAAACCAGACTCTTCTCTGCAGGAGAGCGTCAGCGTGCAGGGCAAGGAGTCGGGCGCAGCGCCCAAGGGTGGCGCTGAGCTGGCGGCCTCACCTTGCTCCCCGCAGCTGCAGGTACCTCCTACCTCGCTCGAAACCCAGGGGCCGCCTCACGATGTCCCCCTGGGGGCAGCCCTGAAGCAGGGCGGAGCCAGGCCCACGCGTCCAGAGGGCGGTGTCCGTGAAGACAGCACCTGCCGAGAGGCAAACCTGGACTTCACGCCCACCCCGGTGGACACCTCCCCCTCACCGGCAGCGGGTCCCCAGCCCTGACTCAGCTGGGGGAGGGGGCCGTGAGCCTGACCCAGAGCGACCCCAGCCTGGTCCAGGACAACCCCGCCAGCAAGGTGAGTATAGGGAACAGCCTTCCAGAATCAAGGCAGAACTTAAAAAACCAGCTGCCTTTGGAAGACCACGACCCTCGAGGCCCGCGGGAGAGAGCCCGGGAGGCCGTGGAGGCGCTGGGGCGGCTGGGCCGTAAAGATGCTGCTGCAGAGGGCGGCTTGGTGTCCACCCTCTCCTCAGACTCAGCCAGTCAGGACAGCCTGCTGGAGGACAGCTTGTCGGCGCCTGGCCCCCCTTCCGAGCCGTCTGTGGAGACCCCGGACTCCCTGGATTCGGTGGATGTCCATGAGGCTTTCCTGGGCTCCTTAGGCCCTCATGCGCCACAGAAACTCCTGACCCCTGACAAGCCAGCGGACAGTGGCTACGAGACGGAGAACCTGGAGTCCCCCGAGTGGACGCTGCACCCGGCCCCCGAGGGCGCTGCAGCGCCCGACATGGCCTCAGTGGGTGAGAGCGCGCCTGCCGGGCTGCCTCCCAAGCCCGTCATAGTCATCTCCGATGCCGCCGACGGCCACG
>SJXQ01009258.1:101015-118660 GCA_006408695.1 Aepyceros melampus | reverse complement strand
GATTGGAAAAGAATTTCTAGACATGAGGCAGAATGAGAGGAGAATAAAGTTTATTAGAGTGGGATGCTGTTAGAACAGCAGGCAGGCTCAAGGGAGAACTGCACCCTTTTGCAGGCACCCCATTCCAGTACTCTTGCCTGGAAAATCCCATGGATGGAGGAGCCTGGTAGGCTGCAGTCCATGGGGTCGCTAAGAGTTGGACACGACTGAGTGACTTCACTTTCATTTTTACTTCCATGCATTGGAGAAGGAAATGGCAACCCACTCCAGTGTTCTTGCCTGGAGAATCCCAGGGATGGGAGAGTCTGGTGGACTGCTGTCTCTGGGGTCACACAGAGTCAGACACGACTGAAGCAACTTAGCAGCCGCAGCCAATTTTTTTGGAAACTTCCTGATGGGAGAGACTGACTGAGGGGAAAATGGTCTTTTTCTGATGGGTGGGGCCATGCTCAGTAAATCTTTAATCCAATTTTCTGTTGATGGGCGGGGCTCTGTTCCCTCCCTGTTGTTTGACCTGAGGCCAGACTATGGTGGAGGTAATGAAGGTTGTGGGGACCTCCTTCAAGAGGTCCCATGCATGCACTGCTGCACTCAGTGCCCCCAACCCTGCAACAGGCCGCCGCCAACCCACGCCTCTGCTGGAGCCTCTTGGACACTCACGGGCAAGTCTGGGTCAGTCTCTTTGGGGTCACTACTCCTTTCTCCTGAGTCCTGGTGTGCACAAGGTTTTGTTTGTACCCTCCAAGAGTATGTTTCCCCAGTTCTGTGGAAGTTCCGGCGGCTCTGTGGTGGGGTTAATGGCAACCTCCTCCAAGAGGGCTTTTGCCATATCCAAGTCTGCTGCAGCCAGAGCCCCTGCCCCTGTGGCAGTCCACTGCTGACCATACATCTGTAGGAAACACTTAAACACAGTTCTGGCTCAGTCTCTGTGGGGTCTCTGGGTCCTGGTGTGCACAAGTTTGGTTTGATCCCTCTGAGTGTCTCTGGCAGGTATAGGGTTTGATTCTAAATGCAATTTCAGGTTAAAGCGTCTGCCTGCAATGTGGGAGACCTGGGTTCGATCCCTGGGTTGGGAAGATCCTCTGGAGAAGGAAATGGCAACCCACTCCAGTATTCTTGCCTGGAGAATCTCATGGACGGAGGAGCCTGGTGGGCTACAGTCCACGGGGTCGCAAAGAGTCGGACACGACTAAGCGACTTCACTCATTCACTCACTCACCACCTTGTTGGGGCTTCTCTTTTGCCTTTGGACGTGGGGTAATTTTTTGGTGGGACCCAACATTCTCCTATTGATGGTTGTTCAGCAGCGAGTTATAACTTTGGAGTTCTCCCAGAAGAAGATGAGCGGACATCCTTCTACTATGCCATATGTTCAAAAGATATATATGAGCTTGGTTGCTTAATTGGAAAACTCAGTTCAGAAGTGTTTTCTGATTCTTAATTTTTGTTCCATTCCACTGCTTAATGTGATCTTACTTTTCACCATTTCTAATTGTCCCAAATCACAGTTATTGTTCCCTGGAAGAAGAGCTATGACCAACATAGACAGCATATTAAAAAGCAGAGACATTACTTTGCCAATAAAGGCCCATCTAGTCAAAGCTATGGTTTTTCCAGTAGTCATATATGTATGTGAGAGTTGGGAGTGTAAAGAAAGCTGATCATTGAAGAATTGATTCTTTTGAACTGTGATGTGGGAGAAGACTCTTCAGAGTCCCTTGGACTGCAAGGAGATCCAAAAAGTCCATTTCCTTCAGGGCTAAAGAAAATCAGTTCTGAATATTTATTGGAAGGATTGATGCTGAAGCTGAAAGTCCAGTACTTTGGCCACCTGATGTGAAGAACTGACTCTTTTGAAAAGACCCTGATGCTGGGAAAGATTTAAGGCAGGAGGAGAAGGGGAGACAGACAGTGAAATGGTTGGTGGCATCACCAACTTGATAGACATGAGTTTGAGTAAGCTCTGGGAGTTGGTGATGGACAGGGAAGCCTGGCATGCTGCAGTTCATGGAATCACAAAGAGTTGGACATGATTGAGCAACTGAACTGAACTGAGCCAATTTTTATAGCCTCAAGACAGAAAATACCCACTGGAGTGGTGGCATTGAGTGATTGTTTAGGATGCTATAAGATGGGTAATAGGGTGGGTATTTTACCTAATATGGGATCAGGAAACTGGCTCATTTAGACCCAGAGGCTCATGGCAACAGTTGCTATGGGGCTTGGTCAGTTCCAGAGATTTCAGTCCTGTGATCTTGGTATCAGTTCAGTTCAGTTCAGTTGCTCAGTCGTGTCCGACTCTTTGCGACCCCATGAATTGCAGCATGCCAGGCCTCCCTGTCCAGCACCAACTCCTGGAGTTCACTCAGACTCGTGTCCATCGAGTCAGTGATGCTATCCAGCTTGGTATAAGGCTCCACAAAAGCCGAAAAAAGAAGGAAGGAAGGAAGGTAGGATGGAAGAAAGGCAGGCAGGCTTGAGGTATAGAAACTAAGCAGAGTAGGCAACAGAGTAGTATTTTGACAATCCTTAAACTAAGCTAAAAAGATAATCAGCCATTATTCATTAAGACAGATACGAGAGGTAATGAAAACGGAAGCTGAATTTGGCCTCTGCACCCTGCAACCAAATTAAATCTCAGAGACAGAATTTTAGGTGAAGTAGAGAAGAATAGTTTTATTGATGTGCCAGGCAAAGGGGGCCACAGGGGGCTCATGCCCTCAAACTATGTGTCCTGACCTGGAGGTGGTAGTGAGGAGTTTCACAGTAATGATTCAAAGAGGGTGTGATCTGTTGATGGACATTCTTCTGATTGGTTGGTGAAGAGATAGCCATTCAAAATTATAGTAACGTCTATGCCCAGACCAGTAATGTTGAAGAAGCTGAAGTTGAATGGTTCTACGAAGACCTACAAAACCTAGAACTACACCCCCAAAAGATATTGTTTTCATTATAGAAGGCCGGAATGCAAAAGTAGGAAGTTAAGAGATAACTGGAGTAATAGGCAAATTTGGCCTTGGAGTACAAAACGAAGCAGGTCAAAGGCTAACAGAGTTTTGCCAAGAGAACGCTCTGGTCATAGCAAACACTGTCTTCCAACAACACAAGAGAAGACTCTATACATGGACATCACCAGATGGTCAATACTGAAATCAGATTGATTATCTTTGCAGCCAAAATGAGAAGTTAAAGTGAAGTTGCTCAGTCATGTCCAACTCCTCATGACCCCATGGACTGTAGCCTACCAGGTGCCTCCATCCATGGGATTGTCCAGGCAAGAGTACAGGACTGGGTTGCCATTTCCCTCTCCAGGGGATCTTCCCAATCCAGGGATCAAACCCAGGTCTCCTGAATTGCAGGTAGACTCTTTACCCTCTGAGCCAGCAGGGAAGCTCTATACAGCCAGCAAAACAAGACCAGGAGCTGACTGTGGCTCAGATCATGAACTCCTTATTGCCAAATTCAGACTGAAATTAGAGAAAATATGGAAAACTATTAGACCATCCAGGTACAACCTAAATCAAATCCCTTAAAATTATACAGTGGAAGTGACAAATAGATTCAAGGGATTAGATCTGATAGACAGGGTGCCTGAAGAACTATGGACAGAAGTTCATGACACTGTACAGGAGACAGTGATCAAGACCATCCCCAAGAAAAGGAAATGCAAAAAGGCAATATGGTTTTCTGAGGAGGCCTTACAAATTGTTGAGAAAAGAAGAGAAGCAAAAGGCAAAGGAAAAAAGGAAAGATATACCTATGTGAATGCAGACTTCCAAAGAATAGCTAGGAGAGATAAGAAAGCTTTCCTCAGCAATCAATGCAAAGAAATAGAGGAAAACAATAGAATGGGAAAGACTAGAGCTCTCTTCAAGAAAATTAGAGGTACCAGGGGAACATTTCATGCAAATATGGGTACAGTTAAGGATAGAAATGGTATGGACTTACAGAAGCAGAAGATATCAGGAAGAGGTGGCAAGAATACACAGAAGAACTATACAAAAGAGATCT
Organism: Aepyceros melampus; assembly: GCA_006408695.1. Classification (NCBI taxonomy): domain Eukaryota; kingdom Metazoa; phylum Chordata; class Mammalia; order Artiodactyla; family Bovidae; genus Aepyceros; species Aepyceros melampus. The sequence goes on along the minus strand of SJXQ01009258.1, from coordinate 114,649 downwards.
TCATGACTCAGATAGCCATGATGATGTGATCACTCACCTGGAGCCAGACATCCTGGAATGCAGAGTCAAGTGGGCCTTAGGAAGTATCACTATGAACAAAGCTAGTGGAGGTGATGGAATTCCAGTTGAGCCATTTCAAATCCTGTGATGCTGTGAAAGTGCTGCACTCAGTATGCCAGCAAATTTGGAAAACTCAGCAGTGGCCACAGGACTGGAAAAGTTCAGTTTTCATTCCAATCCCAAGGAAAGGCAATGCCAAAGAATGTTCAAATTACCACACAATCACACTCATCTCACATGCTAGCAAAGTAATGCTCAAAATTCTCCAAGGCAGGTTTCAACAGTATGTGAACCATGAACTTCCAGATGTTCAAGCTGGATTTAGAAAAGGCAGAGGAGCCAGAGATCAAATTGCCAACATCTGCTGGATTGTTGAAAAAGCAAGAGAGTTCCAGAAGAACATTGAATTCTGCTTTATTGACTATACCAAAGCCTTTGATTGTGTGGGTCACAACAAACTATGGAAAATTCTTTAATAGATTATTCAAGAGATATGAAAATTATTTAAGGGATGGGAATACCAGACCACCTGACCTGCCTCCTGAAAAATCTGTATGCAGGTCAAGAAGCAACAGTTAGGACTGAACCTGGAACAACAGACTGGTTCCAAATAAGGAAAGCAGTATTTCAAGGTTGTATATTGTTACCCTGCTTATTCAACTTATATGCAGAGTACATCATGAGAAATGCTAGGTTGGAATCAAGATTGCCAGGAGAAATATCAATAACCTCAGATATGCAGATGACACCACCCTTATGTCAGAAAGTGAAGAAGAATTAATGAGCCTTTTGATCCAACTGAAAGAGGAGAGTGAAAAAGTTGGCTTAAAGCTCAACATTCAGAAAACAAAGATCATGGCATCCAGTCCCATCACTTCATGGCAAATAGAAGGGGAAAAGTGGAAATAGTGAGAGACTTTATTTTTTTAGGCTCCTAAATCACTACAGATGCTGACTGCAGCCATGAAATTAAAGACACTTGCTTCTTGGAAGAAAAGCTATGACCAACCTAGATAGCATATTCAAAGGCAGAGACATTACTTTGCCAACAAAGGTCCATCTACTCAAAGCTATGGTTTTTCCAGTGGTCATGCATGGATGTGACAGTTGGACTATAAAGATAGCTGATCACTGAAGAATTGGTGCTTTTAAACTGTGGTGTTGGAGAAGGCTCTTGAGAGTCCCTTGGACTGCAAGGAGATCCAACCAGTCCATCCTAAAGGAAATCAATCCTGAATATTCACTGGAAGGACTGATGCTGAAGCTGAAACTCCATTACTTTGGCCACCTGATGCAAAGAACTGACTTATTTGATAAGACCCTGATGCTGGGAAAGATTGAAGGCAGGAGGAGAAGGGGATGACAGAGAGTGAAATCATTGGATGGCGTCACCGACTCGATGGACCTAAGTTTGAGTAAGCTCTGGGAGTTGGTAATGGACAGGGAAGCCTGGTGTGCTACAGTCCATGGGGTGGCAGAGTCAGAACTGAGTGACTGAACAGAACTCAACTGAACTGAGGTAAGTGGGAGTCAGCACCGTCAATCCTCTGGTTCCAACTGTTCTGGGCTCTACATGCTTATGGGTATACCTTTAACTTCTCCCAACTGGAGGGCATTTCAATCTCTGCAAAACAGCTTGACTGATATTGTGTTCCCTGGAGGGAGAATCAGGACCCTTCCCCAAGGATGTACTGTGGTTCCTTTTGACTATTCCTCCCTTGTTCTTGCATCCCCTCTCTTCCTTAATTAGCATTCATTTGAACCTGTCCATTGTAATTTAGGGAAGGTCAAGGAGACTGAAAGAAGCTTATTTCCTGTAATCAAGAAATAGGGAACACAGAAAGGTTTTTGTGCCCAGGAGCCACATAGAGTCGTGCTAGGCATTAAGATCTCAGTGGTTTGGTATAAGAAATGCCTTCCGTAAAGTTTGTGTGTTTAGTTACTCAATCATATCTGAGTCGTTGGGACCCCATGGACTGTAGCCTGCCAGGCTCCTCTGTTTATGGGATTTCCCAGGCAAGAATACTGGGGTGAGTTGCCATTTCTTTCTCCATCCTGTGAAGTTTATGAGGTCTTAAAGGAAATGAGAAAATATAATAATAACAAAAGAATTCTTGTTACTTAAACATGTCCCATAGATCAGCAGTTTTGGCATCGCAGCAGTTCTGAGTGGTGAAAATGCAAAATCTTAGATCTTACCGAATAGCTACTAAATCAGAACCTGCATTTAAAAGATCTACTTTAAAAATGTTTTTAAAATCCATTTAAACATTAAGCATCAATCTAGGTAAGCAACAGTGTATCTATGGCTTAGAAAGCATTACCGGTGAAATGTGTTTAGCTTTTTAAAAGAAAACCAACCACATATCCTACAAAGCTAGAGATTTTCAGTTCAGTCCAGTTCAGTCGCTCAGTTGTGTCCAAATCTTTGTGACCCCATGAATCGAAGCACGCCAGGCCTCCCTGTCCATCACCAACTCCCGGAGTTCACTCAGACTCGTGTCCATCAAGTCAGTGATGCCATCCAGCCATCTCATCCTCTATCGTCCCCTTCTCTTCCTGGCCCCAATCCTTCCCAGCATCAGAGTATTTTCCACTGAGTTAACTCTTTGCATGAGGTGGCCAAAGTACTGGAGTTGCAGCTTTAGCATCAGTCCTTCCAAAGAAATCCCAGGGCTGATCTTTTTCAGAATGGACTGGTTGGGTCTCCTTGCAGTCCAAGGGACTCTCAGGAGTCTTCTCCAACACCACAGTTCAAAAGCATCAATTCTTCGGCACTCAACTTTCTTCACAGTCCAACACTCACATCCATACATGACAACATGAAAAACCATAGCTTTGAGTAGATGGACCTTTGTTGGCAAAGTAATGTCTCTGCTTTTCAACATGCTATCTCGGTTGGTCATAACTTTTCTTCCAAGGAGTAAGCGTCTTTTAATTTCTGGCTGCAGTCACCATCTGCAGTGATTTTGGAGCCCAGAAAAATAAAGTCTGACACTGTTTCTACTGTTTCCCCATCTATTTCCTATGAAGTGATGGGGCCAGATGCCATGATCTTCGTTTTCTGAATGTTGAACTTTAAGCCAACTTTTTCACTCTCTTCTTTCACTTTCAACAAGAGGCTTTTTAGCTCCTCTTCACTTTCTGCCATAAGGGTGGTATCATCTGCATATCTGAGGTTATTGATATTTCTCCTGCAATCTTGATTGAAGCTTGTGCTTCCTCCAGTCTAGCGTTTCTCATGATGTACTCTGCATATAAGTTAAATAAGCAGGGTGACAATATACAACCTTGACGCACTCCTTTCCCAATTTGGAACCAGTCTGTTGTTCCATGTCCAGTTCTAACTGTTGCTTCCTGACCTGCATAGTCAATAAAGCAGAAATAGATGTTTTTCTGGAACTCTCTTGCTTTTTCCATGATCCAGCGGATGTTGGCAATTTGACCTCTGGTTCCTCTGCCTTTTCTAAAACCAGCTTGAACATCAGGAATTTCATGGTTCATGTATTGCTGAAGCCTGGCTTGGAGAATTTTGAGCGTTTGTTTACTAGCATGTGAGATGAGTGCAATCATGTGATAGTTTGAGCATTCTTTGACATTGCCTTTCTTTTTGATTGGAATGAAAACTGACCTTTTCCAGTCCTGTGGCCACTGCTGAGCTTTCCAGATTTGCTGGCATATTGAGTGCAGCACTTTCATAGCATCATCTTTTAGGATTTGAAATAGCTAAACTGGAATTCCATCACCTCCATTAGCTTTGTTCGTAGTGATGCTTTCTAAGGCCCACTTGACTCTGCATTCCAGGATGTCTGGCTCTAGATGAGTGATCACACCATCGTGATTATCTGGGTCGTGAAGATCCTTTTTGTACAGTTATGTGTGTTTTTGCCCCCTCTTCTTAATGTCTTCTGCTTCTATTAGGTCCAGACCATTTCTGTCCTTTATCGAGCCCATCTTTGCATGATCCCCCTTGACTTCACATTCCAGGATGTCTGGCTCTAGGCGAGTGATCACACCATCGTGATTATCTGGGTCGTGAAGATTCTTTTTGTACAGTTCTTCTGTGTACTCTTGCCATCTCTTCTTAATATCTTCTGCTTCTATTAGGTCCATACCATTTCTGTCCTTTATCAAGCCCATCTTTGCATGAAATATTTCCTTGATATCTCTAATTTTCTTGAAGAGATATCTAGTCTTTCCCATTCTGTTGTTTTCCTCTATTTCTTTGCATTGATCACTGAGGAAGGCTTTGTTATCTCTTCTTGCTATTCTCTGGAATTCTGCATTCAGATGGTTATATCTTTCCTTTTCTAATTTGCTTTTCACTTCTCTTCTTTTCACAGCTCTTTGTAAGACCTCCTCAGACAATCATTTTGCTTTTTTGCATTTCTTTTCCATGGGATGGTCTTGATCCCTGTCTCCTTACAATGTCATGAACCTCCATCCATAATTCATCAGGCAGTCTATCTATCAGATCTAGTCCCTTAAATTTATTTCTCACTTTCACTGTATAATCATAAGGGATTTGATTTAGGTCATACCTGAATGGTTTAGCGGTTTTCTCCACTTTCTTCAGTTTCAGTCTGAATTTGGCAATAAGGAGTTCATGATCTGAGCCACAGTCAGCTCCTGGTCTTGTTTTTGTTGACTGTATAGAGCTTGTCCATATTTGGCTTTAAAGAATATAATCAATCTGATTTCAGTGTTGACCATCTGGTGATGTCCATGTGTAGAGTCTTCTCTTGTGTTGTTGGAAGAGGGTGTTTGCTATGACCAGTGCATTTTCTTGGCAAAACTCTATTAGTCTTTGCCCTGCTTCATTCCACATTCCAAGGCCAAGTTTGCCTGTTACCCCAGGTGTTTCTTGACTTCCTACTTTTGCATTCCAGTCCCCTATAATGAAAAGGATATCTTTTTTCGGTGTTAGTTCTAAAATGTCTTGGAGGTCTTCATAGAACCATTCCACTTCAGTGTTACTGGTTGGGGCATAGACTTGGATTACTGTAATACTGAATGGTTTGCCTTGGAAATGAACAGAGATCATTTTGTCGTTTTTGAGATTGTATCCAAGTACTGCATTTCGGACTCTTTTGTTGACCATGATGGCTACTCCACTTCTTTTAAGGGATTCCTGCCCGCAGTAGTAGATATAATGGTCATCTGAGTTAAATTCCCCCATTCCAGTCCATTTTAGTTCACTGATTTCTTGACTTCCTACTTTGCATTCCAGTCCCCTATAATGAAAAGGATATCTTTTTTGGGTGTTAGTTCTAAAACGTCTTGGAGGTCTTCATAGAACCATTCCACTTCAGTGTTACTGGTTGGGGCATAGACCTGGATTACTGTAATGCTGAATGGTTTGCCTTGGAAATGAACAGAGATCATTTTGTCGTTTTTGGATTGCATCCAAGTACTGCATTTCAGACTCTTTTGTTGGCCATGATGGCTACTCCATTTCTTTTGAGGGATTCCTGCCCGCAGTAGTAGATATAATGGTCATCTGAGTTAAATTCCCCCGTTCCAGTCCATTTTAGTTCACTGATTCCTAGAATGTCGATGTTCACTCTTGCCATCTCCTGTTTGACCACTTCTAATTTGCCCCTATTCATGGACATGACATTCCAGGTTCCTATGCAATATTGCTCTTTACAACATCGGACCTTGCTTCTATCACCAGTCATATCCACAGCTGGGTATTGTTTTTGCTTTGGCTCCATCCCTTCATTCTTTCTGGAGTTATTTCTCCACTGATCTCCAGTAGCATATTCGGCACCTACTGACCTGGGGAGTTGCTCTTTCAGTATCCTATCATTTTGCCTTTTCATACTGTTCACGGGGCAAGAATTCTCAAGGCAACAGTACTGAAGTGGTTTGCCGTTCCCTTCTCCAGTGGACCACATTCTGTCAGACTTTTCCACCATGACCCGCCCATCTTGGGTGGCCCCATGGGCATGGCTTAGTTTCATTGAGTTAGACAAGGCTGTGGTCCTAGTGCGATTAGATTGGCTAGTTTTCTGTGAGTATGGTTTCAGTGTGTCTGCCCTCTGATGCCCTCTTGCCACACCGTCTTACTTGGGTTTCTCTTAACTTGGATGAGAGATTTTCAACCAGTTCCTATTACCTCCCTGGTGCCCTCACCTTGCAGTTCTTTATATTCACCTGTATGCACCTTCAGGTACATCAATGGCCTTGAGTGGCACAATAAGCCTCGGATTATGACCTTGATCACACTCATCCCTTAATGTGTATGTATCTCTCTGCCATTATTTTAATCTTTGAAGAAGCTTTTTAAGAACTAAAGCACAAGCTAACACAAACACAAACACATACCCACATGTTTAAACACACAAATATAATGAGGTTTGAAATGAAAAAAAAAAACAAAAACAAAATAAAATCACAGTATTGATTATGTAAAGAATAACTTTAACCTAATACTGTTTGTTCACTTCTTCAGTGTTTCTTTTTTCCTTTCACTTCTACTTCAAATGGTTTCCTGGTTGATTAGATATTGACAAACTTTGATGGGTATAACACAGTTAAAAATCTTATTTCCAAAAATACATTCATTACTATTTCATAGCATGTTGACAGTGATTCTCCTTTTTTTTTCCTATACTGCATGTCAACTACATCCATCAAAAGAGAAATGCCATGTTTCTCCTTTGTTTGACTGCAATGTGACTTCTGAGGGCAGGCTCCAGGGGTTGGTGCTCCTGGGGATGTGTCTGGTACCTTGTTTGCCAAACTCCATCTTCCTGTTCTCGTCTTATTCGTTTGGAAGAGCTCACGGCTCCCAAAGGGCAGGAGAAGAAAAGCAGAAGCAGAATATGTACTCTAGTAAAATATTCTTGGGGCTACCCAACGAATAGCAATAATCAGAAATTAATGGAATTTTGGAAGCTCTAAGGGGCTTATAGATCCTCTAGCTCAACCCCTTTATTCTGCTAATTAGGAGATTCATCAGAGAGGGATTTCCACTTTGTTCATTCTCAGTAACACATCTTGTTAAAGATGTACTTTATCTTGACCCATGGATAATTTTAGGAAGTGGCACATCCAGAAATTTATTTCTGAAATGTAGAAAAATAGGAAAACAAAATCATTGTTGGAGCAGTTGATTTTTTTCACATTGCTTTTAATTAATATGATTAATTTGACAAATTAAGGACCAAACAGAAAACAGTTTTAGTCTTCACGGTTCACTCTGAAGAGTTTTTTTTTTTTTTGAATCCTGAATTAGATGTTGTTTTGTTCCTCATCTGAAAAGGTCATAAGTACCAGAGGCCATTTACCTAACCAGTTTCATACTGACTTTTTAGACTTAAAATATTAAAGTATTAATGAGGTGCTGTATAGCCTAAATGAACAGAATCAAAAAACGTTTCTCACACTTAATAATACACAACTAAAATGTGTCAAGTGTTTACTGCTTGTCAGATCTGTGCCATCTAATTTTCACCCCCTCTCAATGAGAAAATTAGAGAAAATTTAGTTATTTTGCATAACTAGTATTGGGGACTTGGGATAAAAATTCATCTTTGTCTAACTATTGAACTAACAAAATGAGTATATGCCTTTAAAAAATAGTTACGTACAAAGAGAGCCAGTTTCTTTAGAATTTAATGAAACCAATTTTCTTGTTTGGTTTGTTTCCTCTTCAAGGTGGTACAGCCTGCTCACTTTACAGGTGAGAAAACTGAGGCTCCAAGAAGCTGAGCGATATAGCAACACGCACATAGCTAGGAGGCACTGGTGGTAAAGAACCCGCCTGCAATGCAGGAGCCAAAGAGACTTGGGTTCAATCCCTGGGTCAGGAAGATTCTCTGGAGAAGGGCGTGGCAGCCCCTTCCAGTATTCTTGCCTGGAGAATTCCATGCACAGAGGAGCCTGGAGGGCTACAGTCCATGGGATTGCAGAGAGTCCGACACAACTGAAGAGGCTTAGCAGTGCTGGGCAGGACTGGATTTGGAATCCACAAGTCTAAATCTTTCTATATCCGCAGTCTTTCTACTGCACCATTCAATTTAGACATGGGTGCTCTTCATTGCTACTTTCAAACAGGTCTTTTCATAATTTTCCTTAAAACATTCTGATTTTTTGGAACTCAAACCATTCCCTACCCCACTTGGAATCTATTATTCATCAATCACCCATCAATGTTTTCAAGCATTTTCTTTCTCATTTGGGTTCACTTTGTCCACATCTTTTTTCCCATTGTCAATGATTTCAATAATCACATGCATTACTCTCTCCTATTTTGTTCTTCATTTACTCAGTTCCAAAGTTTTATTCCTTCACTACTCCTTCAAGTCACCTACTTGTCTTCATCCTACTAATTTTTGCCATTATATATCAAAGGAAGCCAAATGATCTGAAATTATTTTCTTTGTTTATTTCTTTGTCTACGGTTAGCTAGGCCAAACTAGATTGCAGTTTTATTGAGAATAAGGACCTGATATGTAGCTCATTATTTTATCTCCAGAATCTGGAACAGTAGCTTACACAAAGCAGACACTAAACAAAAATTTTTAAACAAATAGGATGGTAGCATGCGGATCCTATATTTAGTGAAACTGATAAATATAGAATTACCAGCTCTTTGAAAACTTCTACTCATTAAGAAATAAGACATGTCTTAGACATTTAATACATAATAAGAAAATAACGGGTTGTTCTGGTTGTGTGAATGCTTAGTCATGACCTGTAGCCTGCCCGTTTCCTCTGTCCATAGGATTTTCCAGGTAAGAATACTGGAGTGGGTTGTCATTTCCTTCTCTAGGGGAACTTCCCAACCCAAGGATCAAACTTACATCTCCTGCATCTGCTGCACTGGTAGGCAGATTCTTTACCACTGAGCCACCTGACTTTGCTAGAAGTTGTTTTGAGTGAATGGTAAAGAAAGAATATAAAATTTTCTTATCATTCAATGAACTTAATACTTTATTGGTGGCCTATGTGTTAGTGTAGAAAATGTCATTATGAAATAAAATGTGAAATCATAATGTGTGACTGGTTAATATGTTTTCATTCCTTTGCTGTATATTTGTTCACTCATTTAGCCATTACTTTATTTATTTAGCTAATGAATCCTTATTGAGAACTTTCTGTGTTTTGCTCTCCCTTGGTCACTGGACTGTGAAAGATGAATGAGGCATTATTTCCGCTTTCAGTGACATCACACTTAGTAGGCAGAGAAAGGTGTGAAGAGTTTAAGAGAGAGAAGCAATATTTCAGATCGTATATACATCTTCTCCCATCACCTGCTCCCTGTCAATCAGCTTTCCCTCCATACTCACAGAATCCAATAAGAGAGTACTTGTATGTGGGGGCTTGTTAGTTATTCTTAGTGTTGTATTCTTTTCTCTTATAGTTTCTCTCCAGGTGGTAGAGGTTTGGCATCATAAATGTCAAACATTTTGGTTTACACTTACACTGGCTTATATAAACACGAGAAAAGTGAGTATAAAAAAATTGACTGACGTATTACTTGAAGAGTATGTATTTTCACCTTTTCCAGGTGTGTTTTCTGCTACTTTTATGGTCAGACTGCCAACTATTCTGATTAAAAAAACAAAACAAAACAAAACAAAATTAACATGCACAGCATATATCCTATCTCTTTCTATAAATCTAATTGAGAACTCATTTTCCAACAGGAAGAATGATATAGACTGACTGAAAATAGAAACCAAAGGGAAAGAGGAAAAAAAAAAAAAGGATGCCATAAGTTAGTATAAACTTAGCTGTAAGTAAAAGAAGCCCCAATTCAATATATGTTGAGTAACAACAGTCAGGATACAGAGAGCGTTCAGTACTTTCAAAACATGCTCTGGAAGCCAGGCTCCTTGCATCTCTCAGTTCTGCTCTCCCAGGCCAGGCTTCATCTTCTTGCTGTCGTCACCGAGGCTGCATTGGGTCTGGGCATAACACTGCAACACAACCGCAACTAAGGGAAAAGGAGAGAGGAGTGTCTTTCTGTGACTGCATCAGAATTATCTCAGAAGATATTCTCTCAAATTGCATCGCACATCTATTTTTGGATCCATAATTATGGCAAGAGGAATGGGGTTACATATGGGTAAAGGAGGCTCACTCTCACAGCCATGGTCAGAGTTAATATCTCCTGAAGCACTTGGTTGCATAGACTGAGGAAAGCACAGTTCTTTTAAGCAAGGGGAGAGGGATGTATGCCAGGGAGCCAGGGCTGACATTTCTAGTTGGTGGAAACAGAGAAACATGTAGGGAAGTCAACCTCATCTCCCCAGGGCTGCTTCCCCAAGCCATGGCACAAGGGGATTCTCAAGGGACTATCACCTTGCAGTGGGTCCCAGGTAGGTAAAAAATCCATTCAGAGACTCTTGAGACTCCCTTGGATTGCAAGGAGATCCAGTCAGTCTATCCTAAAGGAGATCAGTCCTGGGTGTTCATTGGAAGGACTGATGTTGAAGCTGAAACCAATACTTTGGCCACCTGATGCAAAGAGCTGACTCATTGGAAAGACCCTGTGCTGGGAAAGATTGAGGGCAGGAGGAGAAGGGGATGACAGAGGATGAGATGGTTAGATGGCATCACCAACTCAGTGGACATGGGTTTGGGTGGACTTCAGGAGCCAGTGATGGACAGGGAGGCCTGGTGTGCTGCGGTTCATGGGGTCGCAAAGAGTTGAGCACAACTGAGTGACTGAACTGACTGACTGACTGACCTTCCATTCCTCTTAATGAGTCACAAACACCCTGTGGCATTGCTGGGCCTGAGGCAGGGATGGCTACCACCTTGCTCCACTCCAAAAGATTACAAGGTACATGTCCAAACCTAATCTTGCCCACACCCACATCCATGCTCCACTAGACACAGAGGTAAGGGAGACAGTGGACCCATCCCACCTCTGATTTGGAGAGCAGACAGTGGCAGGAATAACCAGGCCAGAAAAGCCAAAGAATCGGTGGCAAACAGCCGAGAACCCAAACCAGGGAGAAGCAAAGGCAGCTGGAGGCAGGAATGTTGGAATCAAAGCTCTTTGTCCTGGCGCAGCTTCCATTGTCTGACCTACTTCAATTCAAAGCACAAATCCAAACAGAGTTATTGAGGATTGAAGATGGTGACTGCAGAGCAGTAATCCTAAGGGGGAGAGCCTTCTGAGCAGTGTCCTGTCTGATTGCACTGGTTGTGTGTCCAGAAAGCTGGCCTGAGGCATAGTCAACCAACAGAGCCAGAGGGTGGAAACTTTGGAGTCACGTGAGAAAACACCAGAAGCCAGATGAAGAGGAAAAGTTCTGAGCAGAAACTGAACCGCAAGCAACTCAGGAAGTTGGTACATGATATTTAGAGCTACCCTCACTGCCAACAAAAGGCTGAGAAGAAAAATGACTCCCCAAGAATTAGAGGGAGGTAACACAGCTAATCCTTTGTGTACAATGAGACAGGGCAGTCAACTGCCCTGGACATTCACTGGAGACCATTCTGCATTTCCTTTCGGTTGTGACCTGATACAATGCAGAAAAACAAAAACAAAAACAGATGATGCTATGAGCCAAAATGGGGAAAGAGAGAAATGATTGCCAGCTCATAGGGAGAAAGAGAATTCTTTAATCAAAGGAAATTATTATTTTCCAACATCCTGAAAAATCTTAAAAATGTCCAGTGCAATTCTGCATCAGGCACACCTACGTACAGTAATTCCTCCCAGGCAGGCTTCACCCAGCATGTCTGCATGAGAGAGATTATTCACATCCTACAGAAAAAGGTGATTTTCAAAGCTTTAGTGCTAATCTGGTACACATGGAATGCTCTCAATTATTTCCCCTGAGCTTTCATGATGGACCCTTACATGCTTTCTTTGTTGAAAGCACCTGAGAGATAAAAACACAAGCCCATGCCATATAATATTTATATAAATTGGGGAGATCCACTCTTCTCAAGAGGAATCACCTACAGACAGAATTATGTCCTGGGAGATGTGTGGCCAAGCTAGGATTGTAGGAAGAGATTCCAATCACATCCTAGTACCGCAGTCTAAGACTTGACTTTTCACTGACAAAGACCTGAAAGAAAGTATTTTTCTTTACCTATACTATTAATGAAAAAGAATGCCAAAATGCTAGAAGGGATTATATCAATATATTATTACTGTTTTTTAATGGTTTATTCTGTTTTGGAGTATAGCCGATTAACAATGCTGTGATGGTTTCAGGTGGACAGCAAAGGGACTCAGCCATACTTATACATGCATCCATTCTTTCCCAAACTCCCGTCTCATCCAGGCTGCCACAGAACATTCTGCAAAGTTCCTTGCACTCTACAGTAGGTAGGTCCTTGTTGGTTATCCATCTGAAATATAGCAGTGGGTAATACACCAATATTTTAGCTGTGTATGGTGGAACCATGAGTGATTTTCATTTTTTCTTAGGCTTGTCTATAGTTCTTACTGCTAAAATAAGTCTGAGTTATTTCTAAAAAGAAAACATACATACATACACAGACATACATACACAGATATATACATATACATATTTACATATCCAATTTATTATACACATAAGTAGATATATATTACAAATGAGGAATGGGTCACAAAGAGTCAGACATGATTTAGCAGCTGAACAACAAACAACAATTTATTTATACATACATTCATACAAAAATACACACACACCACACATGGACTTCTGTGAAATGAAGCAAAGTGTTTTTATTTCTTTGCAGAGAAGGTAACTCAAAACAGTCAAGACAGATGAAGTATCATGGAACCTAGGGCTGATGTGTTTTCTATCGAAGTACCTTTTATACTATAAGTACAACATGGTTTATGGAAGGCAGGAAGGGAAAAGGGAAGGGAGGGAAGGAAGTGTTGAAGAGGAAGGGAGGGACAGAGGCTGTTTCTCATAGTCTTTAAAAAAGGATTAGAAGACACTTTGATTCATAACACACAAAGTTTAGAAAATCTCATAACTCTAATGAAGATGATGTTTTGTTAGTCTGTTTGTTTTTTAATGTCTAATCTTCCTCAGGCCTTCCCACTCTAAGGATGAGATTATGGCATGAACATAAAAGGTGTGTTTTAAGAAGTAAACTAAGCATCTGCCTCCAATGCGGGAGACCTGGGTTCGATCCCTGGATTGGGAAGATCCTCTGGAGAAGGAAATGGCAATCCACTCCAGTATTCTTGCCTGGAGAATCCCATGGACTGAGGAGCCTAGTAGGTTACAGTCCATGGGGTCGCAAAGAGTCGGACACAACTGAGCGACTTCACCATCACCAAGAAGTAAACACCTAGGCAGCTGGCAAGACATGCCAGCAATAACTGACATTTGAACACAAACATAAAGCAAAAAAGGGCTTCCCAGCTGGTTCAGTGGTAAATAATCCATCTGCCAATGCAGGAGACACAGATTCAGTCCCTGGGTCAGGAAGATCCGCTGGAGAAAGAAATGGCAACCCACTCTAGTAATTTTGCCTAGGAAATCCTGGGGAACAGAGGAGCCTAGTGGGCTGCAGCTCATGGGGTCTCAAAGAGTTGGACATGACTGAGAGACTGAGCACACACACAGAAAGCAAAAAAAAAAAAAAAAAAA
>SJXQ01009258.1:50552-100872 GCA_006408695.1 Aepyceros melampus | reverse complement strand
AAAAAAAAAAAAAAAAAAAAAAAAGGCAAAACAAATTAAATATTTCACTATTCTATTACCAGAATGCTCACCCAGGGTCTAAGCTTATTCAACATGCACAGAAATGTCTGTTGGGTTCCATGTCCAACTGATGGCTCTGTGGGGTGGGATACAGGGACCAGGACACAACAGAACAGTTTTACACAAAGCAGGGGTGAAGACTTGGATTCAGCACCCTAGGGAATATCTGTAGCTTTGGAATTTTTTATTGGGACATATTTATCTCCTCTTAGATGACAGGAGTGACAGCCTTTCCTTCTCTAGGGTTTTTGGAGGAGGATGAGAAAGACCATGGGATGATAATGAGAAAGTGGAGGGGTTCTTCCATGGTGACCTGGATGATGGAAGCGGGGCTGGGGCGTTGGAGACTGTCTGCTTTTATTAAAATAAAAAGGTGAGTCAGGTTCTCTCTCAGCTTCAGGAAAGCCATTGGTAACAGGCAGGGGACTTTTCCTTTGCAGAGATTTTCAGAAAGATTTTTCAAAGCAGTTTGTTCTGTGCATATGTCCAAGTCAGAGACGAAAGTTAGGGGTAAGGAATAAAAGCAAGATGCTCTTAAAACAAATTGGTACCCACCATCTAGAAATTTTAAATCTCAAGCAGTGGCATTGGGAAGAAGTGGGGTGCTTTGGGCATTGTTCCTGGGAGGGATAAGTCCAACTGTGACACCTCCTCCATCTGGTTTCACACTGGGAAGGCCACCTGTCACTTTCCTCTTTGCCTTGTCAAGCATGGAGGTAAGATGGGGAGAAGATTCTGAGGGAATGGCAAGATTGTCTTTAAAGTTTCAGAGAGTTAGATTTTCACACTTGCTAAACAAGGAGAGAAAGAGAAGAAAAAAAAAAAAAGAAGAAGTAGAAGAGGTTCCTTAGATCAGCTGACTTCCTTAGATTAAGGCACAGAAGTCCACCTCATACCATCTGTTAGCACAAAGATTGGGAATGGAGTGATCCGTCAAATTCCAGAATGGCTGATTTGATGATGGTGATATCTACCGAACTGTTCATGCTATTCTCAGTTGGAAAAATATCACGAGATCCTTTAAAAATCTTCCACACCACTGGATTCATTTATCTACCCTAGCCCAATATTTCTAGGATGGAGAGTAGTACAAAAATTGAAATCTTTGTTTCTCCTATTATCAGTATTCTGTTAATGTCATCCAGTGGTACTTTGTTCTCTTTCCTCCAAACAGGGTAAAGCAAAGCATTTACAGGTTCCTGGAGATTCTGCGCCTTTCTAGGATTACCTGCTTCCGTGCCTTCCCTCCATGTAATACATATCCCAATTGCTGAAGTCCTTTGATTGTGGATCTTAACTGACTACATGAGTCAGAGCAAATGCTTAGAACAAACATCTGGATCTTGACAGCACCAGCTTGAAGCTGCAAACACATATCATTTGCCCTTTTCAATTTGCTAATGAAGCTGGTCATTGCATTTGCTGTAGAATCAATTCAATGTGAACTCAAGGATAAGATAGCCCAGGTCCCATGTCGTAACACATCCACAGTTCTCAGTTTTGACTGAAGGTTGTTATAATCTGAAGATCTTTTTTTAGAGCATATCCATTCCCTATCTTTCTGGTTAGTTCCTAAGTCATGTCTGACTCTTTGCAACCTCATGAACTATAGCCCGCCAGGCTCCTCTGTCCATGGGGTTTTCCAGGCAAGAATACTGGAGTGGGTTGTCATTTCCTCCTCCAAGGAATCTTCCAGATCTTCACTACTAAACAGACTTATTTCATTCATCTGGGTGGGAGCAGTGACTAAAGAGCAACCATGTTGAAAATCTCTACTGGTGACTCCAAGGTAAGTAATGATGTAATTTCAGTGAAAAGTAAAGAACGATGATTAGATATATTTTACGATAGCTAAACTCTTGCAGTAGGGTTGAGCTGTTAAAATGCTTTTCTTACAAGTCACTTCTTAATTATCCATGCAAATCTAAGGACCAGTGAACCAGATAATATGAGAGTCATAAATTAAAATAAAAGCAGTAAAATCTAAATTTGACTCTTAAAGTCAAATTTAGATTTCAAAAGAAAACTAATGAACATTTAGCGTGAACCAGACCCTGTTTTAAGAGCTGTGAAAGAGGCAGAAGAATGAAAGCAGCATTAAGCTGTTTTAAAGGAGGTCAAATGCATTCATCTATGCTTCCACCAGGAATGGAGCTCTTTTCAAACTATCCTGTATACGATGAAAAGGAGTAAAGACGACAGACATCTTTCTTGCTCTCATGAATTTTGCATTCTATTAAATAGATTTAAACAATAGAAGAAACTAGTGAATATAACAAACAAACAGAAGCATACTCAGAGAATACACTAGTGGTTACCAGTGGGGAGACAGAATGGGAGGGACAATAGGGGAGTTGGGAGTAACAAGTACAAGTGAAGTGAAAGTGAAAGTGTTAATCACTCAGTCATGTCTGACTCTTTGTGACCCCATGGACTGTAGCCCACCAGGTTCCTTTGTCCATGGGATTCTCCAAGCAAATATACTGGAGTGAGTAGCCATTCTCTTCTCCAGGGAATCTTCCCAACCCAAGGGTCAAACCCAGGTCTCCTGCATTGCAAGCAGATTCTTCACCATGTGAGCCACCAGGGAAGCCCAAGAGGTACAAAAATAAGCTTCAAGAATGTATTGTACAACATGAGAAATATAGCCAATATTTTGTAATAACTATACATGGAGTACAACCTTTAAAAAATGTGAATTGCTATATTCTACACCTGTAATTTATATGGGGCTTCACAGATAGTGCAGGCGTAAAGAAACCACCTGCCAATGCAGATGTGAATTCAATCCTTTGGTCAGGAAGATCCCCTAGAGAAAGAAATGGCAACCCACTCCAGGATTCTTGCTTGGGAAATCCAATGGATAGAGGAGCCTGGTGAGCTACAATCCATGGGGTCACAAAGAGTTGGACATGACTGAGCACACACATACATTTGTTGCACGTATAGCAAGGAGAGACAAGAAAGCCTTCCTCAGCGATCAATGCAAAGAAATAGAGGAAAACAACAGAACGGGAAAGACTAGAGATCTCTTCAAGAAGATTAGAGATGCCAAGGCAACATTTCATGCAAAGATGGGCTCGATAAAGGACAGAAATGGTCTGAACCTAACAGAAGCAGAAGATATTAAGAAGAGGTGACAAGAATACACAAAACTGTACAAAAAAGGTCTTCACGGCCCAGATAATCACGATGATGTGATCACTCACCTAGAGCCACACATCCTGGAATGTGAAGTCAAGTGGGCCTTAGAAAGCATCACTACGAACAAAGCTAGTGGAGGTGATGGAATTCCAGTTGAGCTGTTTCAAATCCTGAAAGATGCTCCTGTGAAAGTGCTGCACTCAATATGCCAGCAAATTTGGAAAGCTCAGCAGTGGCCACAGGACTGGAAAAGTTCAGTTTTCCTCCCAATTCCAAAGAAAGGCAATGCCAAAGAATGCTCAAACTACCGCACAATTGTACTCATCTCACACGCTAGTAAAGGCATGCTCAAAATTCTCCAAGCCAGGCTTCAGCAATTCATGAACCATGAACTTCCAGATGTTCAAGCTGGTTTTAGAAAAGGCAGAGGAACCAGAGGTCAAATTGCCAACATCCGCTGCATCATGGAAAAAGCAAGAGAGTTCCAGAAAAACATCTATTTCTGCTTTATTGACTATGCCAAAGCGTTTGACTGTATGCATCACAACAAACTATGGAAAATTCTTCAAGAGATGGGAATACCAGACCACCTGACCTGCCTCTTGAGAAATCTGTATGCAGGTCAGGAAGCAACAGTTAAAACTGGACATGGAACAACAGACTGGTTCCAAATAGGAAAAGGAGTGCATCAAGGCTGTATATTGTCACCCTGCTTATTTAACTTATGTGCAGAGTACATCATGAGAAACACTGGACTGGAGGAAGCACACGCTTGAATCAAGATTGCAGGAGAAATATCAAGAACCTCAGATATGCAGATGACACTACCCTTATGGCAAAAAGTGAAGAAGAACTAAAAAGCCTCTTGATGAAAGTGAAAGAAGAAAGTAGAAAAATTGGCTTAAAGTTCAACATTCAGAAAACAAAGATCATGGCATCTGGTCCCATCACTTCATGACAAATAGATGGGGAAACAGTGGACACAGTGGCTGACTTTATTTTTCTGGGCTCCAAAATCACTGCAGATGGTTATTGCAGCTATGAAATTAAAAGATGCTTACTCCTTGGAAGGAAAGTTATGACCAAGCTAGATAGCATATCGAAAAGCAGAGACATTACTTTGCCAACAAAGGTCCATCTAGTCAAGGCTATGGTTTTTCCAGTGGTCATGTATGGATGTGAGAGTTGGACTGTGAAGAAGGCTGAGCACCGAAGAATTGATGCTTTTGAACTGTGGTAATTGAGAAGACTTTTGAGAGCCCCTTGGACTGCAAGGAGATCCAACCTGTCCATCCTAAAGGAGATCAGTCCCGGGTGTTCATTGGAAAGACTGATGTTGAAGCTGAAACTCCAGTACTTTGGCCACCTGATGCAAAGAGCTGACTCATTGGAAAAGACCCCAATGTTGGGAAAGATTGAAGGTGGGAGGAGAAGGAGACGACAGAGGATGAGATGGTTGGATGGCATCACCGACTCAATGGACATGGGTTTGGCTTGACTCTAGGAGTTGGTGGTGGACAGGGAGCCCTGGTTTGCTGCGATTCATGGGGTTGCAAAGAGTCAGACATAACTGAGTGACTGAATTGAACTGAACAGCAGCTATACTTCACTACTAAATATGCATAATTCTGGTTACACTTATCCTCCATCCATTCTTAGAACCGTGGTGCTAAGGGACATGAGGACCATAACTCCATGTCTCAGATTCATAAACAGTGTCCCGAGGAGTGGAGTCATTTCTAGAGCCTAGATTAGTTCAGGCTAGATCCATGACACTCTCTCTCTATGCCTTCCCTCTGTCTAGCATTCAAATAGTCTGTATACTATGGGTAAGTATATTCAGTTGCTCTTCCTCATTCCAACTGCGAGAAATTTAATCTAGTTACCTATAAGCAGCTCTGCCATACTACCATGAAAAATCACCTATCTTTCAAAAATTGAGATGTAATTGATGTATAACGTTTTGTAAGTTTAAGGTGTACAGTGTGTTGATTAGGCGCATTTATACAATGCAAATGATTACCACCAGAGTGTTAGTTAACACCTCCATCATGTCACATAATTATCATTTCTTTTTTGTGATAAGGACATTTAAAATCTAGTCTCTTAGCAACTTCAAAATATATAATACAGTAGTGTTGACTGCTTCTATCATCAATTTCTTCTGGAATCTCTCCCCACTGCAGTCCTCCCATCCCCCCACCACACACAATATACATAAAACAACTCTATAACACAAAATCCCACACACAGAGCTCTCTTATTCCAGACCTGGTAATACATTTTCCATGGTATTTGTATTTTTTATCAAATGTTAATAGGTATCTTGCTTTCCTGGTGGTGCAGTGGTAAAGAATCCACCTGCCAATGCTTGACGTGCAGGTTTGATCTCTGGGTTGGGAAGATCCTATGGAGAAGGAAGTGGGCACCCACTCCAGTATTCTTGCCTGGGAAATCCCATGGACAGGGGAGCCTGGTGGGCTACAGTCCATGGGGTCACAAAGAGTTGGACATGACTTAGTGATTGAGCATGCACAGAGGATATTTACATTAATGCCTAATACCCAAATGTTTCTTAGGGGTCCATTTTTTAACTAACCAGCCTTTCCAAGAGTCTAATAATTCAAGTGTTTTTCCTCAGAGGAAAGAGAATGCAACCATGCAAATAGCAAAGCCCCTGCCCTCCAGAGACTTATACCCTAGTTGGAAGAATGAATCCCCACATGGAGAGTGAGCTGACATAGTCTGGCTCCTCTTCAGTGGTTTAAGTTCAGTGTTGTCCATCCTGCCCAGTAACCACATTAAAAACTCTGGAGAAAAATACTGAGAACAAGAGTTTGGAGATGCTAAAGAGTAAAAGGGCTTCCTTTGTGGCTCAGCTGGTAAAGAATCTGCCTGAAATGAGGGAGATCTGAGTTCAATCCCTGGCTTGGGAAGATCCCCTGGAGAAGGAAAAGGCTACCCACTCCAGTATTCTGGCCTGGAGAAGTCCATGGGTCACAAAAAGTCGGACACAACTGAGTGACTTTCACTTCAGTAGAATTAATGTTCATATCAAACACCCTCTTCCAACAACACAAGAGAAGACTCTACACACGGACATCACCAGATGGTCAAAACTGAAATCAGATTGACTATATTCTTTGCAGCCAAAGATGGAGAAGCTCTATACAGTCAACAAAAACAAGACCAGGAGCTGACTGTGGCTCAGATCATGAACTCCTTATTGCCAAATTCAGACTGAAAATGAAGAAAGCAGGGAAAACCACTACATCATTCAGGTATGACCTAAATCAAATCCCTTATGATTATACAGTGGAAGTGAGAAATAGATTTAAGGGACTAGATCTGATAGACAGAGTGCCTAATGAACTATGGACTGAGGTTCGTCACATTGTACAGGAGACAGGGATCAAGACCATCCCATGGAAAAGAAATGCAAAAAAGCAAAATGGCTGTCTGAGGAGGCCTTACAAATAGCTGTGAAAAGAAGAGAAGTGAAAAGCAAAGGAGAAAGTGAAACATATAAGCATCTGAATGCAGAGTTCCAAAGAATAGCAACAAGAGATAAGAAAGCCTTTATCAGCGATCAATGCAAAGAAATAGAGGAAAACAACAGAATGGGAAAGACTAGAGATCTCTTCAAGAAGATTAGAAATGCCAAGGGACCATTTCATGCAAAGATGGGCTCGATAAAGGACAGAAATGATATGGACCTAATAGAAGCAGAAGATATTAAGAAGAGGTGGCAAGAATACACAAAAGAACTGTACAAAAAAGATCTTCATGACCCAGATAATCATGATGATGTGTTGACTAATCTAGAGCCAGACATCTTGGAATGTGAAGTCAAGTGGGCCTTAGAAAGCATCACTACGAACAAAGCTAGTGGAGGTGATGGAATTCCCGTTGAGCTGTTTCAAATCCTGAAAGATGATGCTGTGAAAGTGCTGCACTCAATATGCCAGCAAATTTGGAAAACTCAGCAGTGGCCACAGGACTGGAAAAGGTCAGTTTTCATTCCAATTCCAAAGAAAGGCAATGCCAAAGAATGCTCAAACTACCGCACAATTGCACTCATCTCACATGCTAGTAAAGTAATGCTCAAAATTCTCCAAGCCAGACTTCAGCAATATGTGAACCGTGAACTCCCTGATGTTCAAGCTGGTTTTAGAAAAGGCAGAGGAACCAGAGATCAAATTGCCAACATCCGCTGGATCATGGAAAAAGCAAGAGAGTTCCAGAAAAACATCTATTTCTGCTTTATTGACTATGCCAAAGCCTTTGACTGTGTGGATCACAGTAAACTGTGGAAAATTCTGAAAGAGATGGGAATACCAGACCACCTGACCTGCCTCTTGAGAAATCTGTATGCAGGTCAGGAAGCAACAGTTAGAACTGGACATGGAACAACAGACTGGTTCCAAATAGGAAAAGGAGTACGTCAAGGCTGTATATTGTCACCCTGCTTATTTAACTTATATGCAGAGTACATCATGAGAAATGCTGGACTGGAAGAAACACAAGCTGGAATCAAGATTGCTGGGAGAAATATCAATAATCTCAGATATGCAGATGACACCACCCTTATGGCAGAAAGTGAGGAGGAGCTAAAAAGCCTCTTGTTGAAAGTGAAAGAGGAGAGTGGAAAAGTTGGCTTAAAGCTCAACATTCAGAAAACGAAGATCATGGCATCTGGCCCCATCACTTCATGGGAAATAGATGGGGAAACAGTAGAAACAGTGTCAGACTTTGTTTTTTTGGGCTCCAAAATCACTGCAGATGGTGACTGCAGCCATGAAATTAAAAGGCGCTTACTCCTTGGAAGAAAAGTTATGACCAACCTAGATAGTATATTCAAAAGCAGAGACATTACTTTGCCGACTAAGGTCCGTCTAGTCAAGGCTATGGTTTTTCCTGTGGTCATGTATGGATGTGAGAGTTGGACTGTGAAGAAGGCTGAGCGCCGAAGAATTGATGCTTTTGAACTGTGGTGTTGGAGAAGACTCTTGGGAGTCCCTTGGACTGCAAGGGGATCCAACCAGTTCATTCTGAAGGAGATCAGACCCGGGTGTTCATTGGAAGGACTGATGCTAAGCTGAAACTCCAATATTTTGGCCACCTCTTGTGAAGAGTTAACTCATTGGAAAAGAGTCTGATGCTGGGAGGGATTGGGGGCAGGATGAGAAAGGGACGACAGAGGATGAGATGGCTGGATGGCATCACTGAGTCAATGGATATGAGTTTGAGTGAACTCCGGGAGTTGATGATGGACAGGGGGGCCTGGTGTGATGCAATTCATGGTATCGCAAAGAGTCAGACACGACTGACCATCTGAACTGAACTGAAAGTGTAAAAAAATAAAAAAAAAAAAACTATTGTGGAATGAAGTAAAAATAAAATTTAACAACAGCACAGGAGTGAGTTTTCTGTTTGTTCTGTTTTGTTTGCAGTTTTGTCCTGAGGCTGGCGCACTTTTGTTGCAGTCCTGAAGGCAGTGATTGCAGGGTAAACTTCAATAGTAACACTAACTTTCTTGCCAGAGGAAATACGCAGAAACAAAGGTCTGGAACTGAAGAGAACAAGAGAATCCTAGAAGAGAGAATGGTCTCCCTTGATTCTGTACCTGAATCCACAGGACTATCAACCAGCATAGTAAAAGCACTAAGCACTGGACTCAGATTTGAATCATGCTCCCCAGAAGGGGAAACAGAGCTTGCAGTTGGACTTGCTAGGACTGCCTGCTTGCTCAAACAAATAACAAAAACAAAATCCTTTATAATGAACTATGCCTGCAGGTCAAATCTGGGCCACTGTCTTTTTTGTGTGTGTGGAACACAGCTGTGCCCATTCATATATGAACTGTCAGAAGATCTGAAATGTTACAGGGACAGTGTGGTCCGCAACCTAAAACATTTACTAACTGGCCCTGCACAAAAATATTGAGAACAAGAGAATCCTAGAAGAGAGAATGGTCTCCCTTGATTCTGTACCTGAATCCACAGGACTATCAACCAGCATAGTAAAAGCACTAAGCACTGGACTCAGATTTGAATCATGCTCCCCAGAAGGGGAAACAGAGCTTGCAGTTGGACTTGCTAGGACTGCCTGCTTGCTCAAACAAATAACAAAAACAAAATCCTTTATAATGAACTATGCCTGCAGGTCAAATCTGGGCCACTGTCTTTTTTGTGTGTGTGGAACACAGCTGTGCCCATTCATATATGAACTGTCAGAAGATCTGAAATGTTACAGGGACAGTGTGGTCCGCAACCTAAAACATTTACTAACTGGCGCTGCACAAAAATATCTGGCAACTCCTGCTGCAGCTGATTCTAACAGCACTCAGAGTTTATATGACACATTATTTGCAATGTCAAGGAAAAAATAAAAACTTCTTGACCTAAAAAGAACCAGGAAAGTATGACCGATTCTCCAAGAAAAATAAAATCAGATGGTGGAACTCTTAGACAAAGACTTTAAAGCAGTTTTCACAACTGTGCTGCATGATATGGGCTTGCGTGTTGGCTCAGAAGTTAAAGAATCTGCCTGCAAGGCAGGAGATCCGGGTTTTATCCCTTGGTTGGGAAAACCCCCTGAAGAAGGAAGTAGCAACCCACTCCAGTATTCCTACCTGGAGCATTCCATGGACAGAAGAGCCTGGTGGGCTGCAGTCCACAGGTTGTCAAGAGTCAGACAGGACTGGGCGACTATCACTTCTCCATGGTGTGAAAGAGNACAAATGGTTTTGGAACATATTGCACTCCATGTATCAAAGAAGGAAAAAAGGAAACATCAACCTCAACTTAAATTTTACATATTATACAAACGTTAACTCATAGTGTATTGATCATAGATCTAAACCTTTTAAGAATCAAAAAACTTTAAGATGCATGAAGGAATATTTGATCCAGGGGTAGGCGTATTTCTTAGACTCGATACCGAAAGCACCATCCATAAAAAACCAAATTGATACAGTGGTAGTTTCATCAAAATTTAAAATGCTTAATATGCAAAGGCATTGTCAAGAAAATATAAAGATAAGCCACAGTTTTAAAAAAAAAGGTTTAAATCACATACTGAAGACATTACTTCTATCTCAACAGTAAGAGAACAATCAAAACAGTTAATAATTGGGGAAAATATTGAACAGACATTTAAATAAGGAGAATATATAAATGGCACACATGAAAATATGCTTAACATCATGGACCATTGTGAAGTGAAAGTTTCTCAGTTGTGTCTGACTCTTTCAGACCCCATGGATGTCCATGGAATTCTCCAGGTCAGAATACTGGAGAGGGTAGCCTTTCCCTTCTCCAGGGAATCTTCCCAACCCAGGGATTGAACTCAGGTCTCCCACATTTGCAGGCGGATTCTTTACCAGCTGAGCCACAAAGAAAGCCCACAAATACTGCAGTGGGTAGCCTATCCCTTCTCTAGAGGATCTTCCTGACCTGGGAATTGAACCGGGATCTCCTGCATTGCACGCGGATTCTTTACCAACTGAGCTATCAGGGAAACCCCACTGACCATCAGAGAAATGTAAATTAAACCTATGATGAGATACAAATACACAATGTTTAGAAAAACTAAAATAAAGAACACTGATAATANTTTCCCAGCACCACTTGTTAAAAAGATTGTCTTTAATCCACTGTATATTCTTGCCTCCTTTGTCGAAGATAAGCTGTCCCATAGGTGTGTGGATTGAATAAAAAGCTGTAGATGTTCATCCCAGAAACTATGAAAGAAACAAAACAGAAATTTTAGAATTAAAAAAGTACAATAACATACATTTTAAAAAAGCACTGGATGGTTTCAATAGAAGAATGAAAATGACAGAGAAACTTGTGAGCTTCAAGTCAGCAAATGTGAAGAGAGAGCAATAGAAAAAAATCTATGTAAATAATAGAGATAAATGACATTGAAATAAAATTAACAGAGACTCAGAGACCTTTGAGAGAATAGGAAAAGGCCTGGCATCCCTATTATTTACTGGAGACTCAGGAGGAGAAGAGAAAGAGGTAAGTTGAAAAAAAAGAATATATGATAGGTAAAAAATTTCTAAATCTGGCTAAAGTCATACGTTTCCAAATTCAGAAAGCCTTAGCAAAACCCTAAAAAAGATAATCTATAAAGAAAAATAGAAAAAAAAAAGCATTGTAACGATACTGCTGAAAGTTAAAGGAAGAAATGTTGTAATAATACAGAAATAACACATTATAAAGGACCAATAATTCAAGTGATTTCAAATTTCTCACCAAAAGTCATTTTATTTCAGAACTGTCAACCTTGAAAACATACTAGATTCGGAAAAGACGCAACCATATGATGTCCCCCAAAACTGTATTTTAAGTATAATAATATGGGCAGGCTAAAGGTTAAAAGATCTTTAAAAAGACACACTACTAAATATTCATTGGGTCAGAGATGAAGACTAAGAATTGCAAAAGAAATTAGAACATATTCTGAGGACTCCTCTGGTGGTCCAGTGGTTAAGACTCTGTGCTTTCACTGCAGGGGGCATGGGTTCTATTCCTGGTAAGGAACTAAGATCCTTCATGCTGTGCTGCGTGTGGGGAAAATAACAGACAGAATATATTCTGAACTTATTGAAAATAAAAAAATATAACATAAAAATCTGTGAGATGCTGTTCAAGTAATGCTAAGAAAAACAGTAGCAAATATTTATATTAGGAAAGTATATTATAAATAGAAAAAGTATATTACATATAGAAAGTATTCATTTATCAATTAAATATTCTAAGCTTTTACCTGGCCAAACTAAAAACAAAGCAAACTCAAATCAAGCAGAAGAGGAAATAACAAAAATAGAACATAAAATCAGAAAAGCAATTGAGAATATCAATGACACCAAAGCTTTTTCTCCATAAAGATAAATAAAATTGGTAAACCTTTAGACTGACCAAAAACAAAACAGAGAAAACCCGTATTACCTACATTAACACAGTGGAACAAAAGCAGAGACACACATAGAGCCCCATGTATAAGAAAAGGATAATAATGTAATACTGCAAACAATATTACGCTCCAAAATTTGAAAACTTAGGTAAAATGGATCAGTTTTTTGGAAAGACACAAACTATCAAAATTCACATGAGAATAAGCTGACCACCAGAATGTATTAAACAAATGGAATAAATCTGTTAAGTAAATGTAAGTTGTAGGCACAGTTTTTCCTGAGGAGAAAATTATAGATCCCTGTGGTTGCAGGGACAAATTATTTTTAAAAGGTAAGAAAAAAAATAACACCGATTTGATACAATCTCCTCCCGAAAATAGAAGAGGATGAAACATTCTCCCTCTCATATTATAAGGTCAGGATAACCCTGATACCCAAATCAAAGAAAACAGTAGAAGGAAAAAAAAAAAAAAAACCCTTAAGACCCTCAGGAACTTATATAAAAAAATTCTCAGAAAAATATTATCCAATCACAGAGATAGTGTGATATTGACAGAAGAATATTCACGCAGATCAATGGAACTCAATACACAGTGCAATAAAAGACCCACACAAATAGCACTGAAAGATATCTGCAAAGGAAGAAAAGCTACTCAATGGAGAAAGTAAGATCTCTTTAACAAATGGTTTTGGAACATATTGCACTCCATGTATCAAAGGAGGAAAAAAGGAAACTCAACCTCAACATATGTGAATGTATAAATTTTACAACCATTGTGAAGTGAAAGTTGCTCAGTTGTGTCTGACTCTTTCAGACCCCATGGACGTCCATGGAATTCTCCAGGTCAGAATACTGGAGAGGGTAGCCTTTCCCTTCTCCAGGGAATCTTTCCAACCCAGGGATCGAACCCAGGGATCGAACCCAGGTCTCCCACATTTGCAGGTGGATTCTTTACCAGCTGAGCCACAAAGGAAGCCCAAGAATACTGCAGTGGGTAGCCTATCCCTTCTCTAGCGGATCTTCCTGACCTGGGAATTGAACCGGGATCTCCTGCATTGCACACGGATTCTTTACCAACTGAGCTATCAGGGAAACCCCATTGACCATTAGAGAAATGTAAATTAAACCTATGATGAGATACAAATACACAATGTTTAGAAAAACTAAAATAAAGAACACTGATAATACCAGGGCTGGTAAGGATAGTACAATGGGCTCTATTATGTCTTGTTGCCAAGAATCAAAATGGAACAGGCACTTTGGAAGACAATTTGACAGTTTCTTAAACAGCAATCACAGTCTTGGGTATTTAACTTAGAAATATTAAAGAAAGAAAATGTTGTTCACATAAAAACTTGTACATGAATGCTCATAGCAGCTTTAGTTGTAATAGCCGAATAGTAGGATCAGCTCAGAGATCCTTCAACTAGTGAATATATAAACACTGATACATCCATACAGTGGTTGCTGCTCAGCAGTACGAAGGAAGAAATTTTGGTACAGGCAACAACCAGAATGGATCTTAAGGGACTCATGATGTGTGGGGAAAAAAAACACAAAAGATCTTAGTTTCCCTACCAAGGATCAAACCTGCCCTCCTGCATTGGAAGGCAGTCTTAACCACTGGATCACCAAGGAAGTCCCTTGTAATATGGGACCTTAGTAATGTTTCAGTTGTTGCTATTGTTGTTTAGTAGCTAAACTAGTATATTACATATAGAAAGAATTTTTTAAAATTCTGAGTTACCATTTTATTTTGGGATATACCCCATGTGGCTGTGGTGTGTAATATTGTTAACAGGCCATTGTATTTGTTTTGCTCACATTTTAAAGTATTTTTGGATCTTTATTCAGGAGAAGTATTTTTCTCTAATTCTCTTTCTTCATGATGTTTTTTATCTCATTTTCATATCAGGATAATGTTGGCCTCATGCTGTGAGGGAGAAACTATTTTCTCCTCTTCTGTTTTTTTTTGGGTAGAGTTTGAGAGGAATTGGTGCTAACCATACAAAGAGTCAGACAGGACCGAAGCAACTTAGCACGCATGCATACTTCAAATTATTGTTAGAGTTTGCCAGTGAAGTCATCTTGTCCTGGACTTTTTTTTACTGGGAAGATTTTTATTACTGATGCAATCCCCTTACTTTTTATAGATATAGCCATATTTCCTGTTTTTTTCTTGAGTCAGTTTTGGTAATTTCTGTGTTTCTAGGAATGTATGCTTTTTATCTAAGTTATCTAATTTATTGACTTATAATTGTTCATGGTATTAGCTTACAATCCTTTTTATTTCTGTAAGATTCATGATAGTGTCCCCTTTATTGTTTCTGATTTATTTGTGTCTTCTCTTTTTTTCTTATTAGTTTAGCTAAAGGTTTGCTAACTTTGTTGACCTTTCCAAGAACCAACTTTTGTTTTCATTGTATTGTTTCTATTGTTTTTGTGTGCTCTATTTCATTTGTCTCTGCTCTAAACTTTATTAATTCCTTCTGGTATCTTTGGATTTAGTTTTCTCTTCCTTTTTTAGCTTCTCAAAATATTAAGTTAGGTTATTGGTTTGAGATCTTTCTTCCTCTTTAATGTAGGTGTTTATAGCTATCAGTTTCCATCCAAGCATTGCTTTCTTTGTATCTTGTAAGTTTTAGTAGGCTTTGTTCTCATTTTCATTTACCTCTAAATATTTTCTAATTATTCTTGTGATGTCTTTTTTTAATCCCTGGTTGATTAAAAGTATATATATTTTAACTTTCCACATATTTGTAAATTTTCCAATTCCCTTATTGACATCTAGCTTCATCTATTGTGGTCAGAGCAGTTTCTTAGAATGATTTTAATCTTTTACTTTTTTTATTGAGAGTTGTTTTAAGGCCAAGCATATTTCTTCCTTTGTTTCTATCAGTATTTGCTTCATACATATTGGGGTTCTGTTATTGTTGCATATATGTCTATAATTATTATATATTCTTGGTGAATTGACACATTTATCAATATTTAATGTTTTTATGTGTCTCTTGTAACAGTTTTTAACTTAAAGTCTATTTTGTCTTAGAATAGCCACACTCACTATATTTTGATCACTCTTTGCATGGAATATATTTTTTAACCCTTTAACTTTCAACTTATTTGTGTTTTTTGGAAGTAAAAACAATTTTTCTCCATCTGCACCATGAGGTTATAAAATATTTTTAAACTATCTGTACAATTCTTATTGCATTTTCAGATATTCCACGATAAACATGCACTAATTTATAGTCACAAATTACATTAATACAGATTCAAACAAGAAAAGTACTGTAAAAGTATAGAAGAGGAAAGATAATTCTAACAAATAAAAAAGTGAAAAGAATCATTTTCCAGGAGCTAGTGATGAGTTTTTTCTCTTTGCTTGAGGATAGCCTGCTAGCATTATAGAAATCCAGAAGATTAAAGTGCAGTCATAGTTTTAAAGTGCAGTCATGAAGTTTTCACGGAGGAGATTGGTTCCATCTTAAGCCTGACAAAGAGAAAAAGAAAAGGAGGTCCAGGTGTAGGGAAATGACCTGAGCAAAGATACAGTTTAGAATTATCAGAGAAGGTACATTTGAAGGATACCTGTCAAGTCGTGTGGATTGTTTGCAAGATAGCATTTCCTATCTTATTTAAAAGAATTTATCTTGCTGTTGAATGTCAGCCTTGAAGAGATGGCTATGATGGAATTGGCTATCTAATAACACTTGAGGTCCAACTCACAAAGGTAAGGACTGATAAAGCTCCTAGGGCTATCACTTACTGTATTAACATAATTAATTTAAACATTTTTTTTTTCAGTTCAGTTCCGTTCAGTCGCCCAGTCTTGTCAGACTCTGCGACCCCATGAATCGCAGCATGCCAGGCCTCCCTGTCCATCACCAACTCCTGGAGTTCACTCAGACTCATGCCCATCGAGTCAGCGATGCCATCCAGCCATGTCATCCTCTGTCTTCCCCTTCTCCTCCTGCCCCCAATCCCTCCCAGCATCAGAGTCTTTTCTAATGAGTCAACTCTTCGCATGAGGTGGCCAAAGTACTGGAGTTTCAGCTTTAGCATCATTCCTTCCAAAGAAATCCCAGGGCTGATCTTCAGAATGGACTGGTTGGATCTCCTTGTAGTCCAAGGGACTCTCAAGAGTTTTCTCCAACACCACAGTTCAAAAGCATCAATTCTTCGGCGCTCAGCCTTCTTCACAGTCCAACTCTCACATCCATACATGACTACTGGAAAAACCATAGCCTTGACTAGACAGACCTTATTTGGCAAAGTAATGTCCCTGCTTTTGAATATGCTATCTAGGTTGGTTATAACTTTTCTTCCAAGGAGTAAGTGTCTTTTAATTTCATGGCTGCAATCACCATCTGCAGTGACTTTTGTTTAGCTTTATTTATTTGCTGGCTTGTCTGATGTCTGTGTCCCCACAGTAGAAAGTAAGTTTCAGAAGAACAGGGACTTTGTCACATCTCTTCTGTGTCCCCAGTGCTTGTCATGGACTTGGCATGCAGTACATGCTCAATATGTATTTATTGTTTGATAAATGTGATAATTTTTAAAGTAAATAAAATAACTTATTTTTTCCATTAAAGGGCAGTGGGAAGATGTCTTTGGAATATAGACACTCAATCACTGAGTCATTGATTTCTTTACCATTTTGTAATAGACAGCTGAGAGAGCTATTACCCTTTTATAACAGATTTTTCTTTCAACTAACCCTAGGCTTCATATAAAATTAAAAAGTAGAGAATATGTGGTTAAGATCTTTGACTATCTTTGGAGGGCCAACCCTGCCTGACAGGCTTCAGGATGGAGAATGGCAGAGGGTCAGGGACTTTTGCAATAGCACGTGCAAAGTTGGATTACTCTCTCTTAGCCTCTTGGCAGCTCTATTTTCAGCTGAAACCCTGGGAGGCAAGTCTGAGCACAGATGCAAAGTTATGACTGATGATCGTCAAAAGTCCTGATGCAGTGAAGAGGCAGCTTCAGCTAGCTTACATAATGTCTAGCTGAATACATTTTCCTTTTGGTGATTATTTACTTTTCTCAAATCCTAAAATTTCTGCCTGTTTATTATGCATACTTCAAATTATTGTTAGAGTTTGCCAGTGAAGTCATCTTGTCCTGGACTTTTTTTTACTGGGAAGATTTTTATTACTGATGCAATCCCCTTACTTTTTATAGATATAGCCATATTTCCTGTTTTTTTCTTGAGTCAGTTTTGGTAATTTATGTGTTTCTAGGAATGTATGCTTTTTATCTAAGTTATCTAATTTATTGACTTATAATTGTTCATGGTATTAGCTTACAATCCTTTTTATTTCTGTAAGATTCATGATAGTGTCCCCTTTATTGTTTCTGATTTATTTGTGTCTTCTCTTTTTTTCTTATTAGTTTAGCTAAAGGTTTGCTAACTTTGTTGACCTTTCCAAGAACCAACTTTTGTTTTCATTGTATTGTTTCTATTGTTTTTGTGTGCTCTATTTCATTTGTCTCTGCTCTAAACTTTATTAATTCCTTCTGGTATCTTTGGATTTAGTTTTCTCTTCCTTTTTTAGCTTCTCAAAATATTAAGTTAGGTTATTGGTTTGAGATCTTTCTTCCTCTTTAATGTAGGTGTTTATAGCTATCAGTTTCCATCCAAGCATTGCTTTCTTTGTATCTTGTAAGTTTTAGTAGGCTTTGTTCTCATTTTCATTTACCTCTAAATATTTTCTAATTATTCTTGTGATGTCTTTTTTTAATCCCTGGTTGATTAAAAGTATATATATTTTAACTTTCCACATATTTGTAAATTTTCCAATTCCCTTTATTGACATCTAGCTTCATCTATTGTGGTCAGAGCAGTTTCTTAGAATGATTTTAATCTTTTACTTTTTTTATTGAGAGTTGTTTTAAGGCCAAGCATATTTCTTCCTTTGTTTCTATCAGTATTTGCTTCATACATATTGGGGTTCTGTTATTGTTGCATATATGTCTATAATTATTATATATTCTTGGTGAATTGACACATTTATCAATATTTAATGTTCTTATGTGTCTCTTGTAACAGTTTTTAACTTAAAGTCTATTTTGTCTTAGAATAGCCACACTCACTAATTTTGATCACTCTTTGCATGGAATATATTTTTTAACCCTTTAACTTTCAACTTATTTGTGTTTTTTGGAAGTAAAAACAATTTTTCTCCATCTGCACCATGAGGTTATAAAATATTTTTAAACTATCTGTACAATTCTTATTGCATTTTCAGATATTCCACGATAAACATGCACTAATTTATAGTCACAAATTACATTAATACAGATTCAAACAAGAAAAGTACTGTAAAAGTATAGAAGAGGAAAGATAATTCTAACAAATAAAAAAGTGAAAAGAATCATTTTCCAGGAGCTAGTGATGAGTTTTTTCTCTTTGCTTGAGGATAGCCTGCTAGCATTATAGAAATCCAGAAGATTAAAGTGCAGTCATAGTTTTAAAGTGCAGTCATGAAGTTTTCACGGAGGAGATTGGTTCCATCTTAAGCCTGACAAAGAGAAAAAGAAAAGGAGGTCCAGGTGTAGGGAAATGACCTGAGCAAAGATACAGTTTAGAATTATCAGAGAAGGTACATTTGAAGGATACCTGTCAAGTCGTGTGGATTGTTTGCAAGATAGCATTTCCTATCTTATTTAAAAGAATTTATCTTGCTGTTGAATGTCAGCCTTGAAGAGATGGCTATGATGGAATTGGCTATCTAATAACACTTGAGGTCCAACTCACAAAGGTAAGGACTGATAAAGCTCCTAGGGCTATCACTTACTGTATTAACATAATTAATTTAAACATTTTTTTGTTTCAGTTCAGTTCCGTTCAGTCGCCCAGTCTTGTCAGACTCTGCGACCCCATGAATCGCAGCATGCCAGGCCTCCCTGTCCATCACCAACTCCTGGAGTTCACTCAGACTCATGCCCATCGAGTCAGTGATGCCATCCAGCCATGTCATCCTCTGTCTTCCCCTTCTCCTCCTGCCCCCAATCCCTCCCAGCATCAGACTCTTTTCTAATGAGTCAACTCTTCGCATGAGGTGGCCAAAGTACTGGAGTTTCAGCTTTAGCATCATTCCTTCCAAAGAAATCCCACGCTGATCTTCAGAATGGACTGGTTGGATCTCCTTGTAGTCCAAGGGACTCTCAAGAGTTTTCTCCAACACCACAGTTCAAAAGCATCAATTCTTCGGCGCTCAGCCTTCTTCACAGTCCAACTCTCACATCCATACATGACTACTGGAAAAACCATAGCCTTGACTAGACAGACCTTATTTGGCAAAGTAATGTCCCTGCTTTTGAATATGCTATCTAGGTTGGTTATAACTTTTCTTCCAAGGAGTAAGTGTCTTTTAATTTCATGGCTGCAATCACCATCTGCAGTGACTTGTTTAGCTTTATTTATTTGCTGGCTTGTCTGATGTCTGTGTCCCCACAGTAGAAAGTAAGTTTCAGAAGAACAGGGACTTTGTCACATCTCTTCTGTGTCCCCAGTGCTTGTCATGGACTTGGCATGCAGTACATGCTCAATATGTATTTATTGTTTGATAAATGTGATAATTTTTAAAGTAAATAAAATAACTTATTTTTTCCATTAAAGGGCAGTGGGAAGATGTCTTTGGAATATAGACACTCAATCACTGAGTCATTGATTTCTTTACCATTTTGTAATAGACAGCTGAGAGAGCTATTACCCTTTTATAACAGATTTTTCTTTCAACTAACCCTAGGCTTCATATAAAATTAAAAAGTAGAGAATATGTGGTTAAGATCTTTGACTATCTTTGGAGGGCCAACCCTGCCTGACAGGCTTCAGGATGGAGAATGGCCAGAGGGTCAGGGACTTTTGCAATAGCACGTGCAAAGTTGGATTACTCTCTCTTAGCCTCTTGGCAGCTCTATTTTCAGCTGAAACCCTGGGAGGCAAGTCTGAGCACAGATGCAAAGTTATGACTGATGATCGTCAAAAGTCCTGATGCAGTGAAGAGGCAGCTTCAGCTAGCTTACATAATGTCTAGCTGAATACATTTTCCTTTTGGTGATTATTTACTTTTCTCAAATCCTAAAATTTCTGCCTGTTTATTTTGCATGAATTCCTGTGCCATGTGATATTCTCTTCTTCCATGGATCTGACACATGCCTTTTTTCCCCCACAGGGAGCAATATCCTTCTTCAACCAACTTACTAACATAAAAAATTTTTTAATAACATTTTTGTCCCAGTTTTTGTATTTTATCATAGCAAAGCTGTTTACAGGCATGAAAGGAGCACAGAGGTAGATGACTATTTAGAAGATTCAGATTAAGCCCAAATTGACCTTATTTTCCTTCAATTTCATCTCAGTATCTGTTAGTGGTTTCCTTGAGCTTTCCTGATATCTCTTAAGTTGCTTTTTATATCACAATAGTAATGCAACTATTAAATCATGCCTTCTTTATTCCTGGTACAGGCTTCACACAGAAGATGGCATTCATGGAGAACTTGAAGCACAAGTTAAAACACTGAAAGCTAGAGCTGTGTTTTATTGAGCATTTACTATATTTAACTCTTCACAGCAACTTGCAAATTAGTGTTACTAGTATCCTCATTTGTAGATGAGAAACTAAGGTAAATGCAAGTTAGGTAAATTCCCTACCATCACTCAGTGATAGAGTAGCTTCCCATTCATTCTGCCAGGCTTCAGAATTCAAGCTCTAAATATAGTAATAAAAGGGTGTGAGGGGCATTGTGTCTGCCAACAATGGAAAAATAGAATGTAAAGATACCAGTATATGAGGTTTTTGTGTTGAGCAAGAGTGAGGATTTTGGTGCAGTTCAAATGTAAGTTACATTAAGAGAGAAGCTGAAGGTGAGATGAAAAGTCTCATGGACAATAACTGAGAGGACAATGAGGATTTAGAAATAGCCAGATAACATTAACCTCTGAATGTTAAAATATGAAATAAATGGGTTATAGGTGAGGTTGTAGAACCGTTTTAAAGACAGATTCTTTCCAAGGTTAAGACTTGACTGGAATCTGATTGAAGATATTAACTTTTAAAAGTCAATTCAAATATTTTTTTTCAGCAACAGAACTATTCAGCAAGAAGTATCACAGAGGCAAATGGCTATGTTCTGTAATCAATGAAATTCAGGAGAAGGAGTATGTTTGACCCCAAAACATTCATCAGGATGTTTGAAAATGATGACACTGCTCGTACAATCATCAAACTAAGAAATTCAGTGAGGTGCATTTTTCATATAAAATCTTTTTTCCCCAGTGAAATTTTATGCATAAATTCAATATACAATACAGAGGAAAGTAGGATTGTTTAGATAAGAAAGTCTTGGAGGATCTAGATTGTCCAGAACTCAGTTTCCTTTTATATGTATAATAATGATATAATTAATTTTGTAAGATGCTACAGTTTTTTGTTGTAATTCCGAGATCACAGTGAAACTTTCTAATTACGATTTTTCCATATAAATTTGATTGCAAGGTGATTCTAAGCAGAAAACACTCAGATTCTGTTCCCGGTGTCTGAAATGCATTTGTGCACAAAATAAGGCATCTAACAGATTTATTTCTCATGTAAATTAACATAGCAGTATTCTAGTTTATTCACCGGTCCCTTTCAAGTGGAGTTAACATGAATCAGTCTTATTTGTTGTACACATAATTGCACTACTAAACTTTAAAGGGGCTTCCCTGGTGGCTCAGTGATACCAAATCTATCTGTCAATGCAAGAAAAGGGGGTTCGAACCCTGGGTTGGGAAGATCTTCTGGTGAAGGAAATGGCAACCCACTCTGGTAAGCTTGCCTGGGAAATTCCATAGACAGAGGAGCCTGGTGGGCTATAGTCCATTGAGTTGCAAAATAATCAGACACGACTTAGCTATTAAATAACAAAATCCTTAAAAACGTGAAGAAACAACCTTTCTCTTAGTTACTCTATACCAGCTCATCAGTATCTTCTCCTGAACAATTTATGTGCCATGCTAAGAAGTTTAAATTTAAACTCAGAAATCAGTGCAGTTCAGTTCAGTCACTCAGTCATGTCTGACTCTTTGCGACCCCATGGACTGCAGCACGCCAGGACTCCTTGTCCATCATCAACTCCCAGAGTTTACTCAAACTCATGCCCATTCAGTCAGTGATGCCATCCAACCATCTCATCCTCTTCGTCTCCTTCTCCTCCCGCCTTCAATCTTTCCCAGCATCAGGGTCTTTTCAAATGAGTCACCTTTTCATATCAGGTGGCCAAGTATTGGAGTTTCAGCTTTAGCATCAGTCCTTTCAGTGAACATTCAGGACTGATTTATTTAGGATAGACTGGTTGGATCTCCTTGCATTCCAAGGGACTCTCAAGAGTGTTCTCCAACACCACACTTCAAAAGCTTCAATTCTTCAGCACTCAGCCTTCTTCACAGTCCAACTCTCACATCCATACATGACCACAAGAAAAACCATAGCCTTGACTAGATAGACCGTTGTTGGCAAAGTAATGTCTCTGCTTCTCAATATGCTGTCTAGGTTGGTCATAACTTTCCTTCCAAGGAGTAAGCGTCTTTTAATTTCATGGCTGCAGTCACCATCTGCAGTGAGTTTGCAGCTCAAGAAAATAAAGTCTCTCACTGTTTCCACTGTTTCTCCATCTATTTGTCATGAAGTGATGGACCGGATGCCATGATCTTTGTTTTCTGAATGTTGAACTTTAAGCCAACTTTTTCACTCTCCTCTTTCACTTTCATCAAGAGGCTCTTTAGTTCTTCTTCACTTTTGCCATAAGGGTGGTGTCATCTGCATATCTGAGGTTATTGATATTTCTTCTGGCAATCTCAATTCCAGCTTGTGCTTCATCCAGCCTAGCGTTTCTCATGATGTACTCTGCATATAAGTTAAATAAGCAGGGTGACAATATACAGCCTTGACATACTCCTTTTCCTATTTGGAACCAGTCTGTTGTTCCATGTCAAGTTCTAACTGTTGCTTCCTGACCTGCACACAGATTTCTCAAGAGGTAATGGAGAGTCAGTAGTCTTTTAAAGTAAGAGTTTGGCATATATCTATTTTAGCAAATATTTATCATTAGAAATTGTGAGCAGAAAGATGGTGGAGGGCATTTCCTCTTTTGATCTCACCTAATATCATGTGTCTAGAAGCATACAATATCACACTTTGTACTACGTACCCACACTACTTTAATACTAAGGACACAGTGATGAACAAAACAGACAAAAATGTCCATTTCCATGGCTCAGGCTTCCCTGGTGGCTTAGACGGTAAAGAATCTGTCTGCAATACAGGAGACCCAAGTTCTACCCCTGGGTCAGCAAGATGCCCTAGAGAAGGGAATCGCAACTCACTGCAGTATTCACGTCTAGAGAATTCCATGGACAAAGGAGCCTGGAGGGCTACAGTCCATGGGTCACAATGGGTAGGACACAACTAAATGACTAAACTTATATTCTAGAAGGAGCTAAAAGGCAGTATAGAAACCAAAAAAAAAAAAAAAGAAAAGAGAAGAAAAGAGAGAAGCATCATACAGAGCAGGGGTTAGCTATTTATAACACATCCAGATTGCTACTTATTTTGGAAATAAATGGCCATTCTCATTTGTTTAAATATTGTCTATGGCTGAATTCAAGCTACAGTGGCAGAGTTGGAGAGTTGCAACAGAAACTAGCCTGCAAGCTTCAAATATTTACTATCTAGTCCTGTACAGAAAAAGTTTATTGACCTCTGGTACAGAATATTATTTCAGTTGGCTGCAAATGCAATGGAGTGAATAAAGCAGAGAAAGGGAAAAATGATATGGGGAAATTGCTAATATACAACATAAAGTAACTTAACAACATAATATAATCTGTGCTGAATAAATAAACATGATGTTTGAGGAAAGCCTCACCAAAAAGGTGTTATCCAAGCAAACACCATTTACCTTCCAAATCAGTCCAGCTGACATTTTTATGGTTAATCTTTCTGTGGATAATCTCTTCAATCCAATTTCAAGATAAATTCCCTGTATTAGTGCTGTGTGACTTTGTACTTGTACACCTGCAAAAGCACTGTGGCTTAGCTGTTGAATATCCGTCTCTCTCCCCAGCGACCCAACCCACTCCATTTATCCAGATGAGCCTTTTTGAATTATTTCATTCCCTGCTCAAAAAGCTTCTGCAACTTCCCATTAACTACAGGATGCAAGTCTAAAATGTTTCCTTAACCAGATTCAATATCCTTCAAAATCTCCCATAGTAACCTATCCAGAATTACTTATCCTCCTACCCCTTAAACTGCAGTCAAACTTACCCCTCATGGTTTCTCTACCATTCTGAAGGTTTTAGGTTTACTTTGATGCCTTACTTGTGCCTCCTCCACAGCCCTGCATGATGTAATGAGAAGTATCATTTGAGTAGAAAACTGAAAGGGATGGGGGAGGGAGCCCTGCAGAGAGATTCCTGGGGGGAATAAAAAGCAGTCCAGGCACAAAAGCCCAGTGGTGGGAGTGTGCTTCCAGTGTGTTTGAGGGCCAACCTAGGGGCTGAGATGGCAGGAGCATCATGGGGAAAGGAGACTGAAAAATTAGATGAGAGAGGCTTGGGAAGAGGCAATGAGAAGATGGTGAGAGCTTAGATTTGGTGACATGGGAGCAACTGAGGGTGTTTAGGGGCTTTCAATAGACAGAAATGTGATCAGACTTCAGTTTTGAAAGGATCACTTGTTATTGTTGGCTTCCTTGGTGGCTCAGACAGTAAAGAGTCTGCCTGCGGTGTGGAAGACCAGGGTTTGATCCCTGGGTCAGGAAGATCCTCTGGAGAAGGAAATGGCAGCCCCCTCCAGTATTCTTGCCTGGGAAATCCTATGGGTGGAGAAGCCTGGCAGGCTACAGTCCATGCGGTTGCAAAGAGTCAGACACAACTGAACGACTTCACTTTCACTTTTCTGGCTGTTGTGTTATGATAGACTGTACAGGGACAGGGTAAAAGAGGAAGGCAGGTTAGGAGAATTTTTTTCTTATTTTTTAAATTTAGTTCAGTTCAGTCACTCAGTCATGTCTGACTCTTTGTGACCCCATGGACTGCACCATGCCAGGCCTCCCTGTCCATCACCAACTCCCGGAGTTCACTCAAACTCATGTCCATCCAGTTGGTGATGCCATCCAACCATCTCATCCTCTCTCATCTCCTGCTCCTGCCTTCAATCTTTCCCAACATCAGGGTCTTTTCCAATGTGTCAGTTCTTCGCACATGTGGTCAAAGTATTGGAGTTTCAGCTTCAGCATTAGTCTTTCCAATGAAAATTCAGGGCTGATTTCCTTTAGGATTGACTGGTTTATCTCCTTGAAGTCCAAGGGACTCTCAAGAGTCTTCTCCAGCACCACAGGTCAAAAACATGACTTCTTTGGTGCTCAATTTTCTTTATAGTCCAAATCTCATATCCATACACGACTAATGGAAAAACTATTGCTTTGACTAGACAGACCTTTGTGGGCAAAATAATGTCTCTGCTTTTTAATACACTGTAGCTTGATCATAGCTTTTCTTCCAAGAAGCAAGTGTCTTTTTATTTCATTGGTTCCAGTCACCATCTGCAGTGATTTTGGAGCCCCCCAAAATAAAGTCTGGCACTGTTTCCATTGTTTCCTCATCTATTTGCCATGAAGTGATGGGACTGCATGCCATGATCTTAGTTTTCTGAATGTTGAGTTTTAAGCCAACTTTTAAAAATTGAAGTATAAT
Organism: Aepyceros melampus; assembly: GCA_006408695.1. Lineage (NCBI taxonomy): Eukaryota > Metazoa > Chordata > Mammalia > Artiodactyla > Bovidae > Aepyceros > Aepyceros melampus. The sequence continues at coordinate 74,994 of SJXQ01009258.1, read as the reverse complement.
TAATCCACAATGCTGTGCCAGTCTCAGATGTGAAGCAAAATTGTGTGTGTGTATATATGTAAACATATTTTTTAAGACTGTTTTTCCATTATAGGTTATTACAAGATACTGAATACATACAGTTTATTATACTACATAATAGACCCTTCTTGCTTACCCATTTTATATATGGTGGTGGTTGTGTTTTAGTCACTAAGTCATGTCTGGACTTCTGCAACCCTATAGACTGTAGCCTCCAGGCTCCTCTGTCCATGGGATTCTCCAGGCAAGAATACTGGAGTGGGTTGCCATTTCCTCTTCCAGGGGATCTTCTTGACCCAGGAATTGAACCTGCGTCTCCTGCATTGCAGAGTACATCATGAGAAATGCTGGACTGGAAGAAACACAAGCTGGAATCAAGATTGCTGGGAGAAATATCAATAACCTCAGATATGCAGATGACACCACCCTTATGGCAGAAAGTGAAGAGGAACTAAGAAGCCTCTTGATGAAAGTGAAAGAGGAGAGTGAAAAAGTTGGCTTAAAGCTCACATTCAGAAAATGAAGATCATGGCATCCGGTCCCTTCACTTCATGGGAAATAGATGGGGAACCAGTGGAAACAGTGTCAGACTTTATTTTGGGGGCTCCAAAATCACTGCAGATGGTGATTGCAGTCATGAAATTAAAAGACACTTACTCCTTGGAAGAAAAGTTATGACCAACCTAGATAGTATATTCAAAAGCAGGGACGTTACTTTGCTGAATAAGGTCCGTCTAGTCAAGGCTATGGTTTTTCCTGTGGTCATGTATGGATGTGAGCGTTGGACTGTGAAGAAGGCTGAGCGCAGAAGAATTGACGGTTTTGAACTGTGGTGTTGGAGAAAACTCTTGAGAGTCCCTTGGACTGCAAGGAGATCCAACCAGTCCATTCTGAAGGAGATCGGCCCTGGGATTTTTTTGGAAGGAATGATGCTAAAGCTGAAACTCTAGTACTTTGGCCACCTCATGCGAAGAGTTGACTCACTGGAAAAGAGTCTGATGCTGGGAGGGATTGGGGGCAGGAGGAGAAGGGGACGACCGAGGATGAGATGGCTGGAAGGCATCACGGACTCGATGGATGCGAGTTTGAGTGAACTCTGGGAGGTAGTGATGTATAGGGAGGCCTGGCGTGCTGCGATTCATGGGGTTGCAAAGAATTAGACACGACTGAGTGACTGAACTGAACTGAACTCCTGCATTGCAGGCAGATTGTTTACCAAATGAGCTATGAGAGAAGCTTTTCATAGTGTGTGTAAATGATAGTCACAAACTCCTAATTTATCTTTCCACCCTCACCCATCCCCTTTGATAATCATGACTTTATTTCCATATCTGTGAGTCTATTTCTGTTTTGTAAATAAATTCATTTGTGTCATTTTCTAGATTCCACATGTAAGTGATGTCATATGATATTTGTCTTTTTCTGTTCAACTTATTTCACTAAGTATGATAAAGTATGATAATGTCTAAGGCTACCCATGTTGCTGCAAATGGCAATATTTCATTCTTGTTCATGGCTGAGTAATATTTTATGTATATATACATCATATCTTCTTTATCTATTCATCTGTCAATGAACATTTATGTTGCTTCCACATCCTGACTATTGTAAATACTGCTGCTGTCAACATAGAGGTGCATGTATCTTTTCTAATTAGGGTTTTTTTTTTTTCTGGATGTATGCCCAGAAGTGGGACTGTAGAATCATATGACAACTCTAATTTTAGTGTTCTTTTTAAGGAGACTCTATACTGTTCCACATGTTGGTTCACCAATTTACATTCCAATCAACAGCATTAGGGTATATGTTGCACTCTTTCCAGTGTTTATTATTTGTAGATTTTTTAAAAATGATGGGCATTCTGATTGGTGTGAGGTGATATTTCATTGCAGTTTTGATTTGTGTTTCTCTGATAATTAGCAATATTGGAAATCTTTTTATGTGTGTGCTGTCCGTCTGTCTGCCTTCTTTGGAGGTAATTGGAGAAGACCCTGATGCTGGGAAAAATTGATGGCAGGAAGAGAAGGGGGTGACAGAGGGTTAGATGTTTGGATGGCATCACTGACTCAGTAGACAAGACTTTGAGTAAACTCCTGGAGATAGTGAAGGACAGGGAAGCCTGGAATGCTGCAGTCTATAGATGTGCAAATAGTCAGACATGATTTAGCAACTGAATGACAATTATTTAGGTCTTCTGCCTTTTTTTGGAATGGGTTGTTGATTTTTTTTATATTAAACTGTATGAGTTGTTTGCAAATATTTTATTAGGAGAACGTAGAAACAATGCACATGAATGCTAGCATTTGAACCAGGGTGGTAGTTGCAATAGAAAAATTGCTGGATTCTGGATAGTTTTGAAAAGAGAACCTACAGGATTTTCTAGTGGATTGAATGTAGGGTGCACAGAAATTGTGGAATCAGAGTCTGACGTTTTGGCCAAAGAGGTGACATTTACTGAGATGAATAAAAAAGTGAAGGAGGAAAGGACATTTTATGTGCTATGTCTGAAATGCTTTTAGGCCTTCAAGTAAACATATTTGAGGAGAAATTTGGCATATGGGTACTGAGATTAGAGCAGGGGTCCAGGCCAGAAATAGACATAGACTCTTGCCTACATACTCATATTTCTATCATGAAGGTTTGTAATTATGGTGTGTATGAGAGAGAACTACTTATAATTTACTGAAATTAGACTCGAATTCAAATTTACATAAAAATAAATGTATTTTGTGTACAGTGTTTATATATATTGAATTTCCATGGAATGCAGCTGTTATGTAAATCAAAGAAATATTAAAGACAGTTTTGTTGAAAAGTTTTAAAAATAATTATTCACCATTTTGGAAAGTTATACTGCTGACAGTCATGATGCCTGAAGTAATTGAATCGCCTGCAATGTTCCTGTGTCCTTTAGTATTTGTGAGAGTGGGACCATAAACAAGGCTGCAAGGAGATCAAACCAGTCAATCCTAAAGGAAATCAACCCTGAATATTTACTGGAAAGTCTGATACTAAGCTGAAGCTCCAATACTTTGGCCCCCTGATGCAAAGAACCAACTCATTGGAAAAGACCCTGATGCTGGGAAAGACTGAGGGCAGGAGAAGGGGGTGAAAGAGGATGAGTTGGTTGGATGGTATCACCGACTCGATGGCATGCGTTTGAGCAAACTAGGGGAGAGAGTGAAGGACAGGGAAGCCTGGTGTGCTGCAGTCCCTGGGGTCACAGAGAGTCAGACATGACTGACTGAAAACAGCAATTCTTTTGTACTTGGAGCAATTGCTTTTAGACTGATTTGAGATATAGAAGTAAGCATCTCTATTTAAGTCACTAATATGGCGTTACTTGAGTATTTATTGATTACAATATTTATTGCTTTGTTCTAAGATTATTTTATTTTTATTCTGTATCATAGTTCCTACATTCTTATATATTAATTTTCTTTTATTTCTGTTTTATGTCATTTCTATGACTATCAGGTGTCATTCTCTACCACTGCTTCTTTCTGAAAAGTTTCTGCTCCATCTACGCTGGGAACTATCATGAAGTCTGCCTCCCTGCACTTGAATGGCTGCATTCACAAGCATAAAGGGGTCTTACAAAGCATCTGTGATAAAAAGTGTGTGTTGGGGAATTCTCTGGCAGTTCAATGGTTAGGACTCAGCACTTTCACTGCAGGCAACACAGATTCCATTCCCTGGTCAGGGAACTAAGGTCCTACATGCCACAGGGCACAATGAAAAAAATTAAAAAAAAGATAAAATTGCATTCATTAAACTTAGTTTCTTTAAAAAATAAAAAGTGGGGGGATGTGTTGGGTTGTATGGGGTTTAGAGCCTACGCACTCCCTGAGCTTCATCTTCCAGCTCCTCAGCACTCATCACAGGACGCCTCTAGCCCCACTCCTGGGAAACTCTCAGGGGACAAGGACAGATGATAAATGAGACACACAGTTAATGAACCACAGAATGGGCATTATCCAAACCATAAGGCTGGGCTGGCCTTGTGGGTTTTTGCTTTTGCTCCATTGATTTCAGCTTTAAGTAAATCTAAAAATGGCAAAATTAGCATTTCTACTACCATTCTTCAAAGACATAAATAAAATGAACGGCTCACCTCTAGCCTGTTCTCTGAGCTGAGCACAGTTTATTTTTCAGTGCTTTTTTTCTACACCTCATCCACTCCTCTCCTGTCAGCCCTGCTTTGGAAAAGTGCTTGATGATTTTTTTTCACTTTCTTTCCTCAGTCATCAATTATACTTCACCAGCAGATGCCACAGGCCTCCTTATTTGTTTAAATGGGCACTGGTATTTGTGTGTGTGTGTGTGTGTGTGTGTGTGTGTGTGTGTGTGTGATATGTGGGTGCTTTATTTCTTCTGCTTATGCACGGAAAGCCCAATGTAGTTTCCCTGACAAATTAATTCAGAACTGCAGATTTGAAGTGTATTCCGAATGTACTTTTCTTAAGCAAGGCTTAGAAAGCTCTCAAATCCCTTTTAGTCATTTGAGGTAACATTGCCTGTTTAGAAGACCTGGGGCTCAAGAAAGAAGGTTAATCCAAGGCCAGGAAGATTTGAAATGAACTGAAATAAGTACACAACCGTGCACACCAAGGCAACAGAAACAGGAAGGTTTAACCACCAGGTGGCCACAAAAGAGAAGAGTGCAATCAAAATGAACTGTTGGCAAATCCACTTTACTCAGAGCCAGAGCAAGCCTAGATTTTCTAACTCTAATTGGTTAAAACTTTAAAAATAGTTATTCTTGCATCTGAAATGTAGATTTGGAAATCTGGCTATTCAAATGAAAGAGTTTTTAGAAGTCATAACAAGACAAGCACAAGGGTGTGTATATGTATGTACTTGCACGTGTTCATGGATGCCTATGGGCTGTGTGAGAGTGTGGGTATATACGTATATGTACATGCATACAAGTGTATTTTTATGTTATAGCAATTACAGGAATTTGGCTTCCCATCTATCAAAATTGATATCGTTGTTCAGTTGCTCAGTCATGTCCTACTCTTTGCAACCCTATGGACTGTAGCACACCAGGATCCTCTGTCCTCCACTCTCTCCTGGAATTTGCTCAAATTCATGTCCATTGAGTTAGTGATGCTATCTAACTGTCTCATCCTCAAAATTGATTACATGTTTTATAAATTAATAATTTTATTAATTTTTCTCAAGTTATTACTTCAGTTTAAGGACTAAACTATTATTATTTCTTACTTCAGGACCTTAGCAGACACGTTCCTCCTATATAAAATGAAATGAAAAATCACTCTTTAGATGGCTAATCCCCACCCATTACTCAAGTTTTAGCAAAGCTACACATTTCTAAGAGAGATTTTCTTAATTCTCAGATCTAAAGTATAATGCTCCTTATATGTTCTTCGGTACTAATGTTTTTTCTTCACCTTTGTTTAGTTTTATGGTTCTTCTCTGAAATTTTTATGTTTATTATTATTATTTTTTTAATTTTAATTTTTAGTTTATTTTACTTTACAATACTCTATTGGTTTTGCCATACATTGACATGAATCCACCACGAGTGTACATGAGTTCCCAATCCTGAACCCTCCTCCCACCTCCCACCTCATATTATCTCTCTGGATCATCCCGTGCACCAGCCCCAAGCATCCTGTATCCTGCATCGAACATCGACTGGCGATTCGTTTCTTACATGATAGTATACATGTTTCAGTGCCATTCTCCCAAATCATCCCACCTTCTCCCTCTCCCTCAGAGTCTAAAAGTCCGTTCTATACATCTGTGTCTCCTTTGCTGTCTCACATACAGGGTTATCATGACCATGTTTCCAAATTCCATATATATGTGTTAGTATACTGTATTTGGTGTTTTTCTTTCTGGCTTACTTCACTCTGTATAATTGGCTCCAGTTTCATCCACCTCATTGGAACTGATTCAAATGTATTCTTTTTAATGGCTGAGTAATACTCCATTGTGTATATGTACCACTGCTTTCTTATCCATTCATCTGCTGATGGACATCTAGGTTGTTTCCACGTCCTGGCTGTTATAAACAGTGTTGCAATGAACATTGGGGTACATATGTCTCTTTCAATTCTGGTTTCCTCGGTGTGTATGCCCAGCAGTGGGATTGCTGGGTTATATGGCAGTTCTATTTGCAATTTTTTAAGGAATCTCCACATTTTTTTCCATAGTGGCTATACTAGTTTGCATTCCCACCAGCAGTGTAAGAGGGCTCCCTTCTCTCCACACCCTCTCCAGCATTTATTGCTTGTTGACTTTTGAATCGCAGCCATTCTGACTGGTGTGAAATGGTACCTCACTGTGGTCTTGATTTGCATTTCTCTGATAATAAGTGATGTTGAGCATCTTTTCATGTGTTTGTTAGCCATCTGTATGTTTTCTTTGGAGAAATGTCTAGTTAGTTCTTTGGCCCATTTTTTGATTGGGTCATTTATTTTTCTGGAATTGAGCTGCATAAGCTGCTTGTATATTTTTGAGATTAGTTGTTTGTCAGTTGCTTCATTTGCTATTATTTTCTCCCATTCAGAAGGCTGTCTTTTCACCTTGCTTATAGTTTCCTTTGTTGTACAGAAGCTTTTATTTAAAAAAATATGGGATGCTTCACAAATTTGCGTGTCATCCTTGCAAGGGGCCATGCTAATCTTCTCTTTATCATTCCAATTTTTGTATATGTGCTGCCGAAGCAAGCATTGGTACTAATTTTTATTTTCCCTCAGCATTTTAATAGAAATTCAGAATACTTTATGTATTTGATCATTTGTTACATGTCAGTTTCTCCAACAAAACTGCAAATTTCACTGGGATGGGTACCTTATCTGTTTTGTTTACCACTACCTCTCAATCTCATATAAACATCTAAAAAATAGTATTTATGGACACATAAATATAGGAGATCCAGGGAAAACAAGAATGGGAAAATGGGAAGAATGCAAAAAAATCACATTTTGGAAATAATTCTTTAACTTTCATATTTCTTCTTTTTAAATCTCTTCCTGAATATATTAAAGTTCAAACATGTAGGAAGTGATAATGTGATATGACAGTCTGTATTTTGTTTGTTTGATCTCCTCTGTGGACATTATTAGTTCCTGGGTTTCTTCACCCAGCAGCCTAGTGGTATGTCTCATTAGCAACTTTCTAAACAATGATACATGTTTTCACTGAGGTTGCCTGGGTAGAAGAATCAGAGATTCCTGCAATTATTCCAATATAGGTAACAAAAATTTCAACATTTAAACAACAAATAAATGTAAGCCCCATTAAATATCTTAATATTTTTACATGTGCAGGACCACATTTGTCCATGAGGGTTAATTGATCTTTAAGACAAAGAGTTCCTTTCTGTAGATTTTTTTTTTCAAGTGAGGGAGGGAGCTTATAAGGGAGAAAATGTCATCTCCAGAGTCTTATTGCTACAATGTGAACCTTAAAGAACACAGGTTCAATTCCCATTTCTGTTACTTCTTTGCCTAGGACTAGAGATCAGCTTTTCAGTTCATCTTCAATTCTTTCCACTGTAAAATCAGGAAAAATCTGGGTTAATCCAAACAACTACTTCCTCCACTTCATAACTTGAGTTACTAAGAACAGCTAAAGAAAAATAACTTAGACTGGGGTCATTATCAACAGAACAACTCAATACAACACTTGTCTTTTCTTCTTCCAGAGAGCAACTTCTCTAAGCCTTTACACAAACTCTAATCACAAAGCACTGGTCAGTGTTCTTACATCAAGGCAACAGAAAACGCTGTCTAATTTAAGCAGATAAATCAGCTGTTGAGTCTAAAAATAGTCCATGGAATCATGAGGAGGATGAAGAACAGATTCTAGCCTAGGGTTCCAAGAAAAATTCCCACAGCCACCTTGTGGACCTAGTTCACCAAGGGAGCTGCTGCCTCTTCTCTGATTGGGAGCTTTCAAATCATAAACATAATAATCTCGGCTGAACTCAGAACAGGGCTTCTTTGGCTGTAAACTGTCGGGAGATACCAGACCTGTTTGTCCTGTTGCTTTCTCCACATAACTGTTCAAATCCCATTTCATAGTACATCTGACTTAAACACTCAAAAGTGATTATGGTCCAGACTCTAATCACTAAGGAACCTGGGAGATGTAGCTTCGGATGGGAGTTCTACATTGCTAAAGCAGATTTATGTTATGAGACACTATCAAAATGCAGGAAAAGCCTTAAAAACATGAAAGATTGCCACAAAGGATACAAATCCAAAATAACTTGCTCTACTGATTATCTTGTAGGCAATACGCCACCATCACCACCTCCTCCACAGATGTCCAGTGAAGTTTAGCCAGTGAATTACATTTCCAAGAACTCCCTGATGTTCTATCCACTTAGAACCTGCTAGTGAGAGGCGCTTGTATGGGGGTAGTTGAGAGGAAGGAGAAGCCATCGTTCCATGGAGGTGGTTGCTGTGAGATGTGCTTTTGACGTAGGATTTGCAGCAATTTCATAATCACTCCGGAGAAGGCAGTGGCAACCCACTCCAGTACTCTTGCCTGGAAAAATCCCATGGACAGAGGAGCTGGTGAGTTGCAGCCCATGGGGTCGCTATGAGTTGGACATAACTGAGTGACTTCACTTTCACTTTTTACTTTCATGCATTAGAGAAGGAAATGGCACCCCACTCCAGTGTTCTTGCCTGGAGAATCCCAGGACAAGGGAGCCTGGTGGGCTGCCATTTATGGGGTCACACAGAGTCAGACACAACTGAAGCAACTTAGCAGCAGCAGCAGCAGCATAATCACTCACTGTCCTTGAGCAGACCAAGATATTTAGTCAACTCTTTTCAAAATGTTTTTGAGACATCCAGCAGTTTCCATGCTTGCTCTTGTAACTTCTGTTTTGTAGCTGATGGCTGAGATTTTTCCTGTTGGTTACTTGATCTCCATTCTCTCAGCTTTTCCAATATTTGCATAAACCACTAATCTTCCTGAAGGAAAATCCTTCATTCTCAGAATGAATAAAAGAGCTTTTGTTTCCCAACTGAACCTAACTGATACATTATCATTCCAGCATTCCCTCTCCCTTTCTCCCAACAACTTCAAAAAGTCTCATTTCCTGTTTATCAGAAAAGAAAACAGAGCCTCTATGGAACACTTTGTGACAAATTCATAACCATAAATGCATCCATAGTCCATTTTAGGCATTCAGTCGTGTCCTGCTCTTTGCAATCCCATAGACAGTAGCCTGCCAGGCTCCTCTGTCCATGTGGATTCTCCAAACAAGAATCCTGGAGTAGGTTGCCATGCCCTCCTCCAGGGGATCTTTCCAACACAGGGATCGAACCCTGCCTGGCCTCCTGCATTGCAGTCAGATTCTTTACTATTACCATCTGAGCCACCAGGGAAGCCCAAGAATACTGGAGTGTGTAGCCTATCCATTCTCCAGGGGATGTTCCCTACCCCGGAATCAAACTGGGGTCTCCTATATTACAGGCAGATTCTTTACCAGCTGAGCTACCTGGGAAGCCCTATTGATTACCATAAATGTATTCATAGTCCATTTTAGCTCCTGCTCTTCTGAATCAAAGGATGAGGTATTTCTTTTCCTGCTGAAGGTTAAATCTTCCATTAATCTGAGATCCTCCATATCCCTCTTTCTCTCTTCTGAATCTCTATTGTTTGTCTTTCTGTCTGGGATGTTTTATCTTTGCCGCTGTGGTTGTTTTTTTCTACATTCAGTTCAGTTCAGTTGCTCAGTCGTGTATGACTCTGAGACTCCATGGACTGCAGCACATCAGGCTTCCCTGTCCATCACCAACTCCTGGAGCTTGTTCACTCATGTCCATTGAGTTGGTGATGCCATCCAACCATCTCATCCTCTGTTGTTCCCTTCTCCTCCCGCCTTCAATCTTTCCCAGCATCAGAGTCTTTTCCAATGAGTCAGTTTGTCACATCAGGTGGACAAAGAACTGGAGTTTCAGCTTCAGAATCAGTCATTCCAAAGAATATTCAGGACTGATTTCCTATAGGATTGATTGGTTGAGTCTCCTTGCAGCCCAAGAGACTCTCAAGAGTCTCTTGAACTGCTTCATAGTTCAAAAGCATCAATTCTTCAGTGATCAGTTTTTTTTATAGTCCAACTCACATCTATACATGACTACTGGAAAAACCATAGCTTTAACTAGACAGACCTCTGTTGGCAAAGTAATGTCTCTGCTTTTTAATATGCTGTCTAGGTTGCTCATAGTTTTTCTTCCAAAGAGCAAGCGTCTTTTAATTTCATGGCTGCAGTCACTGTCTGCAGTGATTTTGGAGTTCAAGAAAATAAAGTCCCTCAATGTTTCTGTTGTTTCCCCATCTATTTGCCAGGAAGTGATGGGACTACATGCCATGATCTTAGTTTTCTGAATATTGAGTTTTAAGCCAACTTTTACACTCTCCTCTTTCACTTTCAAGAGACTCTTTAGTTCTTCTTCGCTTTCTGCCATAAGAGTAGTGTCATCTGCATATGTGAGGTTATTGATATTTCTCCCAACAATTTTGATTCCAGCTTGTGCTTCATCCAGTCTGACATTTCCTATGATGTACTCTGTATGTAAGTTAAATAAACAGGGTGACAATATAGAGCCTTGATGTACATCTTTCCCGATTTGGAACCAGTCTGTTGTTCCATGTCCAGTTTTAACTGTTGCTTCCTGACCTGCACACAAGTTTCTCAGGAGGCAGGTCAGGTGGTCTGCTATTCCTACCTCTTCAGAATTGTCCACAGTTTCTTGTGATCCACACAGTCAAAGGCTTTGGCATAGTCAATAAGGCAGATGTTTTTCTGGAACTCTCTTGCTTTTTCGATGTTCTTACAGATGTTGGCAATTGGATCTCTGGTTCCTCTACCTTTTCTAAATCCAGCTTGAACATCTGGAAGTTCACAGTTCACATACTGCTGAAGCCTGGCTTGGAGAATTTTGAGCGTTACTTTGCTAGCAAGTGAGATGAGTGTGATTGTGCGGTAGTTTGAACATTCTTTAGCATTGCCTTTCTTTGGGACTGGAATGAAAACTGACCTTTTCCAGTCCTGTGGCCAGTGCTGACTTTTCCAAATTTTCTGGCATATTGAGTGCAGCACTTTCACAGCATCATCTTCCAGGATCTGAAATAGCTTAACTGGAATTCCATCACCTCCATGAATTTTCTTTGTAGTGATATTTCCTAAGGCCCACTTGACTTCTCTTTCCACTACATCTGGGTCTAGGTGAATGTTCACACCATCGTGGTTATCTGGGTCATGAAGATCTTTTTTGTATAGTTCTTCTGTGTATTCCTGCCACATCTTCTTAATATCTTCTGCTTCTGTTAGGTCCATACCATTTCTGTCCTTAATTGTGCCCACCTTTGCATGAAATGTTCCTTTGATATCTCTAAATTTCTTGAAGAAATCTCTAGTCTTTTCCATTCTAATGCTTTCCTTTATTTCTTTGCACTAATCACCGAAGAAGGCTTTCTTATTTATCCTTGCTTTTCTTTGGAACTCTGCATTCAAATGAGTATATCTTTCCTTTTTTCCTTTGCCTTTAGCTTTACTTTTTTCTTAGTTATTTATAAAGCCTCCTCAGACAACCATTTTGCCTTCTTACATTTTTTTTTCTTGGGGATGGTCTTGATCACTGCCTCTTGTACAATATCACAAACCTCCATCCATAGTTTTTAAGGCACTCTATCAGATCTAATCCCTGAATCTATTTGTCACTTCCACTGTATAATTGTAAAGGATTTGATTTAGTCATACCTGAATGATCTAGTCATTTTCCCTACTTTCTTCAATTTAAGTCTGAATTTGGAAATAAGGAGTTCATGATCTGAGCCACAGTCAGCTCCCAGTCTTGTTTTTGCTGACTGTATAGAGCTTCTCTAACTTTGGCTGCAAAGAATATAATCCCTCTGATTTGGATGTTGACCGTCTGGTGATGTCCATGTGTAGATTCTTCTCTTGTGTTCTTGGAAGAGGGTGCTTGCTATCATGTTCTCCTGGCAAAATTCTGTTAGCCTTTGACCTGCTTCATTTTCTACTTGAAGGCCAAATTTTTATATCACACAAACATATAAATGTATCTCTATATTTAACACAAGCCCACAGACAACACACCACAGGCATCAAGTTGGCTTAATAATGCTATGAAAACAATTCAAAACCTTTAAAGTCTTAAACAAGAACAACTCTGCACCCAAGCTGCATGTCCTAAAATCTCTGCTCATCCTCCTCTTTCAGAGACGGGGTGTGACAGAGGCATTTTTGTTTTAACAAATGGTTTCAGGGTTTAATGTTGCAGACAAAGAGAGTCTGAAGATCCCAGCATGAATTCTAAATGATTCTGCCCAAAAGCCACTTGCCACTTCTTTTTTATTTTATGACCAAAGAATTCACATAGCCATGTCTATATTGGGGGGAATAAGACAGAGGCTGGAATGAGAGACATTCGCAAATGATTGGTGAATGACCTTTCATAAATACACACATCTTTCTCAACCCTACACAGGTGTCTCTTACATTTCGTAGTCAAATTGCTTGAGTGGTCAGTAGACTTCTGGAACACTGACACCCAGTTAGACCAGCAAGACAGGGCATTTGACTACTTCTCATGGTTTACAACTACATCTGTTTCCTTCCCAACAGATGATTATCTAGTTTTTATGGAGACCAAATTCTAATTGTTGATAATTTCCTTTGGGGATTGTTAAAAGGTTTTTCCATTGTGTTCTGGAATCCAGCGATGCTGTTGAGAAATCTGATGCTATTCTTCTTACTGTTGTATACAGCATTTTTCTCTGCATTTTTAAAGGTCACTATCTTTATTCTGAGTGTCCTCATATTTGGGGATATAGGTTTTACTTTTATAGTTTTTTTTTTTTTGAATGATGTGGGTCTTGTTTTAAATTTATTGTTTTGGGCACTTAGTGGCTCTTTTCAAGTTGGGTATTTTAAAATTATTGGATAATTTTCTCCTCTCTGTTTTCTTAATTCTCTGATTGTCTGGAATTCTTACTAATCTGAGACTGATGCTTTAATTTAATTCTCTTTCTTCTTTTATAACTTCAACTCAGTCTTTTTATTCAGTTGTCTGAGAACGTTTCCTTTATCTTTTAACACTTCTATGAAGATTTAATATCCTTCATATTCTTCAGTTTCAAGATTATTTATTCTATTAATCCTCCTTTTATGGCATTTGTTCTGACTTTATGACTGCACTCTTTTCTTTTACATTTTGGAGTATATTAATGGGTACATTAGTGATTCTAGTGAAGTTTTCTTTTCCTCTCTAGACTCTCTCTTTCATCTAATTTCTTTTTTTTTCTTCCTGAACATTTTCTTTGCTTTCTGACCTTTATATTAGGGGCTTTCTTTAAAATTTTATTTTAATCTTGGTTGTTAATTCCTTTAAAAGGGAAATGTTAAAATGTTTTTTAGGAAGTTATGTATGCACAGGCAGATCTTTTGCCAAGAGGTAGATTTCATCATGGAATGCTTAGGTAGGAATCTTAGGATTTTCTTAGGAAAATGGCTGACTGTAAGTAATAATATGTTTTTGGTTTTTTTTCTGTTATGATCATCATTTCACCATGAGAAGTAGTCAAATGCTCTGTCTTGCTGATCTAACTGGGTATCAGTGTTCCAGAAGTCTACTTTAATCATTTATTGCTGCATAACCAATTAGCCACCATATCTGTGACTTAACAACCTTCATTATCTCATAGTTTGTGTGGTCAGGAATGTGGGTGCAATTGAGCTGGGACTTCTGGCTCCAGATCCCTAACAAGTAGGATCAGCGTCATACAGGTTTGCCCAGCATTGTCCAACTCTTAGTTGTGAAAGTCCTGAATCCCAGGAACCCCTCAGTCCTGGGGAAACCAGGACATCTGATCACAAGTCTGTGGTCATCTTACAGTGTGACTGGAGAGTTCTACTTCTAGCTCACTCACATGGCTCTTGGTGGGATTCAGCCCCTCACAAGCTGCTGGACAGAGGACTCCCTTAGTTTCTAAGTGGACCTCTCCACGGAGGTTGCTTCAAAGACTTAGCGAACAGGAAGTCAAGAAAGTGTCTGCTGGAGTGTCAGCAAGACACAGTCACAGTTCTGGTCACTTAATGATGGAAATGACTTCTCATCACTTAGCCACATTTTATTCATTAGAAGTAAGTCTCCAGGCCCAGCCCACATGAGACAGGCTAGGATCTGGGACCCTTTGTTGCAGTGCTTGTATCTGGACAAACATCTACTTCAGCCACAAAATACACAGACACTATAGAGGACTAAAAATAACTGTTCACATGTGCAGCTCTGGAAAATTATGAACAATGAGATGTAAGATGACCAAAAACCCAGCTGGCACTTCTGAGGAGCCAGGACCAAAACTGGAATCCTGTGTATGCCCCCTTGCACTCAATACCACTGAAGGGTGGGCAAACCATGCAAGGCCCTCCTCCAGCCCATAGCCTGGACTCATCTCTACCTCCTTCTATATAAGGAACCAGCTAGTCCCCTTTTCCCTGGTGGCTCAGATGGTAAAGAATTTGCCCTCGATGTGGGAGACCTGGGTTCGATATCTGGGTTGGGAAGATCCACTGGAGAAGAGAATGGCTACCCACTCCAATATTCTGGCCTGGAGAATTCCATGGACAATGGAGCCTGGCAGGCTATAGTCCATGGGGTCGTAAAGAGCCAGACAGGACTGAGCGACTTTCACTGCACTGAACTGCAGCCCCATCTTGGAGAGCAAACAAGCGAACCTGTTACTTGTTTTTGCTCCCTTCTGCTGCAGCAGGAGTCCCAGTAAAGCCTTTTCCGAATCCTTGCCTGGCTTTGTTTCAATTTCTGTTGATTAAGGGGGCCAAGAATGCTGGCTGGAAACATACATCCAAGGAAGGGAGGGACCCATGAGGGCTTGGGTACTAGCAAGGGGGAATATTGTATGCTACACCAAAAGCTGCCTGCTGCAGAATCTATCTAATGAGGGACTGGAACAGTGCAGAGAGACTGTTACTTAATTCATACGAATTCAATCTGTCCCTCAAACAGTATCTCTAATTCCACTCCTTTTTCAGAGAGTGAAATACCCACATTCTGCAGAGGTCAGGAATGTGGTGTCATGGGCTGTGCAGGCTGTAGCATGAGATGTAGGGGTAAAATGCATCTTATCCAGATTTCAAAACAATCCTCCTGTTCACTGTTTCAGCAGTGATCCTAACCTCTGGTTTGCTTCATCCTTCAACTCGTGAGTCTTTCCAGGGTTCTGAAACACAAGATGGCCTGCCTAATTCCATTACCTATTCAGATTTCCTATATAAGATATGTCAGTTTTCTCTCATCCAACTGCTTTATATTTGCATACATGTAATCCCATTCTTTGCTTTCTATTGTTATTTATCTTGGGCTCCCCTGGTGGCTCAAATGGTAAAGAATCTGCCAGCCATGCAGGAGACCTGGGTTCAATCCAGGTTGAGAAGATCCCCTAGAGGAGGACATGGCAACCCACTCCAATATTCTTGCCTGGAGAATCCCCATGGACAGAGGAGCCTGGCGGGCTACAGTCCATGTTGTCGCAAGGAGTTGGACACGACTGAGTGACTAAGCACAGCACAATCCTGTTCTTTGCCTTCTATTCCTTTCTATCTTAGTAACTTTGTTCTTGCGACTTTATACTTTTTATAAAACATCTTCAAAAAACTAAATATTTTTCATATTTTTTTTCTTGGTATGCCATGCAGCTTTTGGAATCTTTGTTCCCTGACTGAGGATCTGTGGCCTCTGCATTGGAAGTACAAAGTCTTAACCACTGGACCACCAGGGAAGTTCCAATAATGATGTTTTAAGGGAGATATGGCAAATACTTGTTCAGTCCTCTAGGTTAAATCAGAACCCCTATGATTTTCTTAAAATCAGACAATCTCTTTAACAAGTGGTGCTGGGAAAACAGTTCAACCACTTGTAAAAGAATGAAACTAGATCACTTTCTAACACCACACACAAAAATAAACTCAAAATGGATTAAAGACCTAAGCATAAGAACAGAAACTATAAAACTCCTAGAGGAGAACATAGGCAAAACACTCTCCAACATAATTCACAGCAGGATCTTCTATGATCCACCTCCCAGAATACTGGAAATAAAAGCAAAAATAAACAAATGGGATCTAATTAAACTTAAAAGCTTCTGCACAACAAAGGAAACTATTGCTGCTGCTGCTGCTGCTACTGCTAAGTTGCTTCAGTCGTGTCCGACTCTGTGTGACCCCATAGACGGTAGCCCACCAGGCTCCCCCATCCCTGGGATTCTCCAGGCAAGAACACTGGAGTGGGTTGCCATTTCCCTCTCCAATACATGAAAGTGAGAAGTAAAAGTGAAGTCGCTCAGTCGTGTCCGACTCTTAGCTACCCCATGGACTGCAGCCTAGCAGGCTCTTCCACCCATGGGATTTTCCAGGCAAGAGTACTGGAGTGGGGTGCCATTGCCTTCTCCGAAAGGAAACTATAAGCAAGGTGAAAAGACAGCCTTCTGAATGGGAGAAAATAATAGCAAATGAAACAACTGACAAACAACTAATCTCAAAAATATACAAGCAGCTTATGCAGCTCAACTCCAGAAAAATAAATGACCCAATCAAAAAATGGGCCATAGAACTAAATAGACATTTCTCCAAAGAAGACATACAGATGGCTAACAAACACATGGAAAGATGCTCAATATCACTTATTATCAGAGAAATGCAAATCAAAACCACAATGAGGTACCATTTCACACCAGTCAGAATGGCTACGATCCAAAAGTCTACAAGCAATAAATGCTGGAGAGGGTGTGGATAGAAGGGAACCCTCTTACACTGTTGGTGGGAATGAAACTAGTACAGCCACTATGGAGAACAGTGTGGAGATTCCTTAAAAAATTGCAAATAGAACTGCCATATAACCCAGCAATCCCACTGCTGGGCATACACACTGAGGAAACCAGAATTGAAAGAGATACGTGTACCCCAGTGTTCACTGCAGCACTGTTTATAATAGCCAGGATATGGAAACAACCTAGATGTCCATCAGCAGATGAATGGATAAGAAAGCTGTGGTACATATATACAATGGAGTATTACTCAGCCATTAAAAAGAATACATTTGAATCAGTTCTAACGAGGTGGATGAAGCTGGAGCTGATTATACAGAGTGAAGTAAGCCAGAAAGAAAAACACCAATACAGTATACTAACACATATATGTGGAATTTAGAAAGATGGCAATGATAACCCTGTATGCAAGACAGCAAAAGAGACACAGATGAATAAAATGGACTTTTGGTCTCTGAGGGAGAGGGAGAGGGTGGGATGATTTGGGAGAATGGCACTGAAACATGTATACTATCATGTAAGAAATGAATCTCCAGTCTATGTTCGATACAGGATACAGGATTCTTGGGACTGGTACACGGGGATGATCCAGAGAGTTGATATGGGATGGGAGGTGGGAGGGGGGTTCAGGATTGGGAACTCATGTACACCCGAGACGGATTCATGTCAATGTATGGCAAAACCAATACAGTATTGTAATGTAAAATAAAGTAAAAATAAAAATAAATAAATAAATAAATAAAATTAAACGAGAAAAAAAAAATCTCTGTGAGGCATCTTCCCACCTCTCATGGTCATAGTTTTATTCATGAATCTTCAGTGCCTGGTCTAGTCACTAACACATAACAGACATTTTAAAATTAATAACTGGATGAAGGTAAATCAGCATGACTCTCTTGAGCATAATGTGACCCAAATTAATCAAGAAGAAATTTTGATGTAATAAAAACAACCTAGCAAACCAGTTAATGCCACCAACATATTGTCCTCAAGTCTTAAGAAGAAAAATGAGCAGGACATGAGAATGCTGTAGAATGTTATATCTGAGAATTCACTATTGGGTCTGCTGATCAAGAACATTGACTGCCATGCAGTAGTGAAAGTGAAAGTTGCTCAGTCCTGTCCGACTCTTTGCAACCCCATGGACTATACAGTCCATGGAATTCTCCAGGCCAGAACACTGGAGTGGGTAGCCTTTCCCTTCTCCAGGAGATCTTCCCAACCCAGGGATCAAACCCAGGTCTCCAGCATTGCAGGTGGATTCTTTACCAGCTGAGCCATACAGTAGGTGCTCAATAAATGTCCATTTTTGTGTGTATGGCTATGTAGTGACAGGAGTACACTATAAAACCAAGAGACTTGGATATAGAGTAAAAACAGCTGGGTTACTTCAAGCAAGGTACCCATCCCACTTAGCCTCATTTTTTTTTTTTTTTTTTAGTTCTAAAGCAATGACTGTGATATTTGCCCAAAGATATTCACCATTTAAAGTATGAAATAGTGTCACACTTTTTGAATGTAATTGTTCCTCTGTGGACATTCTGAAATAAACTATGTCACTGAATATATACAAATTCCAGTGCCTAATTGGAATTTGTGAATGCATACAAATTTAATTAATTGCCAAATTCCATTTGAGCAATATGTTCTGATAACTTCTAACATAACTCTCAGATATTTGAATGCACTTCTGAGTCTAATGTTGAGTCTTAAAATACTTTTTCCTTCCTAATGAATGGAAGATTTCATTCAAAAATTTGATACTACTAAATACAAATTCCAAATACTTCAGATTGTGTTTAAGTCAGATATGGACAGCAAACATTTTCTCTCTTTGAGGATTGAGTATATGTGCAGATGAGGAGAAGCAGTCATCATTCATAAGGATTTTATTGATAACATGCCACGAAGCAATGAGAGAGGCCCTCATGTTGGCTAGAAGGCTGCAGAGAAATGTATTCTTCCCCTGGAATAAACTGTGTTTTCTAGTCACTAGAGTAAATCATCTCATTACCCATCTAGGAGACTCACTGTTCCCTGTACCCAGACCCTGATGCAATTCCTCTCCCTGGCTTCCATCCCTCCACACTGACCACTTGCTGACCTAAGCCATATAAGTCAAAGTTGGAGCTAATAAAAGTTGACAGATACCTAAACTCTTAATTGAATCTCTAAGTTTTTATTGACTTTGTCCCCTTCATCCCTCCACCTTTCTTCTTTCTATTTCTCTTATTTTAGAATGAAGTTTTCTTTTTATTAATTTTTTTATTAGTAAATACACAATATTTAGCTGTCTGACATCTCCAAAGTGGTAGTGACTGCACTATACATTAGCTTGAATGTTCATTCCCAGCTTCATAGGCCTGGAGAGAAATGGATGCGCTTCAGCTAAACCAGGAAAGCTGATTGCTACCTGAAGAACTAATTCATCTTCATAGCAGATGGATGTCAAGGATATTCAAGAGGAGATACACCCAAGGTCATGCCAATTAGTTGTGGAGAAGAGCTTGACTAGAAGGTAATTTGAGATATAAACAGCCTTCATTTACCAGACCCAGATTCATAATGAACACCTTACGTAGGTGAAAGGCTTTGGAAAGACGTCCACCCTCTTCAAGGGCATGAGGGAAGTTGGCGATGAGGTCTTCATGAAATGATGCGTCATCAGGAGGAATTATCAACATAGAGGGAACATAAGGATGTGGCACTCTCTCTTTAACTCTTTTGCTGCTGGGTTTTTTTTTTTGTTGTTGTTGTTCCTTCACTTGTTTTGTCAGATTCAACTTGGTGGCAAAAGCCAGGTGTTAATTTTCCCTAGTGTTCCAGAAGGAAACCATGCATGATGAAATGAAAGGCGTGAAACAGTTAGAACATAACATATTTAGCCCCAACATTGGGATGATGCTGAGTTCTGGAGGAAGTTGTGTGCACTACCACTTCAACAACCACTTTTTAAAATCAGACACCAGTATACAGAATTCGGGCTTCCCTGGTGGCTTCACAGCAAAGAATCGGCCGCCAATGCAAGTGACCCATGTCTGATCCTGGTTCCATCTGTGTTCGATCTCAAGGAAGATCCCTTGAAGAAGGAAATGGCAACCCATTCCGGTATTCTTCCCTGAGAAATCTCATGGACAGAGGAGAGTGGTGGGCTATACAGTACATGGGGTCCCAAAGAGTCAGACTTGACTGAGCGACTAAAGGGCATTTCAGAGTTCACAGGCAACACCCCACATATATGAACTCTCATATCACAGAAGGAAGCTAGCTGCACAGATCCTTAGTTCATACGATCTAACTTTTGGAAACTTTGATCCACTTTGTCAGATAGCTAGTTTCCAACCATTAGTGGTGAGTTCAGTTCAGTTCAGCCACTCAGTCATGTCTTACCTTTGTGACTGCAGCACGCCAGGCCTCTCTGTCCATAACCAGCTCCCAAACTTGCTCAAACTCACATCCATCCAATTGGTGATGCCATCCAACCATCTCTTCCTCTGTCATCCTCTTCTCCTGCCTTCAATATTTCCCAGGCTCAGGGTCTTTTCCAATCAGTCAGTTTGTCACATCAGGTGGCCAAAATATGGGAATTTGTTTCAGCATCAGTCCTTCCAATGAGTATTCAGGACTGATTTCCTTTAGGATTGACTGGTTGGATCTCCATGCAGTCCAAGGGATTCTCAAGAGTCTTCTCCAACACCACAGTTCAAAAGCATCAAATCTTCAGTGCTCAGCCTTCTTTAAAGTCCAACTGTCACATCCATACATGACTAATGGAAAAACCATAGCTTTGATTAGATGGACCTCTGTTGGCAGAGTAATGTGTCTGCTTTTTAATGTACTGTCTAGGCTGGTCATAGCTTTTCTTCCAAGGAGCAAGTGTCTTGTAATTTCATGGCTGCAGTCACCATCTGTAGTGATTTGGGAGCCCCAGAAATAAAGTCTCTCACTGTTTCCATTGTTTCCCTATCTATTTGCCATGAAATGATGGGACCAGATGCCATGACCTTAGTTTTCTGAATGTTGAGTTTTAAGCCAACTTTTTCACTCTCTTCTTTCACTTTCATCAAGAGACTCTTTAGTTCTTCTTCATTTCTGCCATAAGGGTGGTGTCGTCTGTATATCTGAGGTTATTGACATATCTCCTGGCAATCTTTATTCCAGCTTGTGCTTCATCCAGCCTGGCATTTCACTTGATGTACTCTGCATATAAGTTAAATGAGCAGGTGATACTATGCAGCCTTCACGTACTCCTTTCCCAATTTGGAACCAGTCTGTTGTTCCATGTCCAGTTCTAACTGTTGCCTCTTGACCTGCATACAGACTTCTCAGGAGGCAGGTCAGGTGGCTTGGTATTCCCATCTCTTGAAGACTTTTCCACAATTTGTTGTGCTCCACACAGTCAAAGGCTTTGGCATAGTCAATAAAACACAAGATGTTTTTCTGGAACTCTCTTGCTTTTGCGATGATCCAGTGTATGTCGGCAATTTGATCTCTGGTTCCTCTGCCTTTTCTAAATCCAGCTTGAACATCTGGAAATTCACAGTTCACAGTACTGTTGAAGCCTGCCTTGGAGAATTTTGAGCATTACTTTGCTACCGTCTGAGATGAGTGCAATTGTGTGGTAGTTTGAACATCCTTTGGCATTGCCTTTCTTTGGGATTGGAATTAAAACTGACCTTTTCCAGTCCTGGTGAGTAGTGGCATATGTTTGACATCAGTAGGATGTGTGATCACTTTTATTTAAAACTTTCATTTACTTATTCAGTATAAATAGGCTGGAAATATCATGTGGTGATGCTGCTCAATGGCTTTACTGATGGTCAGGTTTGATATCCAAGTCTGTGCCAGATGGGAAAGTACCTTCATGACCAGGTTGAAAGCCTTGAGTGTCCTTGATTTCTCTTTTATCATCCCAGAGCAAGTGTGAAAATTTGTCCAGGAAAGAAGATCACAGAAAGTAGAACTTATCAGAGTAACTCTTCAAGCCCAGGAATGTAAAGTTTTACAAGAGCAACATTATCAGCAAGAACCTTTGTCATCGCCACCTTTCATAGACAACTCCCTGCTGTGTCTGTAGCCCAATTCATGGTTAGGTTTCCCCATGTTGCTGTAGGCTAATTCGATATTTTAAAAACTCTGTCACCATTGTTCTTATTTAATAAGTAACTAATCAGTTCTGCAGTCTGTTGTGCCCTGCTGTTGCTAGCAAAGCTAAAATTGGACATTTTGATTAATTTTTCTGTTTTTGAGCAATATGTTTGAGAACTTCTAATGTATTGACCCTATATTTGAATGCATGTTCTGAGTCTAATGCTGTGCCTTGTGGCAGGTGTTCAGTTATGGAGACAATACATTTCCAGGATGAAAATGTCATCGTTGTATAACAAGCATGTAAAAACCTTTGCAAAGCCCAGAGAATGGATATCCAGACCATATGATGTTGAGCATATTTCTCTGAATAAATGTTCCAATAATAAAACATGCTATAGAATTTCAGGAAGACTTTCCTGAAGCAATATTGTAACAAATTCAATATTGCTTCTGTTTTATTTATTAATTATTATTATTATTATTATTTTGGGTCACAAGGCATGTGGAATCTTAACTCCCCAACCAGGGATCAAACTTGCACTCTTTGCGTTACAAAATGAAGTCTTAGCCACTGACTCTCACAAAAATCCCTATCCATTGCTTCTTTTTTATACACATTATGACAAGATGCCCTGTCATAATCCTATTATACTCCTGTTTTCCAGACTACCCAAAGTAAACAGGAAAATATATATTTACTTGGTGTGGGATTATAGCATAGTCATATTGAAAATAATAATCAATTCTAATTTTGCAAAAAGATTAGCCATGATTGCTTTAGGCATCCAACTACAGTCTTTAAACATATTTCATTTGTGAACATATAATATGTATTCAAACATACAAAATTCCTGCATTGCATAAAATTCTATTTTACAGAGTAACAACAACAACTATAATAATATAATCATAATAACGATGGATAAGATCTGTTTAGCACTTATGGTGTTTAAGCCTCTCCTGCAATGTTCTGCAGTGCTGGATGGCCCATTGGTTTGCTCAAAGTATCTGGTGGTTGTATTCTCTATGGAATAGTATTGACTTACCTGTAATGAGGGGAAAACACATGATGGTGCTATGCTGCATTAAATGGAGGAACACACATTTTTGTCTAGGTTGCCCTTATTAGAAGAAAGATCGCTGTCAAAAACTATTTCAGTCTCTCAGCCTCAGTGAATGAGAGACACTGAAATTGGGAAGAGACACATCTCAGATAATGGAAGAGTTTGGGCTCTGTGAGTTTGTAGAAAGATGCTCTGAAATATGAGGTAGCACCAACTTTGACGTAGAGTGTCCTTCAGTTATTATAAATCAGTCACGAGCTCCAGAGAAATGACATATACTTCTAGACTGAAAATATATATACACACACACAAGGGAGTAAATAATTTTAAGAAATACTGGGTGAGATAAACAGACTTATACTGCAGAACTTCTCATAGCTTTTAAGGTAGTATTGTGAATTTTCAAAAAGTTGACAGACAAGTAACTTTATTCTTTTCTTTTTAGAAAAAAATTAGTATTTATTGGAGTGTAGTTGATTTTGCACTTCTGTGGTAGCTCAGATGGTAAGGAATACGTCTGCAATGCAGGAGACCCCAGTTCAACTCCTGGGTCAGGAAGATCCCCTGAAGAAGCGATAGACTACCTACTCCAGTATTCTGGGGCTTCCCTGGTGGCTCAGTTGGTAAAGAATCCACCTGCAATGTGGGAGACCCGGGTTCTATCCCTGAGTTGGGAAGATATCCTGGAGGAGGAATGGCAACCCATTCTTGTATTCTTGCCTGGAGAGTCCCCATGGACAGAGGAGCCTGGCGGGCTGCAGTCCATGAGGTCACAAAGAGTTGGACAGGACTGAGTGACTAAGCACAGGACAGCACAAAGTTGATTTACAATGTTCTGTTAGTTTTAGGTGTACAGCAAAGTGAATCAGTTATATATATACATATATCCACTCTTTTGTAGATTATTTTCCCATATAGGTAATTACAGAATATTGAGTAGTTTCTTGTGTTATAAGGTAGGTCCTTTTATTTGTCTGTTTTATATATGCTGCTGCTAAGTACTTCAGTCGTGTCCGACTCTGTGTGACCCCATAGACGGCAGCCCACCAGGCTCCTCCATCCCTGGGATTCTCCAGGCAAGAACACTGGAGTGGGTTGCCATTTCCTTCTCCAATTTTATATATAGTAGTGTGTATAGTTTTGTTTCAAACCAGCTTCTTTCTCTATCTCTCTCTCTCTACGTGGCAGAATGACTAATTTTCTGAAATTTTACTCTGGAAAATAATATTTTGTACCATTTGAGTATTGTTCAGAATTAAACATATGATCAGTTCAGTTCAGTCGCTCAGTCATCTCTGACTCTTTGTGACCCCATGAATCACAGCACGCCAGGCCTCCCTGTCCATCACCATCTCCCGGAGTTCACTCAAACTCATGTCCATCGAGTCCGTGATGCCATCCAGCCA
>SJXQ01009258.1:0-50505 GCA_006408695.1 Aepyceros melampus | reverse complement strand
TGAGGTGGCCAAAGTACTGGAGTTTCAGCTTTAGCATCATTCCTTCCAAAGAAATCCCAGGGCTGATCTCCTTTAGGATGGACTGGTTGGATCTCCTTGCAGTCCAAGGGACTCTCAAGAGCCTTCTCCAACACCACAGTTCAAAAGCATCAATTCTTCGGTGCTCAGCTTTCTTCACAGTCCAACTCTCACATCCAGAAACATAAGATAGGGCTTACTAAACATCTGCTGATTTATTTATTTAGAATGATACTGCACCTTGTTAAAAAAATTAAATAGCTGAAAATGAATGACAGTGTAAAAGATATTCTTCCTAATGAAATGAGGCACTAGGTCTAGAAAAGAAAAAAAAAAAGACAACATAAACCCTACCATTATTTTGCCCATAGAAATAATATTCAGCCTATTATCTTGGAGATTGTTATTAAGTCCACATGTAATGGAGTATATAAAAGAGATTTATCCATTTTTAAACAACAAGAGAATATTACTTATTCTTAGAAAGGTAATATGATATTAGTCATTTTTGTTGCTCAGTTGCTAAGTCGTGTCCAACTCTTTGCCACCCCATGGACTGAGGCACGCCAGGCTTCCCTGTTCTTCACTATCTCCTGAGGTTTGCGCAAACTCATGTCCATTGAGGTCGTGATACGGTCCATTCCCTACTTAAAGTTACAAGATCAGAGCTAAAACGCCAGCATTGCCAGTGTTTGTGCAGGTGATCTGGCAAAACAGTATTACATATTATACAGGATTGATATAAAAATTAAATGAGATGATATGTTCTTAGCAAATCTTAAAACACTAGAACAAGATTTCTCAAATGGAGGTTTATGGGCATACATTCAAGGACCCACTCTGAGTTTTGTTTAATTTATTTCAATAATAACCTTAAAAAATTTACTTTTATAGAATTTGCAAAATTTACTTTTACCCAACAAAACTACTTTACAATGTTAATTTTTGATCAAAAGACATTTTCAAAGTGTAAGTTTTTATGTTTTAAGTTTATGTTTCTCACACTGAAATCTGTGGCTGTATTCTTGAGGTTTGTGAAAAGTAACTTTCTTTAAAATGACTCTCGGAATACACAATTTTGAGAATCACTGCCCTGTAATTAATACATATATTACAGATACTGATTAAATTTTTAAGAGCACCAGATAAAGATGCTTATAATCAAGGAAAATGGGCCACCTTCCTCTATATCTCTTAAACAACTTCAAGAAGATCTTGCTTAGAAATTTTACTCTATGAAGTCATGAAATGCACATGATTGTTAAACATGCAACATCAATAAATTATTCAATAGTCAGAAGAAAGATGTATGATAGGTCTGTAACACAATAGCTGCAATGCTTAGGGTTGGCATTTTAATTTAGAAATAAGTATTGAGGATGTTAAGCATATGATATGACTTCATATCATCCTCAAGGAATCAGTTCACTTTTCTCTCTCTCTCTCTCTCTCTTTTTTTTTTTTTTAAACAAATTTAAAGCAATTGCCACAGTATGGCAATGTCATCTTACACTGAATGTCTGGGATTTCTGTTTTCAAAGCCCTGGCAAATACTTGCAATTTGCCTATCCCCAGATGGGACTTCCTCTTCAAAAAATACACAGGCAGATTTCCAAGGATAGTGGCCGACAGAGTGCTCAGCATTCCTGGCACTGAGACATCAGTGAAGCAAAGCCCTCTCCAGGTGGGCTCCTGTGTTTCCTCTGCTTTGACATTGCAGGTCTCTCTATGGCAAGTGTGCTTCCTACAGCACAGAGTCTCTCAATAGGAGATATGGGATTCAGAGAGGACCCATGTCAACAACTTGCACAGGTGTGAGTGCCCCTGAAAACAAACAATGGCCTGGAGGATCTTCTAGAAGCTTCCATAATTCTGGCAGCAAAAGCAAGAATTCTCATACTATTAATATTTGAAAGTGAAATTGTCATGCACCACTTCTGGTCTGAAGCTTTGGCTATCTTATGAATGGACTCTGTGATTCTGATATATACATGCATATTTTCTCTTTCTTGTTAAGTTCCCCTGAACTGTGTAAGAACAAGTTATGAAAAATTAATAGAGCTAAAAATTTCTAGTTAATGAGAAGTCTTTTCTTTGAAAGTAAAGTACACAAGGCTCCCAGGGACAGCATGTACTCAGAGTGGATAAAACAACTGAATAAATTCAACTATAAGCTAGATTTGGACACTTTCTCTTATTTCCATGCTATTATTGATACCATTTTCCTGTTACAATTGTAGTGAGCCTATTGGGTTTGTTTTTTCTGTGAGGGTATATAGATTAAAGGCCCTCCGTTAGGGAAGAAGGAGAAGGCAATGGCACCCACTCCAGTATTCTTGCCTGGAAAATCCCATGGACAGAGGAACCTGGAGGCTGCAGCCCATGGGGTTGCTAAGAGTCAGACACGACTGAACGACTTCACTTTCACTTTTCACTTTCATGCATTGGAGAAGGAAATGGCAACCCACTCCAGTGTTCTTGCCTGGAGAATCCCAGGGATGGGGGAGCCTGGTGGGCTGTCATCTATGGGGTCGCACAGAGTCGGACACAACTGAAGTGACTTAGCAGCAGTAGCAGTTAGGGAAGAATGGGCTTCCCATGTGGTCTTAGAGGTAAAGAACCTTCCTGCCAGTGCAGGATACTTAA
This sequence comes from Aepyceros melampus, assembly GCA_006408695.1. NCBI lineage: Eukaryota > Metazoa > Chordata > Mammalia > Artiodactyla > Bovidae > Aepyceros > Aepyceros melampus. Next base: position 47,841 of record SJXQ01009258.1, on the reverse strand, counting down.
GAGACCCGGGTTCAATCCCTGGGTTGAGAAGATCCCCTGGAGGAGGGCATGGCAACCCACTCCAGTATTCTTGTCTGGAGAATACCATGGACAAAGGAGCCTAGAGGTCTACAGACCATATAATTGCAAAGAGCTGGACACAACTGAAGTGATTTGGCATGCAGCACACAAAGGAAGAATAGCTGATATTGCAATTGATTTTGGACTCAGTTCACTTTGAAAAGATAGCTTTGATTAAATACACTATTGCAGGCACAAAACTAATTGCTGTTGCTGTTCAGTTGCTCAGTCTCATCCGACTCTTTGCATCCCATGAACTGCAGGGCACCAGGCTCCTCTGTCTTTCGATGTTTCCTGGAGTTTGCTCAGATTCATGTCCATTAAATCAGTGATGCTGTCTATCTTCTCAATCTCTGCTGTCCCCTTTTCCTGTTGCTTTCAATCTTTCCCCCAAATAAGGTCTTTTTGAATAAGTCAGCTCTTCATATCAGATGACCAAAGTACTGGAGCTTCAGCTTCAACATCAGTCCTTCCAGTGAATATTCAAGATTGATTTCCTTTAGGATTGACTGATTTGATTTCCTTGAATTCCAAGGGACTCTCAAGAGTCTTCTCCAGCATCACAATTCAAAAGCATCTATTCTTTGGTGCTTAGCTTTCTTTATGGTCCAACTCTCACATGTATATGACTACTGGAAAAACCATAGCTTTGACCGAAACTAATAATTATGGCTAAATATTTCTGACACCCTCTGCAGATGTTGGTGCAAGTACTTCAGATTTTATTCATACAATAAGCTTTGTTTATACATTTAAAACTTCTGTTATTTTTATGTAAGAAGGTGTCAGATCTGGAACTTAGTCTTCAATAGTCAGATTTGCACTGGTTTTGAGGACCAACACTCTACACAGAAAAGGACAGACTTTTTTTTCTAGTATTTTAACAGGAGGTAAATCAGAGGAGAGCAAGCATTGCACCAAGAAACTGAGATAAAGAGGACATGGATTTGAGTTTAACAGTACCACTCATAACTGTATGACTTGGGGAAGTCACTTGACCCTTTGAGCTCCATTGTTCTAATTTGGAATGAGAGAGTTGGATTAAATCTGAGAGGACAAATGCACAGCAAACATGATGCTAATTTAGCCTATGTTCTTGTTATAAATCATTATCCACTCTTCTACTGACTTTGAACAAAAGATTGTAACCTTCTCAGCTCAAGTTTCCATATAATCGTATTTGATTGATTGGCACTGGTGTGTGAGATAAAACCCAGCTTTCATCCTGGATGATATGATATATATGCTTTCTTCCTGTTCTAATATTAAATGGTTCTTTACACTTAATAACATAATTATACAATGGGAAGGATGTTTGTGGTTTAAAATGGAGACAAGCTGAGAGCTCTACTGATGGATTGACAATAGAGAGAATTGTGAAGACACCATCTGAGTCTTGAAAAACATGTTCAAGGCTGACTCACGCCTATGTCTTAAGCAGTAGGACACCTTCCCCAGTGAGAAAATTTACTTCCCCATCTAGTCCCTACTCACTGTCTCTGCATGAAGCCAGAGCACTGAACTTATTACCAGTACAATGAATTATTTCATTTAACCATAAGCTTGGATCTTGCTGTTTCATCTTCGCTCTAATTGTTTCATTTCCTATACATGTGAATTAGTCCTTATCCACAATCTGACATTTTCTTTCAGATCACATGCTACCAAAGAGTAGGAATGTTATCCTGTATTATATTTAGACAGCCACTGCATTTGGATTCCTAATAAAGAGAATTCAACAATAGTAGAAGAAAGAATGCAAAGTAATAGGGGAAAGGAGAAGAAAATTTCTGATAGTCATGTAATTCAAGGCACTTTTTAGTTTAATACACTGGAGAAATTCCACGTGATTAAAAGCTTAATGGCTTTAAAATTCAAAAATGAGAATTACATGTGCTCCTATTGTTTTCTCTTTATTAGAACCCTTGTGTGTGTATGTGTGTGTGTGTGTGTACGTCTGCTCAGTCACTTCAGTCATGTTTGACCCTTTGTGACCCCCAGGCTCCTCTGTCCGTGGGATTCTCCAGGCAAAAATACTGGAGTGCATTGCCATGCCCTCCGCCAAGGTATCTTCCCAAGCCAGGGATCGAACCCGCATCTCCTGCGTCTCTTGCATTGCAGGCAGATTCTTTACCACTGAGTCACCCTTTCTGATTAATCTCTCTAATTCCTTGTGGCTGATTTTTTTTTTTTTAAGTGCCTGTATCTTGGGTAGATCTCTCTCTGCCGAGAAAGTCAAGGAACAATCAGGATGAGGAATAGGGAAAAGCGGGGTTTTATGACTGCTCAGACATGCCTTGAACTTATGGAGGCCAGAGGTTTCAGGGTTTGGAGATAGCTTGTTTCTGAATGTATCATCTTTAGGTCCCAAAGCAATAAGCTGAATCTAGATTCAGAAGTTCAAGGTCCTGGCATAACTCATCACATCAATCAAATAAAAAACAGATAATACATTTTTTTTTTTCCCGAAAAGCTGAGAAAAGCAAATATTCAAAAGAAAAGATAACATATTTCTCCTTTGGGATATGGTGGAATAGTTGTATCAGGTAAACCCTTCAATAGAGAACAGTTTTTTAACAGTTGGATTTGAAGGACTAGAGACAGGAACATGGTACTAAGAAAATAATTCTTCACTCTTACTTGGGGTTTTCCAATGCATAGCATGAGACATAGAGGGAAAATAGGACACAGTAGACAAAGCCTTTTGGAAATAGCATGGGAGAGAAAAAAACAAACTATTAAGGATTATGGCTAACAAATTACCCAAGGTTTGGGAGGCCAAGAACATGGAAAAAAGGACACAAGAAAGATGTGAGATAAACATTCTACCTGACTTGTTCTCAAAACTTTGCTATATCCTGTGTTACACAGGATCAAGAGAAAAGTGAAAAGAAAGTGGTTACCAAGAATACAACAGCTAACCAGAGGTTTTGGCAATGTAACAGAGCAGAGCAATCTAAAGTTGTAATTCAGGATCCTTTGAAGGGAAGACGGTCTTTGGAAATATCTCTAGCTTTGATTTTAGAAGTGTGAAGCATTAAAATTAATGCTCAGAATTAAAAGCAAATTATAAATAAGTCTACCATCAAAAGTCTGAAATTCATCATTCTATCATCTCAGTCCCTTGATAAATAAACTTGATGTGCTCCTTCTCAAACTGCTAGTTAGAAGAAAACAAAATTTTCCCAGGAGGAAGACAAATCATACAAAGACTATACAGTTTTTCACACATAATGTTCATTATTCAAATAAAAATTATCAGGAATACTAGGATATGGAAATAAGCAACTGATAAGTAGTAGAAATAGAAAAAAAGTCATATTTGAAGAGAATCATCAGAATTCTTAAGCACAGGATATATTTGACACAGAGTTTAAAATAACTACTTTTAAATATTTAAATTAATGAAAAGATATAGAATTCCTCCAGGGAACCATTTATAGACTGGTATAATGAAATTCAAATTAGAAACAAAAATATAGTTACTAAAATAATACTTTAATAGATGAATAAACCAGTATGTTAGACAATACAAAAGAGAAGACTGTTCAAGTGGAAGATATAAAGGATTAATAGAAAATATTTGGACAAAAGCACATGAGGCAGATGAAAATATGAGACACAAAAGTTTAACATATATGTAACTGAAACACCAAAAGGCAAAAGGATACAATATTTGAAGAAATGGTGACTGAGAATTTTCCAAAACTTATAAAAGAATAAAAACCTATTTTAAGGAACTCTATACATTTATATACAAAAATCACAAATAAAACCACACCTAGGCATTTTGTTGATAGGCTGAAAAATAATAAAGACAGATAAAACATATAGAAAGCATTCAGAGAAAAAGAGGTACATTAACCTCATATGACAGTAGGACCATAGTTACCATTTAATCAGAAATAAGTCATAAACATAGACTTGCAGTATGAAAAACTAATAATGGTTGACCTACAAGTCTACATCAAGGAAGAATATCTTTCAGTAGTAAAAGATGAATTTCTGTGCTTGATATGATGGAGTAAAAATTGGTTGGCACAAAATTGGTTTCCTTATTGTAAACAAATATAAATTTATAAACTGGACAAAATGTATGAGGACTATTTAAAATTATTTGATGGTACAAAGCTTATTTGACAACACAAATAAATGTAATCTTTGAGAAAAAGGAAATTCATGAGTTGAGCCTCATGTTTACAAAGATTCTACTTGAGCTGTTTTGAAACTATAGCAAAGTGAGCTGGAATGAATCATTCTGTTCTTAAAAGGTGAGGGAGCAGAAAACAAAATTCGTAGCAAGTGACAAGACTGGGGTTTTCAGGGTGGCTCACTGCTAACTTGGAAACTTTCTGAAGAGAAGGTTATTCTAGGAATGGAGAGCATCAAAAATAAATCTAATTCACTATATTAACATAACAAAAAGAGAAATTAAATAATCATATTGATAGATGATTAAAGTCACTTGATAAAATTCAACACCTACATGAACTTTCAGCAAAGAATGGGAAAGAACATTCTCAGACTGAGAAAGAATTACTCTGATAAGCTTTTAGCTAATATTGTACATTAGTGGTGAATGATTAAATAACTTCTAGCTAAGATTAAGTAGAAAAACGGTCAGTATGCTTCCATACTTCTATTAAGTATTATCTAGGATAATGTAATAAAGCAAAAAAAAAAAAAAGGTTATAAACACCAGAAAAAAAAAAAAAAAGAAACAACTTTGAAAAATAACAAAGTTGGAGAACTTACACTACCTGCAAGACACTATGATACTGGTGTATCAGTAGCATAGAATTCAATGTTCAGAAATAGACCCACACATATATAATCAATTAATCTTTGACAAGATGCAAACTTAATTCAGATAAGAAAGAGCAGCCTTTTTAACAAAAGGTGCTAGATGTAAATGTATGAGGTTTGATTCATATCTCACACCATCTATAAAAATTGACTCAAAACAGATTATAGATCTAAATGGAAAACCTACAACTCTTACGCATCTCAAAAAAAAAGAAGAAAATCATTATGACTTTAAGGTAGCCAAAGAATTCTTACTTAAACATCAAAAATATAATTCATAAAGGAATTTATACATTGGATTTTGTCAAAATTAAGAATTCTCCTCTTTGAATCACAAAGGATATGGGTATAAAAAGAGAAAAACTACAGCTTGGAAGAAAATATTTGCATTCACATAAACAATAAGTGCATTGATGCAAATTAGGTAACCATTTCTCAAAATTCAATAATGAGAATACTCAATACAAATAGCAGAGTATTTGAACAGACACATTACAGAAGATATGTAGATTATAAATTAGTATGTGCAAATATACTCATGGCTTCCCATGTGGCTCAGATGGTAAAGAATCTGCCTGCTATGTGGGTGACCAGGGTTCTACTGCTAGATCGGGAAAATCTCAGGGATAATGTAATGTATATGCTTCCCCGCTATTCTCTCAATTTGTCCCACTCTCTTCTTCTCCAACTGTGTCCATAAGTCTGTTCTCTATGTCTGCATCTCCATTGTTGCCCTGAAAATACTTTCATCAGTACCTTTTATCTAGATTCCATACACATGTGTTAATATAGATTTTGTCTTTCTCTAACTTACTTCATTTTGTGTAATAGGCTCTAAGTTCATCCACCTCATTAGGATTGATTTGAATGTGTTCTTTTTTATACCTGAGTAATATTCCATTGTATATATGTACCCCACACAATATTGTAGAGCAACTGTCCTTCAATAATTGTATTTTGTTCTATATTTCTCAAAATTGTATAATTATAATTTTGATAATTTAAAAAAGAAAAAAATTAAGGAAAAAAGCTGATAACTTACTGGAGCAATGTTAAATAAGACAAAAATTTATTCTCAGAATGTTAAAAATTATAATGTTAACCAACATATTTGCAAATTATATTGTCTTAGCTTGGTCACTGTTGTGAAATTAAAGTTATAACAGACTTAAAAAAATGGACAGGAAGAGTACACAATGGGTAATTTCATTCATGTAAAATAATAGAAAATGTAAACAAACCTATAAGGGCTTCCTTGGTGTCTCAATAGTAAAGAATTCAGCTGCAAGGCAGGAAAGTCAGGTTCAGTCCCTGGGTTGAGAAGATCCACTGGAAAAGGAAATGGTAACCCACTCTAGTATTCTTGCCCCAGTCAGTCGGTTCAGTTGGTCAGTCATGTCTGACTCTTTGCGACTCTATGGACTGCATCACACCAGGCCTCCCTGTCCATCACCAACTCCCGGAGTTTACTCAAACTCATGTCCATTGAGTCGGTGATGCCATGCAACCATCTCATCCTCTGTCAATTCTTGCCTGGAGAATCCCATGGACAGAGGAACCTGGTGGGCTACAGACTATGGGGTCACAAAGAGTCATACATGACTTAGTGACTAAACCACAACAACAAACAAATCTATACTCACAGAAAGCAGATTAGTAGCTGTCTGGAGATGTGGAGCTATGAGGAAGGACAGGAAAGAAAGATTGCAAAGAGAGTCAAGGAAACCTCAAGGGGTGATGAATATCTCATTATCTTGAAAATGATGACATGTGTACCCCAATGTTCATCGCAGCACTGTTTATAATAGCCAGAACATGGAAGCAACCTAGATGTCCACCAGCAGATGAATGGATAAGAAAGCTGTGGTACATATACACAATGGAGTATTACTCAGCCACTAAAAAGAATACATGTGGATCAGTTCTGATGAGGTGGATGAACTGGAGCTGTTTATACAGAGTGAAGTAAACCAGAAAGAAAAACACCAATACAATATACTAACACATATATATGGAATTTAGAAAGATGGTAACGATAACCCTGTATGCAAGACAGCAAAAGAGACACAGATGTATAGAACAGCCTTTTGGACTCTGTGGGAGAGGGAGAGGGTGGGATGATTTGGGAGAATGGCATTGATACATGTATAATATCATATAAGAAACAAATTGCCAGTCTAGGTTTGATGCAGGATACAGGATGCTTGGGGCTGGTGCACTGGGATGACCCAGAGAGATGGTATGGGGAGGGAGGTGGGAGGGGGGTTCAGGATTGGGAACACGTGTACACCTGTGGTGGATTCATGTTGATGTACGGCAAAACCAATACAGTATTGTAAAGTAAAATAAAGTAAAAAAAAAAAGATAATAATAAAAATTAATTAAAAAAAAGAAAATGATGATGGTTTCAAGGGAGTTTGTATATGTTTGCTCCAACTTATCAAACTGTACGATTTAAGCTTGAATATTTTTTATGTATCAATTATATTTCAATGTGCTGTGTGTTTAGTTGCTCAATTGTGTCCAACTCTTTGAGGTCGGTCATCGGTCACACAGTCAGACACAACTTGATGATTAAGTAGACAGCACATTGAAATAACAGGTTGGAAAGAGTTGGACTGCAGCCTGCCAGGCTCCTCTGTCCATGGGTATTCTCCAGGCAAGAATACTTACCAGAGTGTGTTGCCATGCCCTCCTCCAGAGGATACTCATTCAGGGATTGAACCCAGGTCTCCTGCAATGTGGGCAGATTCTTTACCTAATGAACCACTAGGGAAGCCCAATAAAGTTGCTTTAAAAGAAAAAGGAAAACAATGATCATAAATATATGGGTTTATTAGGATTGCAGGCTGGGAATATTTTGTACCAAGTAAACTCAGGCAACTGAATAAGTATCTCTGAATGGCCATAAATTGAAATATTAGTTTTATGACTGATACAAAGAAACAGAGACCATGGCACAAATTTTTTATCATCTTTAATGGTCCTTTTAGTAACCTTTAATACTAATTTTAAGCTGTTCAGTAAAGTTTTGGGGCAAGGGGATGCTGGAGAAAAATGGAACTTGCTTCTAATTCCACATTTTTCTTATTTCCATTATCAAGCCACCACACTGATTCATTGATCTCATTTTCCACATTTAATTACACAGAAAACGTGAAAAAGTACTCAAGGGACAAGTTTTTCCTTCAACTTCCATATCATTTATTCATTAGATTAACTTAGAATAAATAAGGAAAATCTAGCTGGTGGATTTGAGAATAACACATCAGTAAATTTAGACACTATTGTGAGTGAACCAAAACACATCAGTGTGTGACTATACATGCTTCCTTTGCTCTATGTGTAAATTCACCAAAAAGATTATATTCAGAATTTATAATGAATTGGATTGATAAAATAAAATAAACACCAAATTAGAGGCATTTTGTGGTCTAAGTATACCATATCAGTTGACTGCTGTTATTAATTCTTTATGAATACCAAATTGTAGCCTCATTCTATTTGGAGTACCTCCTAGCACTCCATGGGGCTGGCTGCTCTAATCCATGGTATTTCACACCATGGCTGGACTCAGTCGATTGGAAAAATCTTTCTCTGTTGTCAACATTCTTATACTCTTTCAACCTTCAAAATCTCAAAAAAAAACCCTCTATTTGTATAATAGAAGTTAGTAGGGAGAATGTATTTTTGTCCAGGTTTATGGTAATATGGTCACTTCCAAGGATGAAGAATGCAGGACACAGGAGGTGCCTTTGTTTTTCTACTACGTGCTTCATATTAATAAAGAAGCAGGAATACAATTCACAGAATAGAAAGCCTCTCCCTGAACTGGGCATCAGACCTAAAAAGTAACTTAAGCCTCTTTCTGGCCCCTTTTCAGTCACTGATCTTTCAGAGATCTCTCATCCTAAAAATGTGGAATCTGTCCTGTTCTCTCCTAGAGGGAAGACTAATAATCTTCTTTTATTTATTTGCTTTTCTAGTGTCTTAAAGAAACTGAAAACACTTGCAAACACTTGAGACTAAAATACCATTTCCATAGTTTATTAAGCATGATAATATCACAAAGATTTTATTCTCAGTTCCTTTGAAGAGAGTCTAACCCCACTCCACTCCTGTATTTTTCCTTTATAATGCACAAATATCCCTATTATTTCTTTCTTAGGGGAGTGAAATAGTAAAAATATGACTCACAGCCAAGTTAGAGACATATAAAATGAAGATAATGAAATAGTTATAAGAATAGTTTCTTTCAACTGGGCTGCCCCTTACAGAATAGAAGGCTCGTGCAAGTGAATTTAAGCTAAACATATAGCTTAAGTAAAGTGATAAAACAACTCTAGCAATCACAAATGAAACTTGTTTAAAGCTGATATTTCAATATAACATTTACAAATTGATTCAGATGGAAATGAACTGCCAGTCCACAAAACTGTGCTGGTGGAATGTGCTTCACCATGTATGGAAGTGCCATTGAGCTTGGAAGACACCCCAAACATGCACCACCACCTCTCTATCTTAGATACAACCCCCATATTCTAACGTGATTTATCTGGAAGTTAAGCAGGTGCCAATTTCAGGGATTAGATCTGATAGACAGGGTGCCTGAAGAACTATGGATGGAGGTTCATGATATTGTATGGGAGGCAATGATCAAGACCATCCTCAAGAAAAAGAAATGCAAAAAGGCAAAATGGTTGTTTGATGAGGCCTTACAAGTACCTGAGAAAAGAAGAGAAGCTAAGGCAAAGGGGGAAAGGAAAGATATACCCATTTGAATGCAGAGTTCCAAAGAATAGCAAGGAGAGATAAGAAAGCCTGCCTCGGCGATCAATGCAAAGAAATAGAGGAAAACACAGAATGGGAAAGACTAGAGATCTCTTCAAGAAAATTAGAGATATAAAAGGAAAATTTCATGCAAAGATGAGCACAATAAAGGACAGAAATGGTATGGACCTAACAGAAGCAGAAGATATCAAGAAGAGGTGGGAAGAAGTATTCAAAACAGATCTTCATGACCCAGATAACCACGATGGTGTGATCACTCACCTAGAGCCAGACATCGTGGAATGCGAAGTCAAGTGGGCCTTAGCAAGCATCACTACGAACAAAGCTAGTGGAGATGAGCTATTTCAAATTCTGAAAGATGATGCTGTGAAAGTGCTGCACTCAACATTCAAGCAAATTTGGAAAGCTCAGCAGTGGCCACAGGACTGGAAAAGTTCAGTTTTCATTCCAATCCCAAAGAAAGGCAATGCGAAAGAATGTTCAAACTACCACCACAGTCACACTCATCTCACATGCTAGCAAAGCAATGCTCAAAATTCTCCAAGGCGGGCTTCAAGAGTATGTGAATCAACTTCCAGATGTTCAAGCTGGGTTTAGAAAATGCAGAGGAATCAGAGATCAAATTGCCAACATCCTTTACTGCTACTGCTAAGTCACTTCAGTTGTGTCCGACTCTGTGCGACCCCATAGACGGCAGCCCACCAGGCTCCCCTGTCCCTGGCATTCTCCAGGCAAAGACACTGGAGCGGGTTGTCGTTTCCTTTTCCAAAGCATGAAAGTGAAAAGTGAAAGTGAAGTCACTGAGTCATGTCCAACTCTTAGTGACCCCATGGACTGCAGCCTACCAGGCGTCTCTGTCCATGGGATTTTCCAGGCAAGAATACCAGAGTGGGGTGCCATTGCCTTCTCCTTTAGATCATCGAAAAAGCAAGAGAGTTTCAGCAAAGAGAGTTCCATTTACTTTGGCTTTATTGACTATGCCAAAACCTTTGACTGTGTGGATCACAACAAACTGGAAAATTCTTAAAGAGATGGGAATATCAAACCACCTGAATTGCCTCCTGAGAAACCTGTATGCAGGTCAAGAAGCAACAGTTGGAACTGGACATGGAACAACAGACTGGTTCCAAATTGGGAAAGAAGTAAGTCAAGCTATATATGGTCACCCTGCTTATTTAACTTATATGTAGAGTACATCAAGTGAGATGCCAGGCTGGATGAAGCACAAGCTGGAATCAGATTGCTGGGAGAAACATTGATAACTTCATATATGCAGATGACACCACCCTTATGGCAGAAAGTGAAGAACTAAAGAGACTCTTGATGAAAGTGGAGTGAAGAAAGTGAAAAAGTTGGCTTAAAACTCAACATTCAGAAACCTAAGATCATGGCGTCTGGTCCCATCACTTCATGGCAAATAGATGGGGGAACAACGGAAACAGTGAGAGACTTTATCTTTTTGGGCTCCCACATCCCTGCAGATGGTTACTGCAGCTCTGAAATTACAAGAGGCTTGCTCCTTGGAAGAAAAGCTATGACCAACCTAGACAGCACATTAAAAAGCAGAGACATTATTTTACTGACAAAGGTCCTTCTAGTCAAAGCTATGGTTTTTCCAGTAGTTGTGTATGGATGTGAGATTTGGGCGATAAAGAAAGCTGATTGCTGAAGAATTGATGCTTTTGAACTGTGGTGCTGGAGAAGACTCTTGAGAGTCCCTTGGACTGCAAGGAGATCAAACCAGTCTATCCTAAAGGAAATCAGTCCTGAATATTCTTTGGAAGGATTGATGCTGAAGCTGAAACTCCAATACTTTGGCCAACTGATGCAAAGAACTGACTCATTAGAAAATACCCTGATGCTGGGAAAGATTGAAGGCAGGAGGAGAAGAAGATGACAGAGGATGAGATGGACATGAGTTTGAGTAGGTTCCAGGAATTGGTGTTGGACAGGGAAGCCTGTTGTGCTGTAGTCCATGCAGTTGCAAAGATTTGGACACAACTGAGCAACTGAATTGAACTGAATTTCAATGGAGCTCTCTGAAATATCAAACCATTTTATTTGAATATTTTTATTTTGTTTGTACTTCCCTTTTATTGAACAAAAAGGAAAATGTTCCCCTTTTTTCTTTTTACCCTATGCTGCTCTAGACTCTGCAGCTTGTTTAAGGTGACCTTCAATTTTTCAGAAGAAACAAAGCAGCACTCTATATACAATTCTAGTATATTAACCTTTCTATGTCCCCTTTGTCCATGGGTGAGACTTGTAGAAGGTCATCATGAGGGTGGTCCCTACATGCCAGCTTATGGGAAGGTTACATTTTCAGAGTTGGGTGAGTTATTTCGTTCCTTTTCTTTTAGGTCCCCTCGGTAATGAAGATCATTCATTGCCAGCTGCTCAAGAAACTCAGGGGTTTTAAAATGTTGGAAATCTGGATTCCCAAAGAGGAAACTTATGGAGGGGAAAGACAAGGAGCCAGTTCACCCACCATAGTTTAGCATCAGAGGGCCTCTTTTTTATTGGTCCATAGAGAAAGAAAGATACCATTTTCCTTGTCCTTGGACCATTGTTGCTGATGTTCCTAGTTCAGATGTGCAGCTGTGCAGCTGTAACAGTCACCTGGGACACCAGGTGCCTCCTTCTCATGGATTTGGACATAGAAGGCAGAGCTCACAAAGAAAGATGAAACCCTGGGATGCTGTTACTCCACGAAAGCCTCAAGACTATGCTGAACAAAGTGAGGCTGAGATGGCTTCACATTAAATGCTACAAATGTTGGCTCAAATAGAACTGAGGTCCCAGCCTTACATGTTCTACCATGGAGGCCAGAGATTTTTCCCTCAAACAAGTCTTATTTCTTAAAAGAAATAAAGTACTGCTCTTAGGTGGAGCTAGTGGTAAAGAATTCGCCTGCCACTGCAGGAGATATAAGGGACGTGAGTTCGATACCTGGGTCAGAAAGATAACCTGGAGGAGGTCATAGCAACCCACTCCAGTATTTCAGAATTTCTGTCAAGGAACCTGGTGGGCTACAGTCCACAGGGTCTGAAAGAGTCAGATGAGATTTAGCATGGATAAATGTAGGGACAGTAACTGGCGGCATAAATGTTCTTGGCTCTAGGGACAGAGATAACAAAATTCAAATTCCACCATGCTCATGCTATATTCCATCTCTGCTCTTGGACTGCTAAACCATATGAGTATCTCTCTTCTCCTTTGTAACATTTGTAGAGCAAAAATTGGGCAGTAGTTATGTGAAGAAAATGAGCTATTGATAAAAAGGCCCTTCTACAGAATGTGTCATTGGCAGTAGGTTCTAAGTAACTGTTAACTCTTCCCCTTCCTGGATAAGTCACTTTTCCTTCCCTTTTCTTTTTAAAATGAAAACTTCTGCTTTAATTATAACTTGGAGACTCTCTGGATTTAAAATCAAGCAAGAGTATAAATCCTTTGTCATCAGTCTCATTCCCAGCATGCCATGCTCTTCTCAGAGTGTCTAACTATAACCGAGGTCTGAAGTTAGGACACTCTCCCAAGGAGAGATTAAACACTGCATTCATTATGGCAGCTGGAAGGCTGCATTATTGCTCTTCCAAGAGGGAGAGATTTATGGCTGTACTTAATGAATGCTAATAGTTTTCTTATCAGTGGGTAGCAATACAAACATTTTTGTGTATGGTAAGGTTAAAGTAAACCTTCAGAGTAGCTTTACAAAACTTGAAAGCTAGTGATTAGTTCTTGACAAGCTTGGCTAATAACAGGAGCTCCTGGAAAGCTATATAGGTCTAGCTTAGCCAGAATACATTATTCTTCAGTGTTTTACAGTTTCACATCTGTCCTTTAGGAACTGGGTTGTCACATAAATGTATGAGGCTTTTGTGCTTTTCTTAAACCTCAAGGCAGTTGCACTCTAACCAATGTTATCTGGTTGCTGAGTAAAGAAAAACCAAAAAAAAAAAAAAAGCTTTCCTAATCAGTTAACCCCCTCCCCATCCAAAAAAAGAAAGAGAAAGAAAGTATTCCCATAACCCAATTTTGTTTTGCAAATAGATTCAGTTTCAACTAATAATTACTGAGTCTCTACTATTTATGGGAAATGTTAGACTCTTTCACATATATATGCCATTTAATCCTTCTAATATTCCTTTGAGGTTTGGTTGCTGAGGAAACTGGAACTTTTGAGAGAGTGTGTGAATTGTCCAAGGTCATGTTTTTAAACCTATATCTGACTCCAAGTCCAGTGCACTCAGCCCAGGCTGTACATAGTACATTTCAAGAGCAGTCAGCCTGCTCCGTCAAGGTGCCATGCACAGTAATGATAAAATGAGGCTGGGGTGCTCAAATGCAAACATTTCCAAGAGCAGATGGTTTATAAGAGCCTATGTCCTTCAGGTTACTGAAGCTGAAAATGTGCTTTCTCAAAACTAAAAATGAGTGTTTTTATATGGATAAACAAAGTCATATCAATCAATTTATACAAATTATATACTAAAACAGATTTTAAATACTATCCTCTAACATGTAGTTATAATAATAGAAGCTCAACAAAATTACATTTAATAATTAGCCTCAGCCTTGCTCAGTCTATTTGATGCCTCCTACAGAGGCTATGATTCAACCCAATAAAAGTCAGATATTTCATGTCAAAAGCCCATTACTTCTAAAATCACCCTGAGTAGGCTCACTCCAAGTTTTATAGCTTTTTCTTCTCCTTCTCTTTCAAGAAAGAAATTAATAGGGGAAAATTATATATATAATATATATAAATACATTTTATATATATATATATATATATATAAATGCATTCAGTTCAGTTCAGTTCAGTCGCTCAGTCATGTCTGACTCTTTGTGACCCCATGAATCGCAGCACGCCAGGCCTCCCTGTCCATCACCAATTCCCGGAGTTCACTCAGACTCACGTCCATCAAGTCAGTCATGCCATCCAGCCATCAATTTTGAGGAAGTTACTCAATTTCTCTGATCATGGTTCCTTTATTTTTAAAGTTAGTGTGAATGATGGCGTCTAATTCCTAGGGCTGGATTCTGGAACAGCATTGGTCAAATTTCCATTTACGGACTGAAAACCCTCTGCCAACATCACACAATTAACAATTTTTCCCTTCTTGTGAAGGGACAAATGAAATTAACAAATCGTGACTGATTTCTATTATATTAAAGTGAGTCACACCAAGGGCTGTGTGCAGCTTTTCCTGGAAGATAAATTCCACACTCTGTAACAGTTGGAATATGCAGTCCCTCCTTAGTGCTTCATGTTGCTTCTTAGTAACCAGGGAGTCTGCTGACTGACTTCCCTGAGATAAAGGTAAAGGGTTCAGGATGGACTCCTCAAGACCACCGATCATTTCTGTGTCCAGGCAGAGAATAATAGAAGTCAGTCTGTCTCAGTCATCTAGTGTGGACAACTTTCTGTGCCACACCTCCTTCATCCCAAAGGGTGGTCTGAAACTGCTTACATATTTGAAAAGGATCAAATCTCACAAGCAGAGTGGTTGAAATCAATGTGGGTAAAATCTAAATGTTATTTAATCCTATTTTGTGTAGATAACACAGGACCCCAAGAAAAAGACTTTGGTTTGTCTTGATTCTGAGTCCTGAAATGTCTGTCTTGCTTATTTTAAAATAGCAAACATACAGGACTCCTCTCGAATCATAGCATACACTGAGAACAGAAGGCATGTGAAGTTCCTAGCTCAACAAAAGTCCATAATTGGACATTAAGGGAAAGTTAGATGCTTACTGCATGCTCAGTGGCTCAGTTATGCCTGACTCTTTGTAACTCCATGAACTGTAGCCCACTAGGCTTCTCTGTCCATAGGATTCTCCAGGCAAGAATACTGGAGTGGGTTGCCATTTCTTCCTCCCAGGGATCTTCCCGACCCAGGGACTAAGCGCATATCTCCTGTATCTCCAGCACTGGCAGGCAGATTCTTTACCACTGATCCACCTGGGAAGCAATATTTATTTGACTTCACTGGGCATTGATTGCAGCACATTGGGTCTAGTTCTCTGACCAGGGATCCAAACCTGGCCCCTTGTCTTGGGAACGCAGAGTCTTAGCCACCAGACCACCAGGATAGTTCCTAGATGCTTTCTACACCTTGGTGATTTACTAAGATGTGCTGAGTGACCCTCAGCACAGCCAGGAACCATCTAAATGACCAACCATTCTTAAAAGGGGCTATCACTGTGCCAGTCCTTAGCAGGAAGGGAATTTAGCTTGCTTTAACTCAGCCCAGCAGACCCACTACCAACTGGATGAATCCATTTAAAGAGCTGGCATTTGTGGGGTTGACTTGCTGAAACTGCAGTTATCATTGTGACCACTGAGTAGGGGAGGGGCCCTACCATGAACTCAGCAAATCAAGAGCATCTAAAAACACCTTAACTATCTCCCCGGGAGACAGTGGCCCAAAAGGATTTGACAGGACCCTCTGATTTACCTAATTCATTCTCTTCTTGCTATTCTTTCTCACAGATCCAAATACATAGTGGCATGTGGCTGTTCATGACCATATACGAATATCTTCAGTGTCTATTTATGCAGTAGAACATAAACCCAAAGAGGAGACCTTGCCTTGGGGAATGCCATAGATGTCAACGACTGCTCCAACTGACTTTGCCACTTTAAATAGCTCTCTGCCTTCTTTGCGCTGTTGATAGAGGCAGTTTGGTTAAAGTGGGATAGGTGAGGCTTCCAAGAATGTAATCTGCCCTGTAAACCAGTAGATGTAGAAAATAAAACAAAAAGAAAGAAATTTCTGTTAGTAGATGTCAGAGTCAAGGTGTCAATTCCATCCATTAGAAAAAGTTTGTGTTTTGCAATCTTCCTTTTCTACTTAAAAGAAATGAAGTCATATCTTGAACTCAACTCCACTCTGTCTTTTCTCCCTTAATGAATCAACCCCTGTATTATTCTTGGAGGTGGAGTCATTTGGGAAGGGGAGGAAATGTATCCTTGTATGTGTCAAAGTTTGTAAATATCTCAAAGTCTCTGAGAATGAGGATGGCAGACACCAATTAATTCAAGACAAATATAGAAACCTGACAATAAAGCCTCTTGAGTTGCAAATCTTTCACCTTCCTAATCTGCCAAAACTCAAATTCTGGAAGCCTGAAATACTGAGGACATGACAATGAGAATACCCTTTCTGGCTGCAAAAGAAAATCAGCTTCACCACCACTGTCTCCTTCACATCCTTAACTCCCCACCTCTTCTCTTGTTCAACTTGATCCTCCAGAAAACAAAGCAGGGTCAGCAGAATGTGCTGGGGTTAGATTGTCCAATTTGCTGAAGTCTCCAAGGTAGAAATTGTGTCCAGATTAAGATCTCCATCCCAGATTCTCCATCTCACTGCCACAGCGCTCCCTGTCTTTGCTGGGCCATGCTCACAAAGCCCCTTCAAAGAGGGCAGCATTTCCAGGCTGCTGAGGACAGATAAATGCCTGTTGTTTTACACAGGCTGGGTGGGGGAGCGGGTGTAAACCTCTTTGCTCTGCACAAAGGCAGCCTGATAATGACAAATTGCCTTGTCAACCACAAGAGATACTTAGTTATTAATGGAAATAATAGCAGATTATATCAGCTTTGCACACTATAATCAAAAAGGAAGATCAAAGGGAACTAATGTTACAAACAGTTACCAGTGAAGACATGCTAATGAGATAAAAACCACTTTCATCTCCCCCTTCCCAAATGCGCCAGTAGCATCATCATTGATAATGAACATCATCATTTAAACTTGGACAATATTTTTAACACCCAAAGTCCAGCCACACCAGGGCTGCTTTTCTTTATTCGATAAAATTGTTTTCAATGTTAAAAACAAACAAACAAACAAAAAACAAACGATTGCATTCTGCTTGTGTTATAGGAATACATGTTTGTGAACCATCTAGCTGATCTCAACTGGTTCAGACTAAACTCCCATCGCCATTGACTATGGCTGCAAACATTTGAACATAGAGCCATTTGGTTCTTTAATAATCGAGCTAGGATAATAACTCTTCTCTGACGTGTCATTTAGGAGAATATTGCTATACAGTAGAATACTTTTCATATTTACCCAATCTTCCCTACCATTAAGTCAGCCCTTTGTTTTCTGAAGCACTTTACAATATTAGTGTGTGTCAAGGCCATTCTCTGAAGGTACAGAGGTATTTCTATCATCTTTTCTTCTGTACAGAAAATGACAAAAAGAGATCACTGACCATGGATCGTTTTATTCTTACAAAAATCTTGATTTGAAGTTTCACATTCAGAGTAGTGAAACGGCATCATTCCACACTAAGCACACGATATTTATATGTCCTACCAAGGACATTTAATAATCTTGAGCTTCTTTAGGAAAAATGAGGGTAAGAATGCCTAACGTTGGTGGAAAACGTAAGAACTCATTCACATAAAATTTCTTAGTAGAGATCATACAGTAACTTTGAAGTAAAGTGATGTGTTGGTTACTAAGTTGTGTCTGACCCTTTGAGAGCCCATGGACTGGAGCCCACCAGGCTCCTCTGTCCATGGGATTCTCCAGGCAAGAGTACTGGAGTGGGTAGCCATTCCCTTCTCCAGGAGGTCTGCCCAACTTTACCTTCCAACAAATAAACCAAAGCCTGGAGAGCTTATGGGTTTTTACCCCCAGCTGCATCATTTGATTATTTTATAATTAGGAAATATATCCATTTAATATAAAAATATTCATTTAGAAAAACTAGTGACATTGATTCTTATCCTTCCTTCCTCAGAATGTAGACAAATTAAAAGATTTCCCCTTGTCAAGTGTGCAACATACTATGAAAATAAAAAATCATGATGCAATATTGTATACTAACCCTAATAAGAACCATATCCCCAAAGTAGCTTATTTTTACTTTCAATGAAAAGCAGGGTAGAAAACATCTTCAGGAGAAAGTCAGGAATAGTTTTCAAAGATAGAGATAAAAAGATTCTCACTGAAGGACAAAATCAGAGTGGAGGGAAGGAATTTCAGCAGCAAATAAAAACAGATGACTACAGAGGTGAAGCTATTTCTTCCAAGCAGAGTTCCAGGGATGCTCCACCATCTACATGGCAGGTGTGGGGAACATGACCAGGCTCTGGGTCAGAAAAAGATTAATTATAAAGATTCCACTATAGGAAATATTTAGGCCACATGTCTTCTCTTCTCCTTCTTCTATAATTTCTGTTCATGCAGTGAGAGAAACAATCCACTTGCCCTGAAGAATAAAGCCCATATATCAAAAGAAAGTGGGGACTTATTCAAAAGCCAAATACAGGATAAGTTGAGCATTAAAATAAATCATTACTGAAACAGATGGTAATCTGTCAAATAAACTAGGAACCCATGAGCCCATACTGATACAAATAAACAAATAAATAAATGAGGAAGGAAAAGCCTACCACAGTGTAAAGTGTCAAGTAATATCAGTTGATAAATGTAAATACTAATTAACATTAGAGTATAAAAACCTTGCAGACACCATCTTGAACATGTGATGAAACACTGTGTCACCAGTAACAAAATGAGTAGTCATTAAGTATCTTCTGATGAGAGGAACCAGCATCACTGTTGTGATAGTCTTGCCAAAGTTCTATAACCAGAAGCTGGTCATGGGGAACCTCACAAGTTTAACTGAGAGATGTTCTGCCAAGTAACTTCTCTATATTTTTCAATAGCAAGGTCATTGAAAAATGGAAAAGACAAAGTATTTTCTAAATTGAAGTCTATCCAAGACCTTTGATGACTAAATGCTACATGTGATTTTAGAAGGAATCATCAATCTATAAAGGATATTTTGGGAATAAGTAATGAACTTTGAATGGGCCTTTGAATTAGAAGGTAATATTATCTCAATGTTGATGTTCTGATTTTGAAAGTTATATTGTGGCTTTCTAGAGGTTATCCTTTTTTTTCTTTGAAAATTTTTATTTTATATCAGAGTATAGTTGATTAACAATGTGTTAGTTTCAAGTGTACAGCAAAGTGGTTGTACATATATATGTATCTATTTTTTTTCAAGTTTCTTTTCCCATTTATATTATTAAGAATATTGAGCAGAGTTTTAGGAATAAACACTAAAGTACTGAAAGATAATGAGAACTCATGTCTGTAACTTGTTCTCAAATGGCCAGGCATAAAATAATAGAAATGCATAAAAATAAATAGAGTAATAAAATAAATGTTGATATATTAACACTGGTGAACCTGGGTATTAAGGACTGAGCTGTGCACCTCTGAAATGGAAATGTTGAAATTGGAAGCTTCAGTACCTCAGAATGTGACAGGTATATGGAGACAGGTCCTTTAAAAAAGCGATTAAAATTACACAAGGTCATATGGGTGGGTCCTTATCAAATCTGACTGGTGTCCTTATAAGAGGAAATTGTAAAAATTCACCAGGGTGGTATTTGATAGCAGAGAGAGTATGTAAGGACATTGTGGGAAGGTGGCAATCTTCAAACCAAGGAGAAAAGATTCAGAAGAAATCAAACCTGCTGACACCTTGATCTTAAACTTTTCATCTCTACAACTATGAGAAAACAAGTTTCTAATGTTTTGCCACCCATTTGTGATAATTTGTTAAAGCAGCACTTTCAAACTCATATAATAAGAGTGTACAGGCAATCTTTGTTCCATTCTTACAACTTTTATACAAGCTTGAAATTAATTTTTCAATTTTAAAATAGAAAGGTAAAAATTAAAGAAAAATGGTACACATCTGTATAGTGTAACAGAAACAAAAATTTTGAAAGGGTAGTATTAAATTTTCTAAATTAATTAATTTATTTTAATTGGGGGCTAATTACTTTACAATATTGTGGTGGTTTTTGTGCCATACATTGACATGGATCAGCCATGGGTATACATGTGTCCCCGTCCTGAAATCCTCTCCAACCTCCCTCCCCATCCCATCCCTCTAGGTTGTCCCTTTGAGTGCCCTGTTTCATGCATTGAATTTGGACCGGTCATCTATTTCACATATGGTAATATACATGTTTCAATGCTATTCTCTCAAATCATCCCACCCTTGCCTTCTCCCACAGAGTCCAAAAGTCTGTTCTTTATCTGTGTCTCTTTTGCATATAGGGTCATTGTTACCATCTTTCGAAATTCCAATAAATATATGTTAATATGCTGTATTGGTATTTTTTCTTTCTGACTTACTTCACTCTGTATAATAGGCTCCAGTTTCATCCACTTCATCAGAACTGACTCAAATGTGTTCTTTTAAATAGCTGAGTAATATTCCATTGTGTTTTCTTATCCATTTGTCTGCTGATGGACATCTAGGTTGCTTCCATGTCCAAGCTATTGTAAACAGTGCTGCGATGAACATTGGGGTACACGTGCCTCTTTCAATTCTGGTTTCCTTGGAGTGTATCCCCAGCAGTGGGATTGCTGGGTTGTTCAGTTCAGTCGCTCAGTCGTGTCCTACTCTTTGCGACCCTATGAATCCCAGCACGCCAAGCCTCCCTGTCCATCACCAACTCCCGGAGTTCACTGAGACTCACGTCCATCAAGTCCGTGATGCCATCCAGCCATCTCATCCTCTGTCGTCCCCTTCTCCTCCTGCCCCCAATCCCTCCCAGCATCAGAGTCTTTTCCAATGAGTCAACTCTTCGCATGAAGAGTACTGGAGCTTCAGCTTTAGCATCATTCCTTCCAAAGAAATCCCAGGGTTGATCTTCAGAATGGAGTGGTTGGATCTCCTTGCAGTCCAAGGGACTCTCAAGAGTCTTCTCCAACACCACAGTCCAAAAGCATCAATTCTTTGGCGCTCAGCTTTCTTCACAGTCCAACTCTCACATCCATACATGACCACAGAGAGTAAGCATCTTTTAATTTCATGGCTGCAGTCACCATCGGCAGTGATTTTGGAGTGGCAGTTCTATTTCCAGTTTTTAAAGGAATCTCCACACTGTTCTCCATAGTGGCTGTACTAGCTTGCATTCCCACCAACAGTGTAAGAGGGGTCCCTTTTCTCCATACCCCCTCCAGCATTTATTGTTTGTAGACTTTTTGGTAGCAGT
Organism: Aepyceros melampus; assembly: GCA_006408695.1. NCBI lineage: Eukaryota > Metazoa > Chordata > Mammalia > Artiodactyla > Bovidae > Aepyceros > Aepyceros melampus. The sequence goes on along the minus strand of SJXQ01009258.1, from coordinate 26,135 downwards.
CGTTCTGACCAGCGTCAGAATAGTACCACGTTGTGGTCTTGATTTGCGTTTCTCGATATGAGTGATGTTGAGCATCTTTTCATGTGTTTGTAAGCCATCTGTATGGCTTTTTTGAAGAGATGCCTGTTTAGTTATTTGGCCCATTTTTTGATTGGGTTGTTTATTTTTCTGTTATTGAGGTGCATGAGCTGCTTGTATATTTTTGATATTAATTCTTTATCAGTTGCTTCATTTTCTATTATTTTCTCCCATTCTAAAGGCTATCTTTTCACTTTGCTTATAGTTTCCTTCGTTGTGAAAAAGCTTTTAAGTTTAATTAGGTCCCGTTTGTTTATTTTTGCTTTTATTTCCATTACTCTGGAAGGTGGGTCATAGAGGATCTTGCTGTGTTTTATGTGAGAGGGTGTTCTGTCTATGTTTTCCTATAGAAGTTTTATAGTTTCTGGTCTTACAATTAGATCTTTAATCTATTTTGAGTTTATTTTTGTGCATGGTGTTAAATACTCCAGTATTAAAATTCCACAGACTGTATAGTCCATGGGGTCGCAAATAGTTGGACACAACCGAACAACTTTCAGTCACTCACTCACTCACTCACTCGGTGTTAAAAAGTGTTCTAGTTTCATTCTTTTACTGGTGGTTGACCAGTTTTCCCAGCAACACTTGTTAAAGAGATTGTCTCTTCTCCATTGTATATTTTTGCTTCCTTTGTCAAAGAAAAGCTGTCCATAAGTGTGTGGATTTATTTTCGAGTTTTCTATTTTGTTCCATTGATCTCTATTTCTGTCCTTGGGCCAGTACCATGCTGTCTTGATGAGTGCAGCTTTGTAGTATAGTCTGAAGTAAGGCAGGTTGATTCCTCCAGTTCCATTCTTCTTTCTCAAGATTGCTTTGGCTAGTCAAGATTTTTTGTGTTTCCATATAAACTGTGAAATTATTTGTTCCAGTTCTGTGAAAAATACCATTGGTAGCTTGATAAGGATTGCTTTGAATCTATAGATTGCTTTGGATAGTATATTCATTTTCACTATATTGATTCTTCTGATCCATGAACATGATATATTTCTCCATCTGTTTGTTCATCTTTGATTTCTTTCATCAGTGTTTTATAGTTTTCTATATATAGGTCTTTTGTTCCTTTAGGTAGATTTACTTCTAAGTATTTTATTCTTTTCATTGCAATGGTGAATGAGATTGTTTCCTTAATTTCTCTGTTTTCTCATTGCTAGTATATAGGAATGCAAGGGATTTCTATGTATTAATTTTATATCCTGCAACTTTACTGTATTCATTGATTAGCTCTAGTAATTTTCTGGTGGTGTCTTTATGGTTTTCCATGTAGAGGATCATGTCATCTGCAAACAGTGAAAGTTTTACTTACATCTTATTTTACAATCTGGATTCCTTTTATTTCTTTATCTTCTCTGATTCCTGTGGCTAAAACTTCCAAAACTATGTTGAATAGTAGTGGTGAGAGTGGGCAGCCTTGTCTTATTTCTGACTTTAGAGGAAATATTATCAATTATTTGCCACTGAGTATAATGTTTGTTGTGGATTTATCATATATGGCTTTTATTATGTTGAGGTATGTTCTTCTTATGCCTGCTTCATGGAGAATTTTTTCATAAATGGGTGATGAATTTTGTCAAAGGCTATCTCTGCATCTGTTGAGATAATCACATGGTTTTAATCTTTCAATTTCTTAATGCGGTGTAACACCTTGATTGATTTGTGAATGCTAAAGAATCCTTGCATCCCTGGGATAAAGCCCACTTGATCATTATCTTTTTAATATGTTGTTGGATTCTGTTTGCTAGAATTTTGTTGAGGATTTTTGCATCTATGTTCTTCAGTGATATTGGCCTGTAGTTTTCTTTTTTTTCTGGCATCTTTGTCTTGTTTCAGTATTAGGGTGATGGTGGCCTCATAGAATGAGTTTGGGAGTTAACCTTCCTCAGCAATTTTCTGGAAGAGTTTGAGTAGAATAGGTGTTTGCTCTTCTCTTATATTTTTGGTAAAATTCACCTGTGAGGCCATCTGGTCCTGGGCTTCTATTTGTTGGAAGATTTTTTATTGCAGTTTTGATTTCCGTACTTGTGATCATCTGTTAAGATTTTCTATTTCTTCCTGGTTCAGTCTTGGAAGGCCATACTTTTCTAAGACTTCATCCATTTCTTCCAAGTTGTCCATTTGATCGGCATATAGTTACTGATAGTACTATCTTATGATCCTTTGTAATTTTGTGTTGTCTATTGTGATTTCTCCATTTTCATTTCTAATTTTGTTGATTTGATTCTTCTTCCTTTTTTCTTGATGAGTCTGGCTAATGGTTTGTCTATTGTATTTATCTTGTCAAAGAACCAGCTTTTAGTTTTGTTGATTTTTTGCTATAGTCTCCTTTGCTTCTTTTTCATTTATTTTTGCGTGGATTTTTATGATTTCTTTCCTTCTTCTAACTTTGTACCTCAATACATAAGGCAAATGCTAACAAGTATGAAAAGGGAAATTAACAGTAACACAATAATAGTGGGAGACTTTAACCCCACTCACACCTATGGATATGTCAACCAAATAGACAATTAGCAAGGAAAAACAAGCTTTAAGTGATACAGTGGACCAGTTAGACCTAATTGATATCTATAGGATATTTTACCCCCAAACAATGAATTTCACCTTTTTCTCAAGTGCACACAGAACATTCTCCAGGATAGATCACATCCTGGGCCATAAATATAGCCTTGGTAAACTAAAAAAAAAAAAAAGAAAGAAAGAAAGAAAGAAAGAAAGAAAGAAATCATTTCAAGCATCTTTTCTGATCACAATGTGGTAAGATTGGATGTCAACTATAGGGGAAAAAAACTATTAAAAATACAAACATATGGAGGCTAAACAACATGCTTCTGAATAACCAAGAAGGAAATCAAAATATGCATAGAAACAAGTGAAAATGAAAACATGGCAACCTATAACCTGTGGGATTCAGAAAAGTTAGTGCTAAGAGGAAGCTTCATAGTATTGTTAAATTCTTAAAAGCAAGTCAGAAACAATATTCAATTTTTTGTTGAGATATATGATAAAAGAAAGAAAGAAAGAAAGAAAGAAATCATTTCAAGCATCTTTTCTGATCACAATGTGGTAAGATTGGATGTCAACTATAGGGGAAAAAAACTATTAAAAATACAAACATATGGAGGCTAAACAACATGCTTCTGAATAACCAAGAAGGAAATCAAAATATGCATAGAAACAAGTGAAAATGAAAACATGGCAACCTATAACCTGTGGGATTCAGAAAAGTTAGTGCTAAGAGGAAGCTTCATAGTATTGTTAAATTCTTAAAAGCAAGTCAGAAACAATATTCAATTTTTTGTTGAGATATATGATATGGGCATCTGAATAGAAAATGCCAGAATTGACATATGGTGGTTTAGTCACTAAGTAGTGTCTGAATCTTTGTGACCCTGTGGACCATAGCCTGCCAGGCTTCTCTGTCCATGGGATTTCCCAGGCAAGAGTTCAGGAGTGGGTTGCCATTTCCTTCTCCAGGACATCTTCCTGACCCAGAGACTGAACCTAGCTCTCTCGCATTGCAGGCACATTCTTTGCTTGACTGAGCCACTAGGAAAGCTTGAATTGACATATAATACAGTGTAAAACAATGATGACTTCTATGTAATGAGGTTGATAAATGTTAGAGAAAAAGAGGACATTTACTTTATACCTTATATGAATTTGTAATATTCAAAGTTTTTTTTTACAGAGAAAATGTATGTTATTTATAATGATAATAACAATAAATTCAATGAAAACTAATTCTATATAAAAGTTAGCAATGCAGAATAAAACCCTCCTTATATTGATGTTTGAAGTGGAGGTGGGACAAAATCTATTTTTATATATCCACAAGCTCTAACACACTAGTGAACAGAGTCTGCTCACATTCATGGAGCAATGAAGTCCAGAGCAGAACCTCTCTTAAGCAAATATGTATATTTATCTATATACTTCAGAGATATTTACAGAAATTCATGGTTCCCATAAAACAAGAAAAGGCTACTATGCAAAAAGAACATTGATGAAAAATAACAACGTGTTTAAAATGTAAAATATGATCATTTAAATTAAAAACAAAAAAAAGTCTAGAAGGTTGAAACTGAAAGTAAAAACAACAACAAAAACAAACAAAAAAAACAACAACAAAAAAACCTCCAGAAAGTAGTTTTTGAGATCCAAAAATAAAAAAAAGACGGCAATTATGAAATAAAATTTAAGAGATATAGTGAGCTCCATGTAAGACTTCAAAGTCTAAAAAGAATTCAAGAGAATAGGAGGAACAGAGGCAGGGAGGAAAAGACAGAGGGGGAGGAATGATGAGAAGTGGTTGAAATTCTAGGATGGGATGATGTCAGTCAATGCAAATGTAGAAAAAAATATCCTAGAGAAAAAACATTAATTTTCAAATCACTTTAATTATTTTATTTTTTTAATGCTTAAATATTTCAGAGTTAATTATATGCATTCTGACAGACAGGGGCTTCCCAGGCGGCACTAGTAGTAAAGAACTTACTGGCAATGCAGGAAAAAAAAGAGACAAAGGTTCAGTTCCTGGGTCAAGAAGATCCATTGGAGGTCCCTCCAAGATCCCTTGGAGAAGGGCATGGCAACCCACTCCAGTATTCTTGCCTGGAGAATTCCAAGGACAGAGGAGCCTGGTGGGTTCATGGGGTTGCAGAGAGTGGGACATGACAGAAGCGACTTAGCACAAAGCACTCATACACACATTCTGGCAAACCATCACTGTATATTTTAGTATCCTTCTCTAAAATAAGAGCATTTTTCAAAATGATCAGAAAGTTGTTATTCCTAAAAATTAATAATTTCTTCATGCAATCTAATGCTTATCAGTATAAAAGTTTCTGATTGTTCCAACTTATAAGTGTCTATATCTATATCATCATCTATATCCACAGACAATTCTCATTTTTTTTTACTTCTTTTATTTTATCTTTTAATTAATTTTCATTTTTTTGTTTGGTTTACTTTACAATACTGTATTTGTTTTGCTATACATTGACATGAATCAGCCACGAGTGTACATGAACTCCCAATCCTGACCCCCACCTCTCCCCTCCCGCCCCACACCTTCTCTCTGGATTATCCCCGTGCATCAGTCCCAAGCATCCTGCATCCTGCATCAAACCTAGACTGGCGATTCGTTTCACTTATGATATCATACATGGTACACTGCCACTCTGCCAAATCATCCCACCCTCTCCCTCTCCCACAGAGTCCAAAAGGCTGTTCTATACAGCTGTGTCTCTTTTGCTGTCTTGCATACAGGTTTATCATTACCATCTTTCTAAATTCCATATATATGTGTAAGTATACTGTATTGGTGTTTTTCTTTCTGGCTTACTTCACTCTGTGTAATCACCTCATTAGAACTGATTCAAATGTATTCTTTTTAATGGCTGAGTAATACTCCATTGTGTATATGTACCACAGCTTTCTTATCCATTCATCTGCTGATGGACATCTAGGTTGCTTCCATGTCCTGGCTATTATAAACAGTGCCGCAATGAACATTGGGGTACGGGTGTCTCTTTCAATTCTGGTTTCCTTGGTGTGTATGCCCAGCAGTGGGATTGCTGGATCATAAGGCAGTTCTATTTGCAATTTTTTAAGGCATCTCCACACTGTTCTCCATAGTGGCTGTACTAATTTGCATTCCCACCAACAGTGTTCTACTAAGTCACCATGAACCATGAATTAACAAACACTGAACTATTCCTAATGCAGGAGGCTCTGGTCACAACATTTCACCTCAACTGAAACCCCATTTATGTTATGTAGGTTTGTTTGTCAATGCCCCTGTAAAAGAAGCCAGTCTCATTAGCATTAAAAACCTTATTTTCTACATAACCTTTATTATTTACAACATTTAGCAGGTATTTTTAAGAGTTCCTTTGCAGATTCCTGATCACAGAACCTGCCTCTTCTGCAAGTTTAATATTTTTTATACCACATTATCTTTTGAAAAGTGCAAGCCAGGCCACACTAGTTGAGAAGGTTTAACATTTTCCTGACCCAGGGTAACCTAACTGTAAATTACTTTGACTGTTAGCTTCACCACAATGCTGCATACTACATTTTCTTCATCATCATATGAATCCATACAAATTTATCCACTTTTCCATCTTTTCCACCATTTCATACATTATAGTTGTTATCTTATATAGATCTGTGAGTTTCCTCTTCCATTTTTAGATGCATTATATTTTTAACTTATTAACGTTGAACTCAGAAGCAATAGTATTGTAAGGTATACCTAAACAAAGCTCATCTAACAGACATTTTTTCCTCTTTAAGGCATATTCTTGCATATAGGAATATTGGGTAATAAGTACTCCAAGACTGTACTTAGAAGCCATTTTATATATGTATGAATGTTTGTATTTATTATTGGAGTGTAGCTGATTTATAATATTATGCTCATTTCAGGTGTACAGCATAGTGATTCAGTATTTTTACAGATTATACTCCATTAGAGGTTCAGTTCAGTTCAGTTCAGTCGCTCAGTCATGTCCGACTCTTCGCGACCCCATGAATCACAGCACGCCAGGCCTCCCTGTCCATCACCAACTCCTGGAGTTCACTCAGACCCATGCCCATGGAGTCAGTGATGCCATCTAGCCATCTCATCCTCGGTCGTCCCCTTCTCCTCCTGCCCCCAATCCCTCCCAGTATCAGAGTCTTTTCCAATGAGTCAACTCTTCGCATCAGGTGGCCAAAGTACTGGAGTTTTAGCTTTACCATCATTCCTTCCAAAGAAATCCCAGGGTTGATCTCCTTCAGAATGGAGTGGTTGGATCTCCTTGCAGTCCAAGGGACTCTCAAGAGTCTTCTCCAACACTACAGTTCAAAAGCATCAATTCTTCGGCTCTCAGCCTTCTTTACAGTCCAACTCTCACATCCATACATGACTACTGGAAAAACCATAGCCTTGACTAGACGGACCTTAGTCGGCAAAGTAATATCTCTGCTTTTGAATATGCTATCTAGGTTGGTCATAACTTTTCTTCCAAGGAGTAAGCATCTTTTAATTTCATGGCTGCAATCACCATCTGCAGTGATTTTGGAGCCCAGAAAAATAAAGTCTGACACTGTTTCCAATGTTTCCCCGTCTATTCCCCATGAAGTGATGGGACTGGTTGCCATGATCTTAGTTTTCTGAATGTTGAGCCTTAAGCCAACTTTTTAACTCTCCTCTTTAACTTTCATCAAGAGGCTCTTTAGTTTCTCTTCACTTTCTACCATAAGGGTGGTGTCATCTGCATATCTGAGATAATTGATATTTCTCCCAGCAATCTTGATTCCAGCTTGTGTTTCTTCCAGTCCAGTGGTGGATGTGACTGGTGATAGAAGCAAGGTCCGATACTGTAAAGAGAAGTATTGCATAGGAACCTGGAATGTCAAGTCCATGAATCAAGGCAAATTGGAAGTGGTCAAACAGGAGACGGCAAGGGTGAACGTCGACATTCTAGGAATCAGCGAACTAAAATGGACTGGAATGGGTGAATTTAACTCAGATGACCATTATATCTACTACTGTGGGCAGGAATCCCTTAGAAGAAATGGAGTAGCCATCATGTTCAACAAAAGAGTCTGAAATGCAGTACTTGGATGCAATCTCAAAAATGACAGAATGATCTCTGTTTGTTTCCAAGGCAAACCATTCAATATCATGGTAATCCAAGTCTATGTCCCAACCAGTAATGCTGAAGAAGCTAAAGTTGAACAATTCTATGAAGACCTCCAAGACGTTTTAGAACTAACACCCAAAAAAGATGTCTTTTTCATTTAGGGGACTGGAATGCAAAAGTAAGGAGTCAAGAAACACCTGGAGTAACAGGCAAATTTGACATTGGAGTATGGAATGAAGCAGGGCAAAGGCTAATAGAGTTTTGCCAAGAAAATGCACTAGTCATAGCAAACACCCTCTTTCAACAACACAAGAGAAGACTCTACACATGGACATCACCAGATGGTCAACACCGAAATCAGATTGATTATATTCTTTGCAGCCAAAGATGGAGAAGCTCTATACAGTCCGCAAAAACAAGACCAGGAGCTGACTGTGGCTCAGATCATGAACTCCTTATTCCCAAATTCAGACTTAAATTGAAGAAAGTAGGGAAAACCATTAGAGGTTAATACAAAGTAATGGCTATAATTCCCTATGCCATACAGTATGTTCTAATGGCTTTTATACATAGTAGTTTGTACCCATTAATACCTACCCCTAATTTGTCCATCTCCCTTTTAGTAACCACAAGTTTGTTATCTATATGAAAGTCATTTAAAATAACAAAATCACTAAAAAAATGAAAACAAAGAAAAATGTGGCATTAAGTATACAGAAAAAAAGGATGCTTGTTTGTAGTAAAAGAGCTTAAACAAGAAGTCAGAGTATTGCCTTGTTTGACCTCATATGGTTAAATGCAAATGCATGTAGGGCAACTCAAATTTCATGTCACTCTACCTGTGTTCATGAATGAATAAAAAGTTGCCTGAGTATTGATTTGGGAGATACAAGTAAATTTTAAGTGAATTTACATATATAGAATCTACAAATAATGAAGATCAGCTCTGTGTATATGTGTGTGTGGAGGTTACAGGTATAGGTAGAGACAATGTGGGTTTCCCAGGTGGCGCGGGTGGTAAAGAACCTGCTTGTCAATGCAGGAGACTTAAGAGACACGGGTTTGATCCCTGAGTCAGGAAGATCCCCTGGAAGAGGGCACAGCAACCCACTCTAGTATTCTCACCTGGAGAATCCCACAGACAGAGGAGCCTGGTGGATTATGGTCCATAGGGTACCAAGAGTTGGACATGACTGAAGCAAATTAGTCCACACACATAGATAATGTAGATCTAGGATAGATATAGGTATGTATTTTTTAAAATGAGTTTGGCTCAAGCTTGAATATGAAACAATATTGAAGCTACAGTTATGATACATTAGTAATGATGCTTAGAGTTCACTAGTGTGATGTCTGTAACACTGAAAAATAAAAAGAAAACAAATGATATTGAGCATATGATAAGCTATAAGATTTAAATGATATTGGACAACACTTACTTTTTCTGCAGTTCAAATAATGATGTTTAATTTTACATTGAATGACATTTATATAAATATGGTGTAAATACCATCTATTGACTTTTAATATTAAATCATTTTACAGACAAAACACAGATGCACCAACCAGAGTCTAAATGTTATAGAATAGCCAATGTAGGTTTTCTCTCATGGAAATTGGATGATGGGTGAGAGAGGTCAGTTAGAGAAAATGTTAGGGGCTCAATGCTTCTCATTTAGCCTAATTGGGAGTTAAGATAGTTTATATAATAGAACAAGAAATACAAGATGAGCTCCATTACTGTAAAGTCTTCTATTTTCATCAAGATCAGTTTTGATATCTGACTAATCATCTACCTGAAACAAACATGCTGATGAAAACATATTTTTTAAAATATCTTAAAATGCATCAAGGAGTAGACAAGAAAATGAGCACTTGGAGACCAAAAAATAAATGATAGCTACGATCTAATACAGGTAATCAGAACACTAAAGCTGGCTTTTGCCCTAAGGACATTTTAAAACAGAACATATGAGCAATGATATTCAAAACCTGGCAAGGCACAGAGAAAAATATATAGAGGCCAGGGCCAAGGAGAGAGAACAGTATCAAAAAACATTCCCCAGAGGCTGAATACAGGCAACTCTGGGGTTTGCTGAGGCTTGTACAATTTTTAAGGGTGCATTTAAGAAAAATAATACAGCATTTCACATGTGCAAGTAAGGGGCTCTGAAGCTGCAGTTCAATAAAACTGCATATATAATATATATATATATATATAAGTCAATAAGCTTCATAGAAGAGCTTCCTCTGACAATGCTGCAGAGTTCAGGGGAATTAATAATGAAGTGCCAGAGGACTCTGTGACAAACTGCATTTTCTTGGGAAGTCATAAAATCAAACTGGCCTCCTTAAAACTGTGGGTGGTCAAAAAAAAAGTCAAGCTGAGAATTTAAAAAGGTCTGAAGTTGGTGGTCCTTCCACTCATCTTGCAAAACCACCTTCAACCAATGTTAACCACAACCAAGAGAAGATATTTAGAATTCAAAAAAAGCAAAACCAAATTAGAATACAGAATCTATAACTCCTTAAAATAAAAAGAAAATTTTAAAAATAGGCAAAAATACCGCAGAAAGGAAAGTTTAAATAGTTTAAACTCACATAATATATATAAGTTTTAATAGGTTAAATAGCAAAATAAAACCATTTGAATTTTTTTCATCTATAAAGCAAAGGAGTAAGAATATATATATTTCCAGTTATATCATTAGCAGGGCTAGTGGTTGGCCCAGGAGATTTGACCAATCTAGTATGGATGGTGGCAAGGATCTCTCTCTAGAACTGTGTGGCTCAGAATTTGGAGAAATATATACAGCTGAGATATGAGGTTGTATCAAAACAGGACAGGACCAAATTCAACATGGTGAAATTACTGGTGAAAGTTAGGATAAGAAAACAGATATCAGAGAGTTAGGACAACAGAAAGTGCTTCAATGTGAAAGTAAATTGACTCTTTGCAGCGCCATGGACCCACTAGGCTCTGCTGTCCATAGAATTTTCCAGGCAAGAATACTGGAGTGGGTTGCTATTTCCTCCTCCAGGGGATCTTCCCGGGCCAGAGATCGAACCTACATCTCTTATTAGCAGGCAGATTCTTTACCACTGTGCCACCTGGGCTTCCCAAGTTGGCCTAGTAAGTTAAATTCTGTTTTCTGAGGCTGGTATATAAGTATCAAACCTAACAGGATGCGTGGAAGGATCAACTATACTCAGAGGCTCAGAACAAGGGTGGATGCAAGTGATCTTCAAGATTTTAAACAACCAATGACACTACTTTTATTGTTGAGTTTTTATAAGAAAGAATGCTTAAAAAACCGTATACAAAAGAATGAAACTGGACCACTATAGATGTAAATGTAACACCTGAAACCATAAGACTCCTAGAAGAAAATACAGGCTATAGGCTCCTTGACACTAATCTTAGCAACGACTCTTTTAAAATCAAACTCCCAAAGCCAAGACAACAAGACCAAAAATAAAAGACTGCATCAAACTAAAAACTTCTGCAGGGCAAAGAAAATTATCAACAAAATGAAAAGGCAGTCTAGTAAGTTGCAGAAAATATTTACACATAATATATCTGAGTAGAGGTTGATATTCAAAATATGTAAAGAACTCATACAACTGAATAGTAAAAACAACCAAACAACCTGATTTCAGAATGTTCAGAATATAGAAAAAAACTTTTTTTTTCCCAAAGAGGATATACAAATAGTCAACAAGTATATGAAAAGATGCTCAATGTCACTAACCACCAGAAAAATATAAATCAAAATCACAGTTAAATACCACTTTGTACCTGTAAAGTAGCTAATGTCAAAAGACAAGAAATAGGGACTTCCCTGGTGGCCCAGTGGCTGAGACTCTGCACTCCCAATGCAGGGGCCCACATTCCATCCCTGGTCAGGGAACTAGATCTCACACGCCACAGCTAAGAGTTCACATGCTACAGCTGAAGATCTGGCATGCTTCAACAAAAGCTGATGATCCCCATGCTGCCGCTAAGACCCGGCACAGCCAAATAGATAATTGCTTTAAAAAAATTTAAAAAGAACAAGAAATAACAAGTGTTGGCAAAGATGTGGGGTGGAGAGCCCTTGTGCATTGTTAATGGGAAAGAAAACTGGTGCAACCTCAGCGGATGACAATATGCTGCAGTAAAACTAACATCACCATCTGATCCAGCAATTCCACTTCTGGGTATTTAGCGGAAGAAAATGAAAACATAACCTCCCCCATGTTTACTCAGCGCTATTTACAATGGCCAAGATACAGAAATAACTTGTGTTCATAGATGGGTGAATGGGGAAAAAATGTGGAATATATACACAGTGGCATGTTATTAGCCATAAAAAGGAATGAAATCTTGTCATTTGTGACAGCAGAGGTGAAACTTGAGGGCATTATGCTAAGTAAAATATGTCAGGCAAAGAAAGACAAATACTGCATGGTCTCACTTATACATGGAATTAAAAACAACAAAGAAAAGCACTGAGCTCACAGACACAGAAAACAGGCTGGTGGTTGCCAGAGATGGGGGTTGGTTTGGGACGGGGGTGTTGGTGAAATGGATACAGGGAGCCTAAGGGTACAAGCTTCCACTAGTTACAAAATAAGCAAGCCACGAGAACGCAGAGTACAGAATGGCAACTATAGCTAATAATCCTGAATCGTGTATTTGAAGGTTGCTGAGAGAGCCGAGAGTAAGCAAATACTAAATGTCTTTGTCATAAAAAAATTAACTATGTATGGTGAGTGAAGTTAATTTATTGTTGTGATCATTTTACAATGCATACAAATATTGGTTCATTATGTTGTAACCTGAAACCAACAGAATGCTATATGTCAGTTATATCTCAATTAAAAAAAAAAATTGAAAACAATGCTTTACCAAGAGGAAGCTCAATTGAATAGCTATATAATACAAACTGAATGGCATTGAGAGTAGTCACTCAGAACTGCAAAAGCAGAACAAATGCTGGTGACTCTCCTCATTTCACACTGATGTCTCCGTCTTATGAAGCACCCCAGAGGTGAGCAAAATGTTCCATTAAAGAAGAAAATATTAGAATTTTCTTTTTAAATTTATGGCAGCTTTTTGAAAAACGTTAATTCGTAACTCAGTAGTAAGTATATTCATCCTTTTACTTCACAATATGAAATACCCTCTATTTCAGCATAGTGTCAAGTGTTAGTCACTTAGTCAAGTCTGACTTTGTGACCCAATGGACTGTAGCTCACCAGTCTTCTCTGTTCATGGAGTTCTCCGGCAAGAATACTGGAGTAGGTGGAGCCATATGCAATCCAGGGATTGGATTGAACACTGGTCTCCAGCATTGCAGGCAGATTTCTTACCATCTGAGCTGCCAGGGAAGCCCCCACTTCACCATACTGAGTATCAAACACTAATCTCCCATTTTAGCATTTTAGCCCTGAAGATGTAGATAGGAATCAAAATGTTTGCTCTCGTGGAGGCTTCATGGGTGAGACAGAAAATAAACATGCAAATGTATGTCGAGTGATGATAAATAATATATATATATATATATATATATATATCATGTGAGAAGGAAATGGCAACCCACTTCAGTATTCTTGCCTGGAGAATCTCACACACACACACACACACACACACACACACACAACCAATAGCACACACAGACAACCAATAGAAACAGTCAACCATAAAAACAAACAGGATAAGGCTGGAGCCTGTCTGAAGGGCTTTGCACAAGGAAGGGAGGTGGGCAAGCCCTCTTCGAGGAGGTGGCATTTGGAGGGAATCAGGCAAAGATCTAGATAGCGAACACAGTGAGTCACAGGTCTTGAGACAGAACCAGCTTGGACATTTGAGGAAAAACAAGGGAACACGTGTCCAGAGTAATCAGATGGCAAATGATAGAAGAAGGGTTCAGAGAGGGATTCAGGAGCCAGATTATACGCAGCCTGGTAGAAGCCTGCGAAGGTAATGTACAGCATGGCGACTACAGTTAATAATCCCGTATTGCATGTTTGAAAGTTGTTGAGAGAAGATATTAAAAGTCTTTGCCAGCCAGCGCTTCAGTAAGTAATTTGAATTTATTCTGAAGGAAGAGAAGCCATCAGAGGATCTGGACCACGTGATCTGATTTACAATTTTAAAAGATCCCTCCAGTTTCTGCGTAGAGACTGGTCTGTATGGGAAAAGAGTAAGGAAATGAGAAAGAAAGGAGTCTACTGAGAGTGTAGGCAAGAGATGGTGGTGATTGTGGACCAAGAGTAATAATGTAATTAAATAAATGAACAGTACAGCTTTGAGGCTGTGTTTGTGGGTTATGTTTTGTTTTGGAGAGTTGTACTATCAGAACGACCAGGAATCTATTCTAAAAGAAGATTTTCAGGACAGGAATGTGATTACAACACAGACTGAAATATTTCCTAATATTTTATAGAATGTCTTTGTTCTCGACTTGTCAATTCATTGGTAGTAATAAATTTTAAGAAAGACATGCCTCTTTCAAAAGATACATAGAAAAATTTTCAAATGTGAAGAAAATATGCCATGGCAAATGGCATATATTTTCATCTCAGAAGTTTAGTTTCATTTTGTTTAAATGTATAAACATTTACTGGGACACAGTCTGTGCTCACAAAATGTTTGTTTGCATTCAGGGTGAGATGTCAGGATTCCAAGTGTACTATAGAAGGAATAAGAGGTAACTTCTGTGTGTGTTTTAATTAATGAAAATGTGTGTGGAGAAAAATGCACTTTGCCTTATAAGTATCCATTGCACAAATCAGGGAATGTAGCCAGTTGTAAATCATGGGCTTTGGTCCCAGTCAGATTTGGACTGGTTTCATAGGTCAACTATTTGAGAGGTATTTATTCCTGGGCAAGTTATTTAATGTAACTAAGCCTCACGTTTTGCTGAAGAATTGATGTTTTTGAACTGTGGTGCTGGAGAAGGTGCTTGAGAGTCCCTTAGGCATCAAGGAGATCAAACCAGTCAATCCTAGAGGAAATCAACCCTGAATACTCATTGGAAGGACTGATGCTGAAGCTCTAATACTTTGGCCACCTCACGTAAAGAGCTGACTCACTGGAAAAGACCCTGATGCTGTGAAATATTGAAGGTTAAAGGAGAAGGGGTGACAGAGGATGAGATCATTGGATGGCATCACCAATTCAATGGATATGAACTTGGAAAAACTCCAGGAGATACTGAGGGGCAGGAAGGGCTGGTGTGCTGCAGTTCATGGGGTTGCAAAGAATCAGACATGACTTAGCGACTGAACAATAATGAGTTATGTAACCTAACTGAGCTTCAGATTTGTTTGGTTTTACTTTCACTTTAAACACTTTATTTTTTAGAGCAGTTTTAAATTCACAGAAAAGTTGAAGGGAAAGGCACAGAGATTTCTCATAGACTTCCCATCAAAGTGGGACATCTGTTACAGCTGAGGGTCCTACAGTGAATCATTATCCAAAATCTTTAGTTTACATTAGAGTTTAGTCTTAGTGGATTTTCACTTTCTATGGGTTTCGACACATCTATGACAGTATGTCCCCATCATCATAACAGCATCCCACCTCTTCATCTCTCCCTCCTCCCCAACCCCCAAAGCCACTGATCTTTTTTCTCCACACTTTTGCATTTTTTTTCAGAATGTTCATATTTGGAATCATACAATATGAAATCTTTTCAGACTAACTTCTTTCACTTAGTATATGCATTGAATTCCCCCCTATGTCTTTTCATAGCTTGATAGTCCATTTCTTTCTAACGTTGAATAACTTTCCATCGTTGGAATACACCACTGTTTATTGACCCACTCCTTTATGGAAAGACATCTTGGTTGCTTTCATGCTTTGGCAATTGATGAATAAAACTGATGTTGTAAACATCTGTGTGCAGGCTTGTGTATGAACACAGGTTTTCAACTCCTTTAGGTAAACTCTTATTGAATTGTGTATATATATATATGTATATACATACACACACACACAATTTCAGGAGTTTCCTCATTCTCTGTTAAAATAATAATTATTTATTTATTTGGCTGTGCAGGTTATTAGTTGCAGCACATGGGATCTAGTTCCCTGACCATGAATCGAACCCAGGCCTCTTGCACGGGGAGCACGAAGACTTTGTCACTGGACCATCAGGGAAGTCCCTCTTCACACTCTTTAAGATATTCTTCATGTCTTGGAAAGAAAGTAGGATTTGACTCCAGAGTCTGCAGTTTGAGACGGTGTTGCCTGCTCATCACCACGTTGTGAAAGTTAGTTCACTTCCCTGAGCTTTGCTTTCTAAAATGAAAATAATATTTACCTAATAGCACTCCAGTTCTCTTAAAGGACGGAATATACTAGTACTAATATTTATTTCTGGTTAAAATGGCTGAATATCAACAGTTTTATACAGTTCAGCCTGAATATAGTTAAAAGAAACTATCCCAAATTTCAAATAGAGAAAAACAAATGAGGTATAAAGGTCTTCTTTTTGGCTTCAAGTTATGCTTTAATTCTCTCTCATTAATAAGTACGGTTGGAACACTTATTAGGTGCCAGATGCTAAAGCTGCCTCTCTCAGTGAATCTCCCAAACAACCTTACATATCAGGAATAATGAACCATCTTACAGCACAGAAGAGGAAACTGAGCAACAGATCAAAACCAAAGGACACAGCATGTACACGGTCACTCCAGAATTTTAAACCAAGGTAATCTGACACCACAGTCCAAGTTCTTAGTGATTATACCTCACTGCCTCTTCAGCCAGTTCGATTCCAAGGATGAAAAGGACTTATTTTTAGATGCTAGGAGTCAAAGTTTTTTTTTTTTTTTTAATCTAGTTTCCTGTTGCTTTTTCTGAACTGTGCCTAGAATTGAATTAAACCCAACTCATCTGCTTCAGCCTCTCCCAGTATACAAAACAATGTCACCTGCCATCCATCGCCACTCCTCCTCCTATCAGCCCTGCAGATGAGCCTCGATATTCGTCACACAAATGCAGAACGTCATTTTGGTTTCTTAACTACAATAGAACGGCCTGTCCACTTTAAAATTTCATTAGGAACTGCACCCCGAGGCTAGGATATGATGAACTCAGGCGATGCATAAATCTCAAGAGGCAGAGAAGTGCTGGGAGGAGGGAGGACCCCACTTGCTCTAGAAATGTGAGGAAGAGGGTTTAGTGACAATGGATGTCTGAAAAGCTGCATGAAGAGACTCTCATGAAGACCTAAAGCCCCCATTGCTTCAGAAGGCTGTAATTCACAAGTTCAATAACAAAGGCCACAAGGCTGAAGCTAAAAATCAGAGGAGAAAAAAAGTAAAGTTCTTTCTGGAAGATTAACTCAAGTTCAGGGATGTCGTTGTCAGGGAGTACATGGGTGGAGAGCAAGGGAGGAGAAATGTATTTTCTCATGCTTCTTGGTAACCGGCATCGTTAGTGTAAGAGGAGAATGGGAAACATGATGTAATTGTAGTTCACAGCACTCTTCTTGATTGGCACAGAACACAATTAGGCTAAATGGAGACTAATTTGCCATCTCTAGTCTGAACCAACTCAAAATCAATGGTCCACTGCAGATTACCCCATGGGGAACATGGAGGCAAGGGAGACTGGCAGTGGCAAAGTAGGTCGTGGGTGTCTGTGTTCCCCAGCCCACTCCTCTATCCATCAAGCTGATAGGCGCATATAAACAAATAGCAGAAGCAACCACTCTGTGAATGGCTCATGATTACAGCAAAAGGCATTGTTGAGAAAGGAAATGAGGTCTGAATACGAAGAGATTGCAGTTTGTCTACCAGATGCACTATAGGGATTTGCATGTTCTGTAGCCACTTTCTTAGGGTTTCTTTGCTTCAGCAAAGAGAACAATTCTATTGATGAGCTCACCCATCCTCCTCCACCCTATCCCACAGGTGGTTTTCAAATGTTATTACACATAGGAACCACCTGGAATAAGTATCTAAATGCATATTTCCTAGCCCCAGGCTCAGAGATGCTGACTAGGTCCACTGGGGTTGAAACCTACACAGCAGTATTTATCAAGCATTGCAGTTTTTTTGATGCATATCATTTGTGGGCCACATTTGGAAACGCAACTAAGGGTAATAGATGTGTATGCGTATACATATATGGGCTTCTCTGGTGGCTCAGGGGTAAAGAAACCACCTGCCAATACAGGAGACACAGGTTTGATCCCTGGGTTGGGAAGATACCTGGAGAAGGAAATGGCAACTTACTCCAGTTTTCTTGCCTAGGAAGTCCCATGAGCACAGGAGCCTGGCAGGCTATAGTCCATGGGCTCTCAAAAGAGTCAGACAAGACAGCGACAAAACAACAAAATACATGTATAGAATTTATATTATTTATATTTGATCTTCTGAATAGGGACTGTTTAGTATTCAACATAAAAAATATCACAAGAAAGCTTGTCTCAGGCTCCCTACTCCCATATTTATGCCTGATTTCTACTGTTCCCAGGATGGAGGCAGGATTGACTGCCAATCACAAATGATAAATCTACATTATCAAAGGTAATTTGCTTCTTCAAGTAATTGGATTTTAGATGTTTCATTGAGAAATAATTGACATACATAGCTATAAGTTTAAGGTGTACATCTTGATGGTTTGATATATATATATATAATGAAATATATATACATGTGTAGTAAATATATGTATATGTAAACCACAATAGGTTCATTTAACTTTCATGATTACATATAGATACAATAAAAAGAAAAAGAAAAAAATATTCTCCTTGCAATGATTCTTAAGATTTACTCTCTTAACAACTATTCTGCACATCTTACAGTAGTTAACTATGGTCACCATTTTGTATTACTTCCCTAGTACTTATTTATCTTATACCTGGAAGTTTGTAATTTTTGAATTTTCTACCTCCGATTCCTCCTCCTCCTCTCAGATTCTTTGAACACTATTTACAGCTGAACATTGACCATGCCCTCTTGTGCAGTAGCTAATTTCTCAATACTAATTGCTGATAGAATTAACAGGCAGATTTGGTATGATTTTTCTCTTGATACAATATTTTATATAGTTAATTAATTGGCATAATAAAGTGAAAGGTTTTTATGTTTACTAGTCACTTTTCTGTGTTTATTTTTTAAAGGCAATTAATCATTCACTGCAGAAATACTTTTAATTAAAATGATTCCTCATTCCCAGCCTCAGAAACATAGGAAACAAAAACAAAAGAAATGAGGATGAAAACTGAAAGTTTTGACAATTCAAGTAGACATCCCTCACGTTCTGTGTTAGTTTATGAATTGCTGCATGAAAATAAAGCCAGATAAGTGGTGAATATGGACCAGGTTAATAAATGGAATGATCCTATAATCTCCTTAGGAAAGACATTTCTCATTTATTTTGTTTGAAAATTTAGGAAAAATAGTCTCTGATCACACTAAAATCCAAATATAAATATTTTTGAAAAACCAACAGTATCCCTCAATGTGATGGCCACAATCATGCCTTTTTCTTCCCCTCTTTATGTTTCCAGTGCCCCCCACATGGCAAGTGCCCAATAAATGAGTACAGTTATTGAGGAAATTCACTAATTTGGTCTAAGTGAAGAAGATGCAACTTGAATCTATAAAGCAATTTTTAATCATTATAATCTTATCTTTTAATATATTTAGTATCATAAATTAGTAGACACCAAGTACAAGTTCTACAGATTATGACCATAATATAGCTTAAATGTTGATTTTAGCTATGTTGATCCTTGGAAGAAAATCTGCCAAGGATCCTATGGAAAAGCTATGACCAACTGAAACAGGATATTAAAAAGCAGAGACATTATCAATAAAGGGCCGTCTAGTCAAAGCTATGGATTTTCCAGTATGCATGTATGGATATGAGAGTTGGACTATAAAGAAAGCTGAGCACCAAAGAATTGATGCTTTTGAACTGTGGTGTTGGGGAAGACTTTTGAGAGTCACTTGGACTGCAGGGAGATCAAACCTGTCAACCCTAAAGGAAATCAGTCCTGAATATTCATTGGAAGAAATAATGCTGAAGCTGAAGCTCCAATACTTTGGCCACCTAATGCAAAGAACTGACTCATTTGAAAAGACCTTGATGATGGGAAAGACTGAGGGCAGGAGGAGAAGGGGACAACAGAGGATGAGATGGTTGGATGGCATTACCGACTCAATGGACATGAGTTTGGGTGGACTCCGGGAGTTGGTGACAGACAGGGAGGCCTGGCGTGTCGCAGCCCATGGGGTCACAATGAGTCGGACACAACTGAGCGACTGAACTGACTGAAAATATTGATATTCATAGATTTGCGTATACAGTCTCTAATGTTTGGGGGTTCTCATTCTGCCTGATATGTAAAGGCCACCTCAGGACCCCTTCATCCCTCATCTGACTGGAATCTTTGCTCACGAATGAAAAGGACGTGCCCAGGATTAGATGATACCACTGCGTAAGCTAAGGAATAGCCAGAAGTGGCCAAGAGATGCAAGCTCTGTGGCATCTGAGGGGCTGGAGAGGGTATAGATTTTCAGCTTAAATGGGCCTTGCTCCAGTTAGATTACAGGAAAGCAGTATCTCTAAGACTCTTGGTTCTCAATATTTAGAATTTCTTGCACTTACTACTGCATTCTGTACAGAGGGAAGAATGATGAATGACTTAGGACAGTGCAGAAAGATAAAATCTAAATGCCTACAAAAACGTATTTTAACAATAGCAAGTTGATTTGCCCTAGAATTCTATATGGGATCAAAACTTAGAGGCATCACTTATCAAGGAAATTGGGGGTGAGACAAAGTAGCAGTGACAAGAGACGTAAATTAAGAATCTACAGGAGATGCTCCAAAGCCCCCAGGTCCCTGTCTGCATACAGCAAAGAGACACCCGCTCCTTTATGAATCATATAGGAGTTGGGAAGTATTTATGGAGACCAATGAAGGGAGAATCTGGGTCTAAGGTCAGTAAACACAAAACACAGCTGTGGGCTTCTGGGAAGAAAAAAGTCATTGCATTAAAATTATGTTCTAAATATATTCTAAATAGAGATAATACCAGTCCCCTCCCTCAACCAACTTCAGAATACTAATCACGAGGCATGTACATCCTCACTCCCTAGGCGTAAGAAACAAGAAGAGATTTTCAAGAAAGCTGAAAATGTCTAGGAAACGAGCTATAGAGACTAATAGGTGAAAGACTTTGATTAACAACAAAAAAAAGTGAACACTGAGTTGTCACTGTGATTGTTTGGTCCCTAAGTCTTGTGCGACAGTTTTGTGACCCCATGGACGGCCAGGTTCCTCTGCCTATGGCATGTCCCAGGCAAGAAAACTGGAGTGGGTTGCCATTTCTTTCTTCAGGGAATCTTCTTGACCCAGGAATAAAATCTGTGTCTTCTGTGTCTTCCTGCATTGCAGATGGATTCTTTACTACTGAGCCACCAGGGAAGCCCTAATTTACATTTTCGTGTCTCATTCTTCAGTTCAGTCAGTTCAGTTCAGTTGCTCATTTGTGTCCTACTCTTTGCAACCCCAATGAACTGCAGCACGCCAGGCTTCCCTGTCTATCACCAACTCTCGGAGCTTGCTCAAACTCATGTCCATTGAGTCTGTGATGCCATCCAACCTTCTCATCCTCTGTCATCCCCTTCTCCTCTCACCTTCAATGTTTCCCAGCATTGGGGTCTTTTCTAGTGAGTCAGTTCTTTGCATCAGGTAGCCAAAGTACTGGAGTTTCAGCTTCAGCATCAGTCCTTTCAGTGATTATTCAGGACTAATTTCCTTTAGGATTGACTGGTTTGATTTCCTTGCAGTCCAAGGGACTCTCAAGAGTTTTCTACAATACCACAGTTCAAAAGCATCAGGTCTTCAGTACTCAGCTTTCTTTATAGTCCAGCTCTCACATCCATACATGCCTACTGGAAAAACCATAGCTTTGACTAGACAGACCTCTGTTGGCAAAGTAATGTCTCTGCTTTTTAATCTGCTGCCTATGTTGTTCATAGCTTTCTCCTTCTTAAATATCTATGTATCCATTCATCCATCCATCCACGTAGAGTCACTAATTAGTTGATAAGCACTTCTAAGAAAAAATAACAAGGTAAACAATCAGGAAACAAACAGAAAAAATAAATTTGAAAGTAAGAGAGTTGAAACATAGAGCAGAAGAATGTTACAACAATACCAAAAAGTCTCCTAGAAGAATTTTCAGGGAGAAGAGAATAAATTGTTTTATTTCTAGGAAAGAACAAAAAGAGAGGAAAAAGTAATATACACCAAGAAGAGTATAAAAGTCAAATGAAATATTATTGTAAAGTAGTCTTAACACGTGTAATGTGGATATGAAAATGAAAGGAAAGCGTTAAAAGAGAGGGGACAATACTTTAAGAGATTCTGGCCGACACTTTTTCAAATGTGATTTCTAAAATATCAAGCAACACATTCAGGAAAATTTATAAAGCCCCAGAGGTACAATGCAAAGAATAGTACATGTAGCCATATCAGAGTAAAACTTCTGAAAACCAAGGAAAAAGAGAAAATCTTAAAAACAGCCAGAGGAAAAGGATACATTACCTACAAAGGAGAAACTGTAAGATTGACAGTTCCTTTTTGCAACAGAAAAAATGGAAATCAGAGGACAACATAATGATATTATAAATGCTAAATGTATAATTCTCAATGTGGAATTTTATACCCAGTGAAAATAAACTTCAGAAAGATGAAATAGACTTCCTACAAAATTTTAAACTAAGAGATTTAATCACCAGCATATCCACAGAAAAATAAATTCTAATAAGGGATTTTCATGAAGAAGAAAATATATCTCAGATGCATAGCATTAATGAAGAAGGGACAATGGTTTCTCTTTGGGTAAAAAAATAAATGGTTTTTAACTGTTTTAAACTGTAACAAGAAATTTCCTATGAACTTTGTCATATGTAAGAATTAAAACACATGAAAACATCATAAAGGTCAACAGGAAAATAAAGTATTTGCATTATGGACAGTAAAAAATAAATATTAGATAGATTTGATAGGTGAAGGTGGATGCTGTAACCTTTGAAATAATAAATATAAGAAACATTAAAAATTATAATAAGGCAAATAGAATAATAAAAAATATACTTAATAATTAAAAAAGAATGAAATTATAGAGGGAAAAGACCAGAAAAAATTAGACAAATATGAAACCAAGAAATCCACTGCAGGTACAAAAATTAACATATCAGAAATGACATTAGATGTCATGGACAAAATACTTTATTAATGTATAAAATTATTACACTAGATAACAGAATACAAGTTTTCTTACAAATGGCACATTTTAAAAATAAGGATATTTAAATGAAAGGGTGGAAAACATTTCATACAAACACTAAGAAAAATTAGAAAGCAGGTATAACTAATTTAATATCAGAAAATTGGACATTAAAGGAAGAAATATTACTAAACAGAAAGAAAAACATTTCATAACAAAAAAGGGTCCACTCTACCTAAGATGTACTAATTTGCATGTATCCAAGAAGGTACTTTCAAACTGTGGTGTCGGAGAAGACTCTTGAGAGTCCCTTGGATGGCAAGGAGAGTCAACCAGTCAATTCTAAAGGAAATAAGTTCTGAATATTCATTGGAAGGACTGATGCTGAAGCAGAAGCTCCAATACTTTGGCCACCTGATGGGAAGAGCTGACTCATTGGAAAAGCCCCCGATGCTGGGAAAGATTGAAGGTGGGAGGAGAAGGGGATGACAGAGGATGAGAAGGTTGGATGGCATCACTGACTTGATGGACATGAGTTTGAGCTTCGGGAGCTGGTAATGGACAGGGAAGCAGTCCGTGAGGTCTCAAAGAGTCGGACATGACTGAACTGAACTGAACTAAAAAAGTAGCCTGAGAAAGTATCAGGCAAAAGGGAAGGTGCAGAGAAAAAAAAGATAAATAAATAATCATAGTTGGAGATTTTAACACATTCCTTTTAATACCTAGCAAAAAAAGATATAAAAATCAGCAAGCATAAAAGAGATTTGCACACATTATTAACAGAATTACTTGAGTTGATGTGCATAGAACATTGCATCCAAAAATTGAAAAATTCATAATTTAAATGTGCTTATAGAATGTGTTCCAAAATAAATCATATACTGAGCCATAAAGCATGTCTGAAAAAGTTTCAAAGGATTGATATCATACAAAGCATATTCTCTTATCATATTCTTAAGCTAGAAGTCAGTAGCAAAAAGTTTGCCAGAAAATCCCCAAATACTTGGATGTAAATAATGTATTTCCAAATCATAATGGAAATTAGGATGTATTTTGAACTAAATAATGAAAACAAAATATAGCAAAATTTTTGTAATACAGCTAAAGCTATAGTTAGAAATATATAGCCTTAACTGTATTTATTAGAAAACAGGAAATACTGAAAATCAGTGTAAACATCATGTAAACAAAGTGGAAACAGAAGAGAAAATTAAACCAGATGAAGCAGAAGAAATGAAGTAATGAAGTTAAGAGCAAAATCTATAAAGTAAAAAACAAATATAGAATAAAAATGACATGAAAACTAAAAGTTATTCTCTGCAAAGGACAGTAAAAATAATTTTAGAGAGATTGAATTAAAAAAAGAGACGTCAATAAAATACATATTACTAACATGGCACCACTATTGATCTACAGATATTACAAATAAATTAAGAAGACAATCTGAATTTGTGCAAATAAATTTAAATATTTAAAAGAAATAAGCTCCTGATAAAGAGCAACTTGCCAAAGATAATGTGAGACATAGAAACATTGATTATTTCTTTAGGCATGTAAAAACTGATCTCTAATTTAATACTCTACTACATGAAAAATTTCAGGCCCAAATGGCTTCACTTGTAAATTTTTCCAAATTTCAGTGGAAGAACTAACACTCATCTTTCATAAAGTCTTCCAGAGAATAAATACAGAACACTTCCCAATACAATTTTTAAAAGTGATTTTAGAGGGCATCAGATGACTTTCAAGGATACCAGAATTGACAGAAGGACAAAATAGAGGCATTTTATCTTATGAATATAGTTGAAAAAAATTTAAACAGAATATTAATGAACCAAATTCAGAACTAAATCATAATGTCCAAGTAAAGTTTATTCCAAAGATACAAAAAGTGGTTCAAGATTTAAAAAATTAATCAGTGCAGTTTATCACATTAGTAGAATATAAAAGAAAACCACATGATCATCTTAATGAATGCAATGGAAGTCTTTAATAGAAACCAACATCAATTAATGATTATGAAAAACTTCAATTTTTCTTTTTATTCTTAGGAAAATAGGAAGAGAATTTTCTTTATATAATAAAGATTATGTTTTTAAAAACCCTAAAACAAATACTAGAGAAAACTGGAAGAAGATAAGAATGCCTGCTTATTCCAATTCAATTTATTATTGTAACAATGGTTCTAGCTATTGCAAGGTACAAAAAAATAAATAAAAAGTCTAAATACTAGGAAAAGAAAACACAACAATAATTGTTATGGGCAGATAGCATGATTATGCATTGGACATTCAAAAATAATATGCAGATATCCTTTGTAATTAAAATGTAAATTAAGCAAGGTAACAAAATCAAAATATAAAGTACCAATTGTATTTTATTCCATATCAACAAGAATCAATTAGAACATAAAAAAGAAGTCATACTATTTACAAGAGCATGAAAGAAACATCAGTTAGTAAAAAATGTAGTGAAAGTTATTGAAAACCTCTATACATAAGACTAGAAATATTATAGACAATTATAAATGATGATCTATGAAATGTGGGAATAAAGTATTTATAGATTAGAATAAATAATATTGTAAAAATGTCAATTCTTTCCAAATTGGTCTCTATATTCAAAGACATTCCAAATAAAATCAGAAGGCTGTCTTTTCACCTTGCTTATAGTTTCCTTTGTTGTGCAGAAGCTTTTAATTTCAATTAGATCCCATTTGTTTATTTTTGCTTTTATTTCCAGTATTCTGGGAGGTGGATCATAGAGGATCCTGCTGTGATGTATGTCAGAGAGTGTTTTGCCTATGTTCTCCTCTAGGAGTTTTATAGTTTCTTGTCTTACATTTAGATCTTTAATCCATTTTGAGTTTATTTTTGTGTATGGTGTTAGAAAGTGATCTAGTTTCATTCTTTTACAAGTGGTTGACCAGTTTTCCCAGCACCACTTGTTAAAGAGATTGTCTTTAATCCACTGTATATTCTTGCCTCCTTTGTCGAAGATAAGGTGTACATAGGTGTGTGGATTTATCTCTGGGCTTTCTATTTTGTTTCATTGATCTATATTTCTGTCTTTGTGCCAGTACCATACTGTCTTGATGACTGTGGCTTTGTAGTAGAGCCTGAAGTCAGGCAGGTTGATTTCTCCAGTTCCATTCTTCTTTCTCAAGATGGCTTTGGCTATT
>SJXQ01009257.1:196228-240122 GCA_006408695.1 Aepyceros melampus | reverse complement strand
TGGTGATGGACAGGGAGGCCTGGCGTGCTGCGATTCATGGGGTCGCAAAGAGTCAGACACGACTGAGCGACTGAACTGAACTGAACTGAATTGAACCTAGACTAGCAGAACTTCCAGTTGAAGGGGAGAGGCACTCTACAGGAGTGACCATAAAGTATAAAATCATGGAAAATATAAGAGATTTGTAGAGAGTTTATCAGCAGAATTTGGGGCTTCTACCCATTGGCTATCTCCTTTCCAGGATTCCCACCTTTATTTCTAACATCAGTGGTTTCTTTGAAAGCTATCTTCTTTTTCACCATATGGACCAGAAATTTCATATAAAGGTAATTCACTCTTGCTGCCTTCTGCCTGCCTGTGCATGCATGCCCAGTTGTTCAGTCGTGTCTGACACTTTGGGTATATACAGCAACCACATCCTCCTAAGAGTAGATAATCAGGAACTCAGAACTCTTGGGTTGAATGTTAGTTCAAGCCACCATCTGAGTCACTCTAGGGGAGGAAAAATAATTTTCCCTTGACCCTTCTAGGTTCCTGACTGAGACTTGCCCCTGCCCCCCATAACAAAAGGCAAATTAAGGGAGCAAAAGGCAAATTAATGGACTGTAGCCTGCCAGGCACTTCTGTCCATGGAATTTTCCATGTAAGAATACTGGAGTGGGTTGCTGAGGATTTCCTGAGGATTTGCATTAAAAAAAAACTGTCTATTTTATAAGCGTTAACTCCCCTCCAGAATCTATTAATGAAATCTAATCTCAAGAGTGATAGCCTACCACATAACACACTCAAGGGGAGATTGTATGGGGTGTGTACACCAGAGGGTGGAAATATCATGTAAGTCATCTCAGATTTCTGCCTGCCACTAATTGCTATACAAAAAGTGAAGTCTGCCTCTTGAATTTTATTATATGAGTACCACTCCATTATCAAGAACAAGTCACAGGCTTCATTTCTCTTTCTCCATATTATCTAAGATAATGTGACATTTATATGTCCCTACTCTTAGGAGCCAGGCGGGCTACAGTCCATAGAGTTGCATAGAATCAGACATGACTGAAGCGACTTAGCAAGCATGCACTCTTAGGAGAAAAAAACAAAAATGTGCTGTGATTATTATATTCATTTCGTAGGTATCTCACATTTTAGGGGTCATGGTATTTTATTCTTGAGTTTTCTACCGTTTTTGCTTCTTTCTCTCCCCTGCCTCAACCCCAGCCACAGACCACTCACTGTCTTTCTGTTTTCTTGCCCTTTCTCCTTGTTTTCTTCTCTTGTGAATATTTGTAATACTTAGACCTGTAAAGGAAACTTAAGGGTTTAGTGTTCTTCAAAGTTAAATTGAGTTCATTTTATACAACTGCAAGCATAAATTTGATTCCATGGATTTCCATGAATTTCTAAGTTCTTTGGAAAAAATTTACTGTGATCTCTAGCTGGAGGCATTCTAAAATTATTTACAACTATTTGCATAATTATCCTTAAGCTCTAAGAAAGCTGCCTACAATTTATACTGTTCTTCTGAATGTTTTTCTAAAGACTTAGCACACTGTAGCTTTCATGTAGATTTGGGGGTGTTTACAATGCCATATTATTGCTCAGGGATCAGCTTAGTGTTACCCAAGCACGCAGGACACAAATCCTCTATTAAGACTGTTTGCTTGTCTATTTAGAAGCCTTTGAAGCTATTGTTCCAAACGAATTCTAGAAGATTAAAATACCTGATAAAGTTTTTAAACCTCAGTCAATTTACAATTCCATCAACAGGAAATAAGATTTTAAATAATTTGGTTTTTTTTAATGTAAAAATTCTTATACTATACCTACTAAGGCATTTGATAAGGAAAAACAATCCAAATTAGTACAGGAATGGAAGCCCTAACTTTTACAGCTATGAACATTGCTTTTGTCAACTGACAAGACTAAAACAATTTAGTAAGGAGTTGGATATCCTTTATTCAAGTAAAATCCATGAATTTGGGGACACAATGCCTTACAAGCAATGGAGCACCCTTGCTGAAGGGTCTGAAGCAAGAGCAAGTTTTAGACTGTTACAAGAGGCAACTTAGGGCACAACTGACTAGAGGGTCAGGGATTTATTCATAAGGCTAATAGATCTTACTGTCTAAGGTCAGGTAAGCTAGCTAAAGCTGAATTGGAGGCTTGTGCATGTTAGCTTTTCTTGACAAGTGCTTTCTGTAGTAAGTGGAGACTGACAGGTTTAGATTTCTGACCTGGGCTAACCTCCATTAGGTGGATTCTGATACATAAATTAAGTTTCTCACTGATACAGGTGTCAATTTTTTAATTTTTTAATCTGAGAAAACAGATTGTGAAACAAAGTAGAGAACTGCAGATCCAGAATTAAGCAGATGCAAAGGGTTCCCTAATGTCTCAGCAGGTAAATAATCCACCTGCTACGTAGGAGATTCAGGTTCAATCCCTGGGTCGGGAAGATCCCCTGGAGGAGGGCATGGCAACCCACTCCAGTATTCTTGCTGGGACAGAGGAGCCTGGTGGGCTAAGTCTATGGGGTCACAGAGAGTAGGGCATAACTGAAACAGCTGAGCACAGCACAAGGGATCTACTCCCAATTCAACTTCTTTCCTCAAAATATATCTATGGTTATATAGAAATAACTTTTTTATAAACTGAATTGCTGAAAACCACAAGGCTCTTAAAAAACTCATCCTGTTGTAAATTAACTACTCTAATTCATAATTATATTTATTGAAAGTAAAACATAACAATTGCATACTACCATCGTTTCATCAGATGTTTCAATTTGGAAAATATGAGTTGCAAAATTAAGTGGACAAATGTACTTTACTTCTGTTTGAGCTATAAACTTTCTACCCTCTAGAATTTTCCACCAATATGTTCCTTTATATTCTGATGCAATTTGCCTTTCATGGAAGCACTGGTTAATTTGTACTCTTTCTGACATGATTTATAAATAATTGTTGTTTAATTGCTTTCCAAGACATTCAGTTGGGGTCTCTTAAAGCTGACCTTTCTAATTGGGGCACTGAGGTGGAGAGATGGAGGGGGTGATCCTTACTGTTACTCTCCTAAGGCATAACTTAAATTCCTAACTAGGTTTTTGGCTTGTTTCTTTCTTTCTTTGCCTAGACTAATTTTAAGACATCTGTAAAATGGTGGTCAAATACCCTAAGATATGCACAAAATGTTTGAATAGTCTCAAAAACATTTAAGCTCTTCAGAGATTTGATTCTTTTCTTACCACAATAAGCACTCAGAACATGTGTTGAAAATGTATGTAGTTGAACTATTTCTGCAAAATTAATTTTTGAGGGTGTGGTGTCTTGGGTAAAGGAAAGTATATGACCTCAGAGCAACCATTCAAATTTCTACTTGGCTGCTTACCAGTTCTTTGTGCCCTTGGATAAATTATACTGTTTGACATTTTTCCTTAAACATAAAAAGAGATGATAAATGTAGTTACTGAATTTGGTTGTATTAACAAGAAAACTGTGTAAAATATCTGAAATATAGAAGATTATTTAAAAATAAATTATAGGTGATTTTATAAATAGTATTTCCTTTTGGATATCATATATTCTAATTTTTTAAAATAATTTATGGAAAAATGATTTTATTAAATTGTTTTAATTATTTAATTTTTAATTTTCTTCCATACTTAAAGATGACAAACTAATTTCTAATTAATAGTAGTCATTCACTTGCCCAAAATAGCTGGGGAGTACAGACTTTGAATATAGTTTTCTGTCTATAACAATAAATCTACTTGTCCAATTTTTGAGTTAAGATTTTTGTCATAAGTCTTATTTTTTATTCTTTCTAATCTATAAGTGATATATTATATCAAGAATAAAATTTTAAAAAGTGAATGTGGTGAGGACAATTACAGATGTTTGACAAAATGTAACCAAAGAATCAATAGCCTCTTTTATTAATATAAGCATAGATATTCCACAAAAGAATTCCTCTGCTTGGAGGAGCAATAAGGCATCTGAGAAGTATGAAGAGGGCATTTTTTTCTTAATGCAGGATGTCTTGATGGAGACATTGTATCCATTGGAATAAAAACAGCAGGCAGGGATGAAAGTTTGAAGGTCAATAAGAATTTTAAACTAAAAAATTAGACCTAGGCATCATTACCATTGAGTTTGAGAGATGAGTATAAATTTCATCTTGATAAAAAGAAATCGAATGAACATGAATGTTTTAAATGGGTATGATCCTAAACTTCAAGTGTGTTTATTTTTAAATTATAGTTTGGTTAAACTATAAGGATATATTTTCAAGTCTTCTGGCTCTATCAAAATAACAGAATGAGTGACTTAAACAACAGATTTTTGTTTCTCAGTTCTAAAAGCAGGGAAGTCCAAGAATATGATGGCTGCAGATTTGGTTCCTGTTGAGGAACCTCTTCCTGGCATACAGACTACCACTTCCTAAATATGTCTTCAGATGGTGACAAAAGACCTCTTCTAAGGATATTCTTCCCCATGACCTCATATAAAGCTAATTAATTCCCAAAGGGCCCCCCTTCAAATACCATCATGTTGGGAGTTGAGGCTTCAATATGAATTTTGGGAGAACATGAAAATTTCGTCCACAATGTGTATAAAAGCATAGTAAACTTGTTATCTGCGTAACTTGACAGGCACCAAGTTATGTAGACAAAGTGATATTTGTACAGTTATACAAGGATGAATAAGAATCAAAGGTTTGTAGTGTAAGATAAATTTTATCAGGTATGAGATAAATTTTGAATTTTGAGTCAAGAGATAATAGCCAAAAATATCTGAAGTGTTAGTTGCAATTCTATAATCCCTGCTGTTAATAGAACTTCTGTAATATTTTTCCTACCAAAACGTTGTTGTGGTTGTTGTTCAGCTGCTAGGTCGTGTCCGACTCTTTGTGTCCCCATGGACTGCAACATGCCAGGGTCCTCTGTGCTCTAATCTCCTGGAGTTTGCTACAATTCATAGCTATTGAGTCAATGATGGTATCTAACCTCTGCCACCCCATTCTCCTGCTTCAATATTTCTCAGCATCAGGGTCTTTTCCAACGCATCGATTGATCACATTAGGTGGCCTGAGTATTAGAGCTTCAGCTTCAGCATCAGTCCTTCCAATGACTATTCAGAGTTTATTTCCTGTAAGGTTGACTGATTTGATATCTTTGCTGTCCAAGGGACTCTTAAGAGTCTTCTCCAGCACCACAGTTTGAAAGCATCAATTCTTCAGTGGTTCAACCTTCTTTATGGTCCAGCTCTCACATCTGTACGTGACTACCGGGAAAACCATAGCTTTGACTAGACAGACCTTTGTTGGCAAAGTGATGTCCTGCTTTTTAATACACTGTCTAGGTTTTCAGCTTCAGCATCAGTCCTTCCAATGACTATTCAGAGTTTATTTCCTGTAAGGTTGACTGGTTTGATATCTTTGCTGTCCAAGGGACTCTTAAGAGTCTTCTCCAGCACCACAGTTTGAAAGCATCAATTCTTCAGTGGTTCAACCTTCTTTATGGTCCAGCTCTCACATCTGTACGTGACTACCGGGAAAACCATAGCTTTGACTAGACAGACCTTTGTTGGCAAAGTGATGTCTCTGCTTTTTAATACACTGTCTAGTTTTGTCAAAGCTTTCCTTCCAAGAAGCAAGTGCCTTTTAATTTCATGGCAGCAATCACTGTCTGCAGTAATTTTGGAGTGCAAGAAAATAAAACCTGTCAGTTTCCACTTTTTTCCCTTCTATTTGCTATGAAGTATGAGACCAAATGCCTTGATCTTAGTTTTCTGAATGTTAAGTTTTAAGCATTTTCCTCTGTTCTCATCAAGAGACTCTGTAGTTCTTCACTTTCTGCCATTAAAGTCATTCCTCTGCCTTTTCTAAACCCAGTTTGTACATCTAGAATTTCTCAGTTCACATATTTGTATTACGTTATTGCTTCTGCGCTTACTCCAGGAAGGGCTGTGCCAGCAGTTCAGCAGGGGCCTATTCCCTGGTGGGGATGAAGGCAACTCGTAGACCACCTCATATCAAACAGCGCCGGGGTTCAGCCCCGGCGGATCCAGGGATATTCAAAGGTGGGACAGAGCAGGCAGATAGGAAAGGATAGGACAGGATAGCTCAGAACAGGATAGAATAGTAGGAAATTAAAAGAAAAATAGGAGGCTGAATAACTTGGTTTGTGGGGAAAGCCAATAAAATCTCAAGACAAGAGATTTGCACCATCTACGTGGGCCACCGGCATCCGCTTGAATCTCTAAAGGGGCCCCACTGTGGGTCCCCTTTTCTTGCAGAACTTAGAGCCAGGGCAAGTAAGTAGACGTGGTGAGCCTCCCACTCCAGATGGGAATTCAGCTTGGAGTTAAAGTACAAGAGGACAGAGAGAGAGAGAGAGAGAGAGAGAGAAAGAGGTGTGGGAGCCAGATGTCCTTAAAGAACGAGTCTAGGAGAGCGAGTCATCCGAGAAACCGGCCTGCAGAACTGGTCTGAGAAGATCTGGTCCAGAAAAACTGCTCTGAGAAACTGTTCCCGAGAAAACTGGTCCAAACTTTATTTTTCACATGTCCTTCTTATACAATGAAGATCAATGGGTTTCACAAATTTTGGCAATGACAACAGCCCTGACTCTTATTGAGAGCAGGCTTAGTCTCTGCATACCTAATTGTATACACAGGTAATTTACATCATCTTCCAGCTAAAAGGCCAATTCGACAATTTACAGCTCTTTTCTGATAAGTGTTATTTTTTCCAAGGTCTGGCGCCATTCTCGGGAGGCACTAAACAAAGTTGCATTCTCACATAGCAAGGACACAGCA
This sequence comes from Aepyceros melampus, assembly GCA_006408695.1. Classification (NCBI taxonomy): domain Eukaryota; kingdom Metazoa; phylum Chordata; class Mammalia; order Artiodactyla; family Bovidae; genus Aepyceros; species Aepyceros melampus. Next base: position 233,307 of record SJXQ01009257.1, on the reverse strand, counting down.
AGAGAGAGGGAGTACAATGATTTATAAGAGAAAGCAAATAACTCGAAAGCCTAGTGTTGCTAACATCAAAAAACTACTACATATCTATTTCCAAATATTGTTTGTATAGCAGAAACTTCCAGGTGCAGATAAGGAGGTCTGGCAGCAATCATTGAGGCAACAGTGAAGTCTATATCACTATTAAGGCTTTGGCTCTTAGAAAAGGTTTGTAACTTTAAAACACTTCAAGGCCTTTTTGCCCCTCACAGTTGGGGGTTGCGAGCAATTCACAAGCTTGTAAAAGGTCAGGGAAAGCTGTTTAGGCAGGCTAGAGCATTATCAAAGGGGGGTTGGGCTGAAACACTCCTTTCAAATGCAGGAAGCTAAATCTTTGAATTAACTCTTTCCGAGAAACTGGCAGAGAATAGTGGGGAAACAGACAAATACAGACAAATTCTTATTTTGGGGGGTACATGCTCAGGAAAAACCAGGGAGAAATCCGATGACTCAAATTGCCCTTCCATCTGAGCCTACCACGTGACCCTGTCACGGGTGGGATTCCTAATGCTGGCCCCCGACAAAACAGACTGAGTGAGGTCCCAAATGATCATCCTCTGTTTAGTGGCCTGGAGGTTAGTGTCCTCAGTGGGGCCTTGCTTAGGGAAGAAGTGGTAAAATACACAACATCCAAGGACATACAGATTACAAATGTGTAACAGTTAGGACTAACCCCGATTCATTCATTTCTTTTACTGGTTTCAGAATACTTGAGTATTTTTTTATTTACATTTTCTAATCAAGATAAGGAAAGAATTAGGATAAATACATAAATATGAAAAACTATGGCTTTAAAAATTGGTTTCTCTGTATCTGAATAATTTTACTCAAAAGATAATTTCTTCTAATGTGACACACATAGTTCCTTAAAAAAAATAATGGGATACTTGTCAAACTGCAAATCTTTCTTTCTTGGTTGGAATTTAGTGTAGAGTGCTATGCCCTTTTTTCATCTCCTCCAAGGAAAAATACATTTAAAGGAGTACTTTTTTCTTTTAACTTTGAACTTGATGAAATATGTCTTTGAAAAAAAAAAAAACATTCCTAGAGTGTGGTAAAAATCAGTGCGTGCTAGAAAGTAGATTTTGGGAAGTGTACAATTTATTCTGTGGTAATATTCACTATTCTGTAAATCTTGGCCATTTACTTAAGCAATGTTATGCATGCTATCTACTGTGGGCGTCTGAAGAATGTTCTGTGTTATATGCCAAATAATCTCATTTTGATTCCACTTAAGTTATTCTTGGGATTACCCTAAACCAGTAGAAGAACAGAGAATGTAAGGATAATCCTAGAAATATTTAATAAGGATTATAAGAAATATATATCCTCAAGTTTATGAAGAAACATCACAGTATCTTGGATATTTGAAACATAACAGGTCATGGGATGAAACCAGTAAAATACTTTCATTGTGTGCTCTGCAATGTCCTCACCTCTGCATTTCTAGAAGTACATCTTAGACTAAGGCCATCTTATATTAAATGAGCTAAATTATAGTAAGTACTTAGCTCAGTAGTTGGTCTATGGTTGGCAGTCAATAAATGTCATTTTTCTTCTCTGACATGTATGTAATGTGGTCTGCTCATCTGTTTATTTAAATATGTAATATAAATACATATTTGCAACTTTGAAGACATGCAGTAAATTTTAAAGTAAAAATTTCAACAAATAACAATAAACAGCTCTAGGAACATAAATGTTAAAATATAAGACATCAAAATGAGGCAGCCAATCAGTTAAAAAGAAAAGCTCAATAGCAATTAAATATGAGAATATTCTTTAAATATTCAAACAGTAACAATTTCCAAAGGAAATTTAATGTGATTTTAAAGACAATACTAATATTGGGCCCAGAATTCCCTCATATGAAGGGAAAGCTCAACAGATAATGATTCAAGTGGCTAGCTTCAAAATTGCTAGCCAATTTCATTGCTAGCAATTGCTAGCCAATGAACATATTCTTGTTAATGCTTGTCCCATGCAAGAGAGCAATATAGGCATAATTGTTTCTATTGGCTATGCTTTTCACAACAATCTGAGAGGTGAGTTCAGCTTACCCATGTATAGATATTTTCCTATCTATTCATTATTTGAACACTAATGCCACAAATTACACTTTAAATTTGTAAAATATTACCTACCAATTTTATCTTTTAATACCATAAAATTACTTTTTAGTATCTAATACTTTCAAAAATAGCTTGCAACAACCTTCAAAAACTAGTTTCAAGCTCAACATTCACTTTATGAAACCATGCATCCTTCACAGCATGATGTGTTCACTCATCCCAAAACACCTCCAAAGTGCTAGAGAGGGAAGCAAGTATTTGAAGGGTGAAACAAAATGCATCCATCACAATTCTCTTCTGTGAATGACAGGAGAGACTGGGAGCCTCCAGGGCTTGTGTGTGGTGACTACTGCTCTTCCCTTAAAAAGGAATTTTTAAGCAATGTTTCAGGGCAAAAAACAAACATGCAAAAGTCTGTTCCATTTCTTTATACCATCAGTAGTTAACATGAAATATTCTTTTAAAAGATAAAATTGCCATTATCTCAACAAACATCAAATATCTAAGAATAAATCAATCACACAAAAAATATGCAAAATCTTTCTGAGGAATACATACTGGATATAACAATGTATTAGAGAATATGTCTGGATTTTTATGTAATCTCGATCATAATCTGTGAAAAAATAGTTTTATTTCAGGCTTTATAATTTTAAAAAGAGGTGTTTGTGTGTGGTGACTACTGCTTTCCCTTAAAAAGGAATTTTTAAGCAATGTTTCAGGGCAAAAAACAAACATGCAAAAGTCTGTTCCATTTCTTTATACCATCAGTAGTTAACATGAAATATTCTTTTAAAAGATAAAATTGCCATTATCTCAACAAACATCAAATATCTAAGAATAAATCAATCACACAAAAAATATGCAAAATCTTTCTGAGGAATACATACTGGATATAACAATGTATTAGAGAATATGTCTGGATTTTTATGTAATCTCGATCATAATCTGTGAAAAAATAGTTTTATTTCAGGCTTTATAATTTTAAAAAGAGGTGGGAGTAATTTTTGCAGTGGCCCAGGAGTCCTAAAGCTTCTGTCAAATAAAAGCTCTTGCTGTGTATCACAAAAGGGATTTTTAGAGTAACAAGCTTGGCTTCTGAGTAGTCATCAGTTGCCAGGGAAAATCTGGGGAGGAAGTCTGCAGGGTGTGTAACCCTTTTCTGATTGGTTGGCACGAGGCAGCAGGGTGGTGTTCCAGAAAGCTCAGTCATCAGCCTTCTGCTTTTAACCAGTCTAGGGTCCACGTGCTTGTGCACAGCCTGAAGTTACCATATTCCACCTGAGTGGGGGCATTAGTTCCTGTAGAAGAGCTCAGAGCTATCTATATCCCTTCAGGGTGTCCACTTCAAAAAGATGCATAATGTGAGAGTGGCAAGTTAAGTTTTATTTGGGGCAAAGTGAGCACTGCAGCTGGGGAGACAGCACCTCAGATACCTCTGAGAAACTGCTCCAAAGAGGTAGTTAGGCGGTCAATATATATGATTTTGGTGAAAGGGGAGTTCAGTGCAATCAAGTGTTTATTTTACAAAAGGTTCTCTATTAGTCATGAGGAACTGATGTCACCATGAAGAGATTTAGTGCTTTTCTAGATATGAGGAGATGCAACAGTTGTGATAGCATCACCAAATTTAATGGACACGAATTCGCAAAAACTCTGGGAGATAGTGAAGGACGGGGAAGCCTGGCATGCTGCAGTCCATGGGGTCAAAGGAGTCGGATGTGACTTAGCAACTGAACAGCAGCGAGAATTAAGATCATGAAATCAGTTCCTGAAAATATCTGTCTAAAGACCTGTTTCACCAGTTTCCCTGGAGCAGAGTGCCCTCCAGGGTGTGTCAAAGGTCAACAGCTGCAGGGGCACAGAGGCAGATGGCAAATGCCCTTGGCAAGCACCAGTTTGTAGGTGGCGAGGGGGGACCGGGACCCTGCCCCATTGGCTGACTTTCATTTGTTTTGCATTCCCTCACTCCTCAAACTAGTAACCATTTGATTCTGCCCTTTAGAACTCAGGGAAGGTCTAGGAGGCTGAAACCTTACCCCACAAGCAAGAAATGGGAGACATGAAAAGGCTTTACACCTGGGAGGGCCCCACAGGGTTCTGCTCAGTTTCCATTTCCCCTTTTCTTTGTTACTTCTCAATCTTGAGGGGCACAGGTGTTGGACAAGAAAGGGGCTAACATTTTGGATAGAAAGATTAATCATAAACTTGACAGAGGAAGTAAGTTTTAGGGGGAGTTGGTTTCACAGGAAATTGTAATTGAAAGAGTGAAGAATTATAGACCAACGGTGGACCATTCCTCAGCATTAACAATGGCAGGAGGAAAAAAGAAGGAAGAATGCAATACAGAAACAACTGAGGTAGGTAGTGAGATATATTAACTTGGCAATAAAAAAGGATGATAGAGAATATTCTGCTCTTATTTCTCCACCTATCCAGCTGGAAACATCTTTTATGTAAGAGCATATGGGTAATTTTCACTCTTAAATGCATAAAGTGCTTCAAAACAAATACTCTGTTCTTAATGGCATGTTTAATATCTTGGAAAAAGAAAACTCAACCTAATAACCCATTTGTTAGTCTAATATTCTAAAGTGACTCAACTGATAGATGTTTTGAACTTTAAGCAAAATTAGCTCTCTGGCAATAAAGTAGATAGCATATTAAAAAGCAGAGACATTACTTTGCCGACTAAGGTCCGTCTAGTCAAGGCTATGGTTTTTCCAGTAGTTAGAGGAGAGTGAAGAAGTTGGCTTAAAACTCAACATTCAGAAAACGAAGATCATGGCATCTGGTCCCATCACTTCATGGCAAATAGGTGGAGAAATATTGGAAACAGTGAGAGGCTTTATTATTTTGGGCTCCAAAATCACTGCAGATGGTGACTGCAGCCATGAAATGAAAAGGCGCTTGCTGCTTGGAAGAAAATCTATGACCAACCTAATGAGCATATTAAAAAGCAGAGACGTTACTTTGTCAACAGAAGTCCATCTAGTCAAAGCTGTGGTTTTTCCAGTAGTCATGTACAGATGTGAGAGTTGGACTATAAAGAAAGCTGAGTGCCAAAGAATTGATGCTTTTGAACTGTGGTGTTGGAGAAGACTCTTGAGAGTCTGTTGGACTGATCCAACAGTCCATCCTAAAGGAAATCAGTCCTGAATATTCATTGGAAGGACTGATGCTGAAGCTGAAACTCCAATAATTTGATGCAAAGATCTGACTCATTTGAAAAGACCCTGATGCTGGGAAAGATTCAAGATGGGAGAAGAAAGGGAGACAGAGGATAAGATGGTTGGATGGCATCACTGACTCAATGGACATGAGTTTGAGTAAGCTCCAGGTGTTGGTGATGGACAAGGAGGCCTGGTGTGCTGCAGTCCATAGGATCGCAAAGAGTAAGATACGGCTGAGCGGCTGAACTGAACTGAACTTCACTTCACAGAAGAAGGAGCTTCTACTTGAGTAGCTCAGATGGAAAACAAGATTCTGTTTTGTTTTAGTTGAGTCATGCACCCAGCCAGTGGCAGAGGATGCAGTCAGACCACCCTGACTGTTCAAAATGCCCTCAAGAAAGAGGGGTTCTGATGCCAAAAAAATGGAGAAGGAATGTTAGACTGACAAAACTAATGAATGTCTTTAAAAATTACCTTTCTACTACCCTTAAATTATGTTTTTTTCTTTAATGGATAGAATTTTACTTCAAACTGGGAGCACACTGTGTCTCCAAGTTGGACATTGGTGTCATAGCAACCAGTCCAGCCTTAAGGAAAGGCAGAGAAAGAATTTCTGTGATCAATGCAGTTAACTGGAGGCTGGAGCCTCCTGGCACTCTCTTCACCTATGATATCTGCATATACTTGGTAAGTGTTAGTTGCTCAGTTGTGTCTGACACTTTGAGACCCCATGGACTATAACCCTCCAGGCTCCTCTGGGCATGGAATTCTCTAGGCAAGAATACTGGAGTGGGTAGCCATTCCCTTCTCCAGGGAATCTTCCTGACCCAGGGATCAAACCCAGATCTCCTGCGTTGCAGGCAGATTCTTTACTATCTGAGCCACCAGGGAAGCCCCATCTGTATTATATCTATATTATAATTTCTGTTAACTCATGTGTCTTCTTCACTAAAGAATATCTTCAAAGTAGGGAATCTGGCTTTTCATCTCTCTATTATGAATGTTTTGCCCAGTATCTGACACAGAGCAGGTACTTATATGTATGTCGAATAAGTATATACATGCAAAATAAGTAAAATGAAAAAATAAATAATCCTTTTTTTCCCCAAAGGTAAATCCAGGATGAGGGCAGGGCCTACTCTTTATAGTGGGGCCTGGGCTTCTCATTGCTCTGACTTCTTTGTGTAGAGAACGGGTTCGAGTTGCATGGGCTTCAGTAGGCATGGCACGTAGGCTCAGTACTTGTGCTGCACAGGCTTAGTTGCCCCATGGTATGTGGGATCTTCCTGGACCAGAGATCAAACCCATGTCCCCTGCATTGACAGGTGGATTCTTAGCCACTAGACTACCAGGGAAGTTCTAAAACTACTCTTTCTATGTGGATGTGTTCCCATTTATGTGTTTGGAAGGGCATTCTAATATTTTCTGGATTATTTAAATAATAGCTTTCATATAATTACTTTCTTTCTGAGCTAAAATTGGCAATAGCTCTCAAATGTACTTAGGTTCCTATTTAATTCTAGATATCCAGGTAAAAGACTATGCGAAGACAATTACTGTAGTTTCTCTCCCTTCTGATAATGTCTTCTCCTTTGGGACACAACATTCTCAACATTGACCTATAGCCAGCTGCCATGCTTGAATAAGATACTTTCTCTGATCACCCCCTGCCTGAAGGCCTCTCTCTCTGAACACTGAACCCTTAAACCTTGCCAGTTGGTAACTGATCCCTTTCTGCTATTCCTTATGACATGTTTTCTTTCATTACCATCTATTTCACTTTGTCTCATTTTCTGCTGAACTTTTCACCTCTCGATATCTTTTTTTTTCTCCTCACAGATTGTACGCTATTAAAATTAATTTGTTCCTGCTTTATATCTACTATCTACTTTGTATCTCTCCTAACCATTAATATAATGGGTACTGTGCAGTTTCTTTATTGATTTATTGAGTAACATATATGTTCTCATACCTCGCAAGTTTTGCATCCATTAAATCAATCACTTCTACCCAAACTCTTTCTAAAAGAGGAAAAATCTGCTGTTAGCTAGGATTCGGTTCCATATCTACTATGATTAATAGGTGAAAAAGTACAGGTTAGTATTCCCCATCTCTTTTTCATTACTGTCTTTTAAGTAGTCTCAAATTGAAATGCTCATATAGGCCAGGTAGATGACATGTCTGTGTATCTATGATGATGCTTTTAATAATTCTCAGGACACTCCATGCTATCATAAAGCAAAGAAGCTAGAAAAATGAACCTCTCTGATGGTGTACTCTGTATAGGTAGAAATTGGACAGAATGTTCTTTCACGAGAGAAGAATAGCTCATTAGTGGCCTCAGTTAGGTCAGTCCATTAATCTCACAGAGTGTCAGCTCTACAGCAGAAGCCAAATGAAAGAACCTGAGAGACAGTCACTGGAATCCAGGAGCCCAGAGGTCCTGTGTTAGCATCAGATTAAACAATGGTCCATTAAACAATCACTGTGACTTCAAGGGCATATCAGGGGGAAAAGTAACAATAAACACGGGCTATCTGGGTACTCATCATGACAGATGAGCTCCTCTTCCAGCCACAAAACACAGATATGATTGCAAGTTAAAAGTAAAGATGAAAAGGAAAGTCACCTAACAAAATTAAATAAATATTCTTTTTATCTGTAGTCCTAATTGACTGTCAAAAAGAATGGAGGAGGAAAATGGCATTTTGGGGTTAGGATAAAGTGTCTGCTTAATATTTAGTTACAAATGAGTCAATAATCTAGGCTTTATGTTAGTATGTGTGGATTAAGTATTTCAGCACATAAAAATGAACCTCAGGTGCTTAACAAATAAATGGCAAAGCTTGTCCTATCCTGGACTGATACTGGTTCATAAGTTGGCTCAGGCTCCAGGGAATCCTTTGGGGATCAAGGACTCATCATATGACTCTTCCACCTTCTAAGGCCTCTGGTGAAGTCTTCTATGTAAGACTGTCAGCCCAGAGAACAGAAAGACTTAGGAGAGGTTGGATCTGCTTTTCATCTCTATGGCAGGGTGGGTTCCTTGGGAAATACTCTCTGGGATGAAGATTTGTGTTCAGGAGTATTTCAGGGGAGTGCCCTAAGACTCAAAATTGTGAAAGAATGAAAGAAACCTGATGGGTAGAAAGAGAAGCTGAGCTATGATGTAGTCAAAACAAAGTCCTCACCTGACCCACAGGGAGCTCTTGAGCTGAAATGGCCCCTAAGAACCGTTCAAAATTTAGGGCAGAGGCTTTGCTCATGGCTCAGTTGGTAAAGAATCCACCTGCCATGCAGGAGACCCTGGTTCAATTCCTGACTTGGGAAGATCCCATGGAGAAGGGATAGGCTACCCATCCCAGTAGTCTTGGGCTTCCCTTGTGGCTCAGCTGGTAAAGAATCCACCTGCAATGCAGGAGACCTGGGTTCAATCCCTGGGTTGGAAAGATTCCCTGGAGAAGGGAAAGGCTACCCACTCCGGTATTCTGGCCTGGAGAATTCCATAGACTGTATAGTCCATGGGGTCGCAAAGAGTTGAACATGACTGAGCGACTTTCACCTTCACTTTAAGGACTTAACACTCACAAATTAATAAATGCAACAAAAATGCAAGTAAAGAAGTCAATGTCACCCTGTGATAGGGAGAGCAGGGAAAGCAACTCTTTTGAGACAAAGTTAATCACTGGGAGTAGGTGAGCTGTCAGCACTGACAACGGCTGGTGGATGAGAATTTTAATGTCGAAGCAGGAGATCTGGGTGGCACAATCCATTGTCCACTAGAAATTTCCTGTCTGGGAGTCGGGTCACTCATTGCTGCTCATGTTAGTGAGAACTAGTTGAAAGTGAAAGTGAACATGAAGTCGCTCAGTCATGTCCGACTGTTTGCGACCTCATGGATCTACCAAACTCCGCGGTCCATGGGATTTTCCAGGCAAGAATACTGGAGTGGGCTGCCATTTCCTTCTCCAGGGGGTCTTTGCAACCCAGGGATCGAACCCGGGTTTCCTGTATTGCAGACAGACGCTTTACCGTCTGAGCCACTTTAGGTGTCCTCAGTGAGATCTGAGGAGTTTGGAAAATATTGTCTTGTACAGTGCTGCACAAAGTAACTGTTCTATTAAATTCTTGAAAAAATAAGAATATGTCAATACATTGCTTCCTTCATTGAGAATGTTTTTCTGCAGAAAAAATATAAGCTGAACTTAACTGTGTGCTTGGTGATGCAGTTGCTTTACAAACTAGTATTAGCTCCTCGTGTGCTTAGTCACTCAGTCGTGTCTGACTCTTTGTGACCCCATGGACTGTGGCCCACCAGGCTCCTCTGTTCAGTGGGATTCTCCAGGCAGGAATACTGGAGTGGGTTGCCATGCCCTCCTCCAGGGGATCTTCCCAAACCAGGGATCGAACCCGGGTCTCCCACACTGCAGGTGGATTCCTTACCATCCAAGCCACCAGGGAAGCCCATGAATACTGGAATGGGTAGCCTATCCCTCCTCCAGGGGATCTTCCTGACCCAAGAATTGAACCAGGCTCTCCTGCATTGCAGGTGGATTCTTTACCAGCTGAGCTACCAGGGAAGCCTAGTATTAGCTCCCTACAGCATCACAAATGAATAATAGGTTATAGAGTAACACCTTGTCCAGGCACCACACTGAGGAGTGTGGGTCAGTAATATGCTCTGGAAGAGAAGACTGCATGGATGTGGTGATCACTAATGACATTTACCACTGCCTGGGATTCTAGCCAGCCATCTTCTCCTGAAACATTCTTTTTTTGTCCCCATCTTGATTTAGCCTCTCTCTTGCTCATCTCTGGCTTCCCAGGTGGTGCCAGTGGTAAAGAACCCATTTACCAATGCAGGAGACATAAGAGACTTAAGAGAGGTAAGTTCAGTCCCCGGGTCAGGAAGATCCCCTGAAGGAAGAAATGGCAACCCACTCCAGTATTTTTGCCTGGAGAATCCCATGGTCAGAGGAGCCTGGCAGGCTACAGTCCATAGGGTCTCAAAAAGTCAGATATGACTGAAGTGACTTAGCACACACATCTCAATTAGTTTCACATTCTGAGATCACTGGTTGTTGCTGTTGTTGTTGTTTTCCTCTTGTTTTTGCTAATGTTACATTGAATTTTAGCTGCTGGCAAGATACTGCTTTTGCTGCTGTTTATTTTCCTAATTCCTGAGCTCAAAAAGAATGTTGTACACTCTGGCAATTGGAAATAATTATGGAAATTATTCCATAGAGCACTGGGACAATGATGTTGGAGGCAGGTATAGTTTAGGAGATTCTGGAAAATCAGAAGAGGTAAATATATATGTATAAATATTCTGTTTTAAATGTTTATTCTTTTTTCAAAGGACAGTTGTTCCTTGGTCTGCTTTTCCTAATTTTCTTTCCACTGGTTAGTTTTATTTGGTATTAACTGTCAGGGAAAACAAAATGTATTTCAACAAGTAATGATTAATGTGATTTTCTCTGTTCTTTGATGGGAGAAAAATTACTCTGAGTGTATTTTTATTCCCGAGCTTGTTTTTTTCTGTATGATTTGCCTGAGATATATCTCACTTGTCATCACATTTAGGCAGAGACAAACTTTGCATATCTTGGCCCTCGGAGTAAAAGGCACAGTTTTCGGTCAGGCAGGCTTATAATTTATCTTCCAAATGGTGAGTTAATTGTTCCAAACCCCGAAAGATTAATTTATATTTCCTTATAAGAAAGAAAGCTAATTTTATCTTCAGTAAGTTAATTAATGAAAGAGGTAAAGTTTTTGTTTTTTAATTTCATGTTCAAAAGGAGAGTAAGTCAGAAAAAGGAAAAAAGGAAAGATTTTCATCAGATGAAAATGTCAGACAACTCTTTGCCATTTTACCCACCAAGATCTGTCTCTCTCTTTCCCTCATTGATTCTTTCACATTTTTTTTTCTCACTTGCACACTCTTAACTGCAGTATGAAGCAATGTTCTAAGGAGAAATATCTCCAATATCTTTAATAAAGACATAAATTATACAAAGCTTCCACTCTTTCTTTGAGGTGCTAAAACCCTTCAAAATAGTTTTATGTGATGTGTCAATATTTGGAAGTCTTGAGCATTGAGATACATTATACATATTTGCCACAACCCCATCTTTTTGTGCACCACGTTCTAGAAATTCTTCACCAAACTGACAATTCCTTTGGAACGCTTTGTGATCTGCTGCTACAACAGTAGCCTTCTTCAAGGGTAACTTGACTTGTGCTCCTTATTAATTCCTGCAGGTAAAGATGATGTGTTTTCTGATCTATCGATGAGGTGAAAGGCATGCAGTGGTTTATTGCCTCAAACACCAAGGATGGTAACATTGAGGGAGAGCTGGCTTCCTCTAAGATCTACACATCTTTCTCAAATGTCAGTGTGACTCTGAGGTTCTGACTACACTGCCATGTCCAAAATGAACACCAACAACCTGGCTGGCATATGGCAAGTTTTCTCAAGATCATGCCTTGGCTAGAAAAACATCATTTTCTTGATTCCTCTCTGCATAAATTAGAGAAATCATTTTATGGATTCCTCTTACATAAACTGTAAGAATCAGAAAGTAAAGTGATGCAGAGAAGAAAATGTTTGTTATTTCTGGCTTTGAATTTTGTTAAATGCCTGGGTCCTTTTGGCCACAAGGAGGGATCCATGGACTGAGCTGAACATGCTGACCTGGACTGTGCTGTTCCCAGCTTTTCTCTCATCATCTGTGCAGTCCTCTCTCTCTCTGACCACTGACCTCATAAGCTCATGTGAGCTGCTTTGCTCTCTGCTATGTGATTTTCAGAGCAAAGTTTTCTAGATTCCACCACTTCTTATGTATTCTTCATTTATAGCTATGTAGTGTTGCAGGAATCTAAGAATTTTCTCATGATTTGCACCAAATATAACTTTTTCTCTTGATCACTGGGGTGACATATCCTCATGGATTTGAGAGAAGCTATATGTGGCAGGAGAAGCAACCCCATGCCCAAGGAGCGGTGGGTGCATGGGCACAGGAGGGCCTAGACAAGCTACTCCATATTCAAGGTCAGGAAGGGTGGCCATGAGGAGATACTCCTCATCCAAAGTAAGAGAAACCCAAGTAAGACTGTAGCACATCAGGCTCTTCTGTCCTCCACTATCTCCTACAGTTTGCTCAAATTCATGTCCATTGAGTGGTGATGCTAACCATCTCATCCTCTGCCACCCTCTTCTTCTTCTGCCTTCAATCTTCCCCAGGGTGTTTTCCGGTGAGTCGGATCTTCTCATTAGGTAGTCAAAGTATTGGAGCCTTAGCTTCAGGACCATTCTTCCCAATTAAAATTCAGGGTTATTTTCCTTTAGGATTGACTTGATTTGATCTCCTGCCACATATCAGTTCAGTTCAGTTTAGTTGCTCAGTTGTGTCCGACTCTTTGTGACCCCATGAATCACAGCACACCAGGCCTCCCTGTCTGTCACCAACTCCCGGAGTTCACCCAAACCCATGTCCATTGAGTCGGTGATGCTATCCAACCATCTCATCTTCTGTTGTCCCCTTCTCTTACTGCCCTCAATCTTTCCTAGCATCAGGGTCTTTTCAAATGAGTCAGCTCTTCACATCAGGTGGCCAAAGTACTGGAGTTTCAGTTTCAACATCACTCCTTCCAATGAACACCCAGGACTGATCTTTAGGATGGACTAGTTGGATTTACTTGCAGTCCAAGGGACTATCAAGAGTCTTCTCCAACACACAGCTCAAAAACACGAATTCGTCCGTGCTCAGCTTTCCTCACAGTCCAACTCTCACATCCATACATGACCACTGGAAAAACCATAGCCTTGACTAGACGGATCTTTGTTGGCAAAGTAATGTCTCTGCTTTTGAATATACTATCTAGGTTGCTCATAACTTTCCTTCCCAGAAGTAAGCGTCTTTTAATTTCATGGCTGCAATCACCATCTGCAGTGATTACAGAGCCCCAAAAAATTAAGTCTGACACTGTTTCCACTGTTTCCCCATCTATTTCCCATGAAGTGATGGGACCAGATACCATGTCAATTTGATCTCTGGTTCCTCTGCCTTTTCTAAAACCAGCTTGAACATCTGGAAGTTCACAGTTCATGTACTGCTGAAGCCTGGCTTGGAGAATTTTGAGCATTACTTTACTAGCATGTGAGATGAGTGCAATTGTGTGGTAGTTTGAGCATTCTTTGGCATTGCCTTTCTTTGAGATTGGAATGAGAACTGACCTTTTCCAGTCCTGTGGCCACTGCAGTTTTCCAGATTTGCTGGCATATTGAGTGCAGCACTTTCACAGCATCATCTTTTAGGATTTGAAATAGCTCAACTGGACTTCCATCACCTCCACTAGCTTTGTTCATAGTGATGCTTCCTAAGGCCCACTTGACTTTGCATTCCAGGATGTCTGGCTCTAGGTGAGTGATCACACCATCGCGATTATCTGGGTCTTGAAGATCTGTTTTGTACAGTTCTTCTGTGTACTCTTGCCACCTCTTCTTAATATCTTCTGCTTCTGTTAGATCCCTACCATTTATGTCCTTTAACAAACCCACCTTGGCATGAAATGTTCCCTTGGTATCTCTAATTTTCTTGAAGAGGCCTTTAGTCTTTCCCATTCTGTTCTTTTCCTCTATTTCTTTGCACTGATTGCTGAGGAAGGCGTTTTTCATCTCTTCTTGCTATTCTTTGGAACTCTGCATTCAGATGCTTATATCTTTCCTTTTCTCCTTTGCTTTTCACCTCTCTTCTTTTCACACCTGTTTGTAAGTCCTCCCCAGACAGCCATTTTGCTTTTTTTGCATTTCTTTTCCATGAGGATGGTCTTGATCCCGGTCTCCTGTGCAATGTCATGAACCTCATTCCATAGTTCATCAGGCACTCTATTTATCAGATCTAATCTCTTAAATCTATTTCTCACTTCCACTATATAATCATAAGGGATTTGATTTAGGTCATACCTGAATGGTCTGGTGATTTTCCCTACTTTCTTCAATTTAAGTCTGAAATTGGCAATAAGGAGTTCATGATATGAGGCACAGTCAGTAATACTCAAAATTCTCCAAGCCAGGCTTCAGCAGTACATGAACCATGAACTTCCAGATGTTCAAGCTGGTTTTAGAAAAGGCAGAGGAACCAGAGATCAAATTGTCAACATCCTCTGGATCAGCGAAAAAGTGAGGGAGTTCCAGAAAACCATCTATTTCTGCTTTATTGAGTATGCCAAAGCCTTTGACTGTGTGGATCACAATGAACTGTGGAAAATTCTGAAAGAGATGGGAATACCAGACCACCTGACCTGCCTCTTGAGAGACCTATATGCAGGTCAGGAAGCAATAGTTAGAATTGGACATGGAACAACAGACTGGTTCCAAACAGGGAAAGGAGTACATCAAGGCTGTATATGGTCACCCTGCTTATTTAACTTCTATGCAGAGTACATCATGAGAAATGCTGGGTAGAAGAAGCACAAGCTGGAATCAAGATTGCCTGGAGAAATATCAATAACCCCAGATATGCAGATGACAACACCCTTATGGCAGAAAGTGAAGAAGAACTAAAGAGTCTCTTGATGAATGTGAAAGAGGAGAGTGAAAAAGTTGGCTTAAAACTCAACATTCAGAAAACTAAGATCATGGCATCTGGTCCCATCACTTCATGGGAAATATTGGGAAAAAGTGGAAACAGTGTCAGATTTTATTTTTTTGGGCTCCAAAATCACTACAGATGGTGATTGCAGCCGTGAAATTAAAAGACACTTACTCCTTGGCAGAAAAGTTATGATCAACCTAGATAGCATATTCAAAAGCAGAGACATTACTTTGCCAACAAAGATCCGTCTAGTCAAGGCTATGGTTTTTCCAATGGTCATGTATGGATGTTAGAGTTGGACTGTGAAGAAAGCTGAGCGCGGAAGAATTGATGCTCTTGAACTGTGGTGTTGGAGAAGACTCTTGAGAGTCCCTTGGACTGCAAGGAGATCCAACCAGTCCATTCTGAAGGAGATCAGCCCTGGGTATTCTTTGGAAGGAATGATGCTAAAGCTGAAACTACATTACTTTGACCACTTCATGCAAAGAGTTGACTCATTGGAAAAGACTCTGATGCTGCAAGGGATTGGGGACAGGAGGAGAAGGGGATGACAGAGGATGAGATTGCTGGATGGCATCACCGACTTCATGGACGTGTGTCTGAGTAAACTCCGGGAGTTGGTGTTGGAGAGGGAGGCTTGGAGTGCTGCAATTCATGGCGTCGCAAAGAGTCAGACACAACTGAGTGACTGAACTGAACTGAACTGATAATATTTGGAGAAAACTCCGAAGGACTTTCTTGGCATTGCTTTGGGTCTCAAAGAATATCCATTAGGGATTGATGGTTTTCTTTTTTCACTGAAAGGTAGACATGGCAACAACTTAATTTAAAATTATATTGCCTATGACGTATGAGAAAACGACTTATTTTAAAGCTCTGGGCTTTGGAAGGCTTATACAGAATAATTTGGTCAGCTAGTTTCCTGAGTCAAAATTTTAAAAAGAAAACTACCTCTGCTATTACAATCAAATCAATGTTTATAAGTTTCCTTAGATAAATCATGAATTTGCTTCATTAAATTGATTGTACTTGGAATCTGCAGCAAGAAGGCCTTGCTTAGTTATTCTCAGGCAAATCCAGCCCTCATCTTGTTGAAAATCACTAAGCAATGATCAGCATCATTTCTTCACATTACATATTTCTTCCTCAGGAGAGCTAGATAAACAGCATAGTGGCTTTCAGGGTAGCTGGGTCTGAAAAGTTGAGATTAGACAGGTAGGTAGATAAATATTTCCATCAAAATTTTCATTTTTCCACTTTGAATCTAAAAAGGGGATATATTTTTTAAAACAATGAATGAGAATCAATAAGCATCAGTGACTTTAAGAAAATTATGTTATGATCATTTGGCTTTAACTGAAGTTTTTTTCAATCAGTCCATAATTATTACATTTAATGTTGCTAAGAGGAAAAAGAAATTCATTTTGATGTGCCAATATACTTGGAAAGTTTTTTAATTGGTGGAAAATTGCTTATAATATTGTGTTGATTTCTGCCATACAACAACATGAATGTCATAATTATATATATATATGTATGTATCTACATATATATATATATACATATACCTAGGGGATATATTTTTTAAAACAATGAATGAGAATCAATAAGCATCAGTGACTTTAAGAAAATTATGTTATGATCATTTGGCTTTAACTGAAGTTTTTTTCAATCAGTCCATAATTATTACATTTAATGTTGCTAAGAGGAAAAAGAAATTCATTTTGATGTGCCAATATACTTGGAAAGTTTTTTAATTGGTGGAAAATTGCTTATAATATTGTGTTGATTTCTGCCATACAACAACATGAATGTCATAATTATATATATATATGTATGTATCTACATATATATATATATACATATACCCCTTCTCTCTTGAGCCTCGCTCCCCTCTCCCCATCCCACTCCTCTGTGTCATCACAGAGTGCCAGGCTTGGCTCCTTGTGTTATATAGCAAATTCCCACTAACTGGCTATCTTACGCATGATAGTGTATGTATGTCAATGCTACTTTCTTAATGCACTCCTCCCTCACCCTCCCCCACTGTGTCCACAAGTCCACTCTCTACTAGGTTCATCAGTACTATTTTTCTAGATTCTGTATATATATTAATACAACTTGGGAAGTTTTGACAACAGCCAAACTGAACAAATGCTTTTCATTTTTCTTCAGTTTAATTAAGAGAAATTCTTACATTTAGCTTTTGTGAGATTGTCTTTGGATCCAGAAGCAAATGGAAAATTTATTTGAATTATTCTATTTCTTTAATAAAGCAGGAAAGGTTTTCCTATATAAGATCACTCATGTGTGATTCTACCACTCATATCTTCCAAGGAAAATCCTCCACGAAACAGAAGAATTCCTTTTGACTAGTACTATTGCAATGTTAATTTATACACACATTTACCCCTCAGTTGTACATCAACATTTTCAGTTCAGTTCAATTCAGTTGCTCAGTCATGTCCGACTCTTTGCAACCCCATGAATCACAGCACAGNGTCAGGTCAGGTGGTCTGGTATTTTCATCTCTCTCAGAAGTTTCCACAGTTTTATTAATATAAGTATATCTAATTAATTTTTGATTATAAGTAAAGCTAGAAATGAGGAGGTGGGGAATTCTATGGTAATATTTGGTAGGCCTTTGGAGATGAGTATGTGGAGTTCTTCATAAAGCTGATCACTGCCTCTCATAATAGACTACCATTTAGCTGCATGGTCAAATTAACAAAACATTCAATGAGAGCCGAAAAAGAAAGAACACTGAGGGGGCAGTCCTAAGATGGCAGAGGAATAGGACGGGGAGACCACTTTCTCCCCCACAAATTTATCAGAATAACATTTAAATGCTGAGTAAATTCCACAAAACAACTTCTGAATGCAGGCAGAGGACATCAGGCACCCAGAGAAACAGGCCATTGTCTTCGAAAGGAGGTAGGAAAATATATGAAAGACAAAAAAAGAGACAAAGGAGGTAGGGACAGAGCTCTGTCTCAGGAAGGGAGTCTTAAAAAGAGAGAAGTTTCCAAACACCAGGAAACACTCTCACTGCTGAGTCTGTGGTGAGCCTTGGAAGCACAGAGGGCAACATAACAGGGAGGAAAAATAAATAATCAAAACCTACAGATTACGAGCCCAACGCTAACTCCCTCAGCAGACAAGCAGCGCAGAAGCCTGCACTCCACACTAGGAAGTGGGGGCTGGGCAGGGAGGCGTGGGCTGCATTGCTTCAAAGGAGGTAGGGACAGAGCTCTGTCTCAGGAAGGGAGTCTTAAAAAGAGAGAAGTTTCCAAACACCAGGAAACACTCTCACTGCTGAGTCTGTGGTGAGCCTTGGAAGCACAGAGGGCAACATAACAGGGAGGAAAAATAAATAATCAAAACCTACAGATTACGAGCCCAACGCTAACTCCCTCAGCAGACAAGCAGCGCAGAAGCCTGCACTCCACACTAGGAAGTGGGGGCTGGGCAGGGAGGCGTGGGCTGCATTGCTTAGAGTAAGGATCTGGCTGAATGCCCCGAGGGCAAGCTGAGGGAACTATCTTGGGCGAGCAAACCAGACTGTGGGAGAGCTACCACGCGAAAAGCCCTAAGACACTGCCAGGCCCACGCACAGAACAAAGGACTGAACAGAACTAGCCGGCTGCAGACCATCCCCCTCCGGTGAAGGCAGCTAGAGGTGGAAGGGGGCAATCACAGCCCCAGAGAGACATTATCTACCAAACTGCAAGCAGGCTTTGCTAACTAAGGCTTCTTGGGGTTCTGGACAGTCAACGTCTGCCTGAGAAGGTGCGCAGGTTGTACTCCCAGAAAACTGAGCGGCAGGGACGGGGGAGGCGATAAGTTGCAGCAACCACGCTTGATAACACCTCATCACTGAGCTGCTCGGACCTGGGAAGGGCACAAAACACAGACCCAACTGAGTCTGCGCCACTGAGGACTACCTGAGTGCCTGAACCTGAGCGGCTTTGGGAGGTGCATGCAGCCCAGGGCCAACCTCGGATGGTTCCAGCGAAGCAACCTAGAGCCTGAGCAGTATGGGCAGGGAGGGCACACGCGCCGTGAGCCGGGGCAGGCCCAGTACTGCGGGCACAAGCAAGTGTTAATTGTTTGCTGCGTCCCTCCCTCCCCACAGTGCGACTGAACAAGTGAGCCTCAAAAAAGTGTCCACCACCGCCCTCTTTGTGTCAGTGCGGAAATTAGATACTGAAGAGTCCAGGAAACAGAAGAAGTTAAAACAGAGAGAACTGCCTTGAAGTGACAGGTGCAATAGATTAAAAACCTGTCGTTAGTACCACCTACATAGTAAGGGGCCTATAGATCTTGAGAAATATAAGCCAGTCCAAGGAACTATCTAAAAATGAACTGACGCCACAATACCCACAACATCACCACAGGAAATCCTAGATATATTTTTACTATTTTTGTATCATTCTTTTTTTTTTACTCCTTTTAATTTTCACTTTTATAACCTACTATTACTTTGCAAAAAAAAAGACACTATTTTTTAAAGCAAACTTCATATATATGTATTTTTTAATAATTTTTGTGACTTTTTTTTTTACCTTCTTCGCTTTAATAGTGTATTTTTGAAATTCCAAACTCTACTCTAGATTTTTACTCTTTGCTTTTTGCTATGTGTTATCAATTTTGTACCTTTAAGAACCCAGTCTTCAGTACCCATTTTTACTTGGGAACGAGATTACTGGCTTGACTGCTCTCTCCCCCTTTGGACTCTCCTTTTTCTCCACCAGGTCTCCTCTGTCTCCTCCCTACCCCCTCTCTTCTCTACCCAACTCTGTGAATCTCTGTGTGTTCCAGAGAGTAGAGAACACTTACGGAACTGATTACTGGCTGGATCTGTCTCTCTCCTTTTGATTCCACCCTTTTATCCTCCTGGCCACCTCTGTCTCCTTCCTCCCTCTTCTCTTCTCTGTATAACTCCGTGAACATCTCTGAGTGGTCCAGTTGTGGAGTGCACATAAGGAAGTGATTACTGGATAGCTTGCTCTCTCCTCTACTGATTCCACTCATCTCATTCAGGTCACCTCTAATTCCCTTCTCCTTCTTCTCTTCTCCATGTAACTCTGTCAACCTCTCTGGGTGTCCCTCACTGTGGAGAAACTTTCCATTTTTAACCTAGATGTTTTATTAATGGTGTTGTATAGAAGGAGAAGTCCTGAGACTACCATAAAAATAAGACTGAAAACCAGAAGCAAGAGGCCTAAGTCCAAATCCTGAGAATACCAGAGAACTCCTGACTCCAGGGAACATTAACTGAGAGGAGCTCATCAAACACCTCCATACCTACACTGAAACCAAGCACCACCCAAGGGCCAACAAGTTCCAGAGCAAGACATACCACACAAATTCTCCAGCAACACAGGAACAAAGCCCTGAGCTCCAATATAAAGGCTGCCCAAAGTTACTCCAAAACCACTGACATCTCGTAACTCATTACCGGACACTTCATTGCACTCTAGAGAGAAGAAATCCAGCTCTAGCCACCAGAACACCGCCACAAGCTTCCCTAACCAAGAAACTTTGACAAGCCACTGATACAACCCCATCCACAGTGAGGAAACTCCACAATAAAGAGAACTCCACAAACTGCCAAAATACAGAAAGGCCACCCCAAACTCAGCACTATAAACAACATGAAGAGACAGAGGAATACCCAGCAGGTAAAGGAACAGGATAAATGTCCACCAAACCAAACAAAAGAGGAAGAGATAGGGAATCTACCTGATAAAGAATTCAGAATAATGATAGTGAAAATGATCCAAAATCTTGAAATCAAAATGGAATCAGAGATAAATAGCCTGGAGACAAGAATTGAGAAGATGCAAGAAAGGTTTAACAAGGACCTAGAAGAAATAAGAAAGAGCCAATAGATAATGAATAAAGCAATAAATGAGATCAAAAACACTCTGGAAGCAACAAATAGTAGAAAAACAGAGGCAGAAGATAGGACTAGTGAAGTAGAAGACAGAATGGTAGAAATAAATGCATCAGAGAGGAAAAAAGAAAAACGAATTAAAAGAAATGAGGAAATCTCAGAGACCTCCAGGACAGTGTTAAAAGCCCCAACATTCGAATCATAGGAGTCCCAGAAGAAGAAGACACAAAGAAAGACCATGAGAAAATGCTTAAGGAGATAATAGTTGAAAACTTCCCTAAAATGGGGAAGGAAATAATCACCCAAGTCCAAGAAACCCAGAGAGTCCCAAACAGGATAAACCCCAGGCAAAACACCCCAAGACACATATTAATCAAATTAACAGAGATCAAACACAAAGAACAAATATTAAGAGCAGCACGGGGAAAACAATAAATAACACACAAGTGGATTCCCATAAGGATAACAGCTGATCTTTCAAAACAAACTCTTTAGGCCAGGAGGGAATGGCAAGACATATTTAAAGTGATTAAAGAAAATAACCTATAGCCCAGATTACTGTATCCAGCAAGGATCTCATTCAAATATGAAGGAGAAATCAAAAGCCTTACAGACAAGCAAAAGCTGAGAGAATTCAGCACCACCAAACCAGCTCTCCAACAAATGCTAAAGGATACTCTCTAGACAGGAAACACAAAAAGGTTGTATAAACCCAAACCCAAAACAATAAAGTAAATGGCAACTGGATCATACTTATCAAAAATTACCTTAAACATAAATGGGTTGAATGCCCCAACCAAAATGAAAAGACTGGCTGAATGGATACAAAAACAAGACCCCTATATATGTTGTCTACAAGAGACCCACCTCAAAACAAGGGACACATACAGACTGAAAGTGAAGGGATGGAAAAAGATATTCCACGCAAATAGAGACCAAAAGAAAGCAGGGGTAGCAATACTCATATCAGATAAAATAGACGTTAAAACAAAGGCTGTGAAAAGAGTCAAAGAAGGCCACTACATAACAATCAAAGGATCAATCCAAGAAGAAGATACCTGCACTCAACATAGGAGCACCACAATATGTAAGACAAATGCTAACAAGTATGAAAGGGGAAACTAACAATAACACAATAATAGTGGGAGACTTTAATACCCCACTCACACCTATGGATCAATCAACTAAACAGAAAATTAACAAGGAAACACAAACTTTAAATGATACAATAGACCAGTTAGACCTAATTGATATCTATAGGACATTTCACCCCAAAACAATGAATTCCACCTTTTTCACAAGCGCACATAGAAGCTTCTCCAGGATAGATCACATCCTGGGCCATAAATCTAGCCTTGGTAAATTCAAAAAAATTGAAATCATTGCAAGCATGTTTTCTGACCATAATGCATTAAGATTAGATCTCAATTACAGGAGAAAAACTATTAAAAATTCCAACATATGGAGGCTGAACAACATGCTTCTGAATAACCAAAAATCACAGAAGAAATCAAAAAAGAAATTAAAATATGCATAGAAATGAATGAAAATGAAAACACAACAACCCAAAACCTGTGGGAAACTGTAAAAGCAGTGCTAAGGGGAAAGTTTACAGCAATATAGGCATACCTCAAGAAACAAGAAAAAAGTCAAATAAATAACCTAACTCTACACCTAAAGCAACTAGAAAAGGAAGAAATGAAGAACCTCAGGGTTAGCAGAAGGAAAAAAATCTTAAAACATAGGGCAGAAATAAATGCAAATGAAACAAGAGACCATAGCAAAAATAAATAAAGCCAAAAGCTGGTTCTTTGAAAGGATAAATAAAATTGACAGACCATTAGCCAGACTCATCAAGAAACAAAGGGAGAAAAATCAAATCAATAATATTAGAAATGAAAATGGAGAGATCACAACAGACAAAACAGAAATACAAAGGATTATAAGAGACTACTATCAGCAATTATATGCCAATAAAATGGACAACATGGAAGAAATGGACAAATTCTTAGAAAAGCACAACTTTCCAAAACTGCACCAGGAAGAAATAGAAAATCTTAACAAACCCATCCATTCAGTTCAGTTCAGTCATGCAGTCGTGTCCCAACTCTTTGCGACCCCATGAATTGCAGTACGCCAGGCCTCCCTGTCCATCACCAACTCCTGGAGTTCACTCAGACTCACGTCCATCGAGTCCATGATGCCATCCAGCCATCTCATCCTCAGTCGTCCCTTTCTCCTCCTGCCCCCAATCCCTCCCAGCATCAGGGTCTTTTCCAATGAGTTAACTCTTCGCATGAGGTGGCCAACGTACTGGAGCTTCAGTTTTAGCATCATTCCTTCCAAAGAGATCCCAGGGTTGATCTCCTTCAGAATGAACTGGTACAAGCACGGAAATTGAAACAGTAACCAGAAATCTTCCAGCAAACAAAAGCCCAGGTCCAGACAGCTTCACAGCTGAATTTTACCATAAATTTAGAGAAGAGCTAACACTTATCTTACTCAAACTCTTCCAGAAAATTGCAGAGGAAGGTAAACCTCCAAACTCATTCTATGAGGCCACCATCACCCTGATACCAAAACGTGACAAAGATGCCGCAAAAAAAAAAAAACTATAGGCCAATATCACTGATGAACATCGATGAAAAAACCCTTAACAAATTTCTAGCAATCAGAATCCAACAACACATTAAAAAGATCATACACCATGACCAACTGGGTTTTTCCTAGGGATGCAAGGATTCTTCAATATCCGCAAATCAATCAATGTAATACACCACATTAACAAATTGGAAAATAAAAGCCATATGGTTATCTCAATAGATGCACAGAAAACCTTTGGCAAAATTCAACATCCATTTATGATAAAAACTCTCCAGAAAGCGGGAATAGAAGGAACATACCTCAACAGAATAAAAGCTATATATGACAAACCCAAAGCAAACATTCTCCTCAATGGTGAAAGATTGAAAGCATTTCCCCTAAAGTCAGGAACAAGACAAGGGTGTCCACTTTCACTGCTACTATTCAACATAGTTCTGGAAGTTCTGGCCACAGAAATCAGAGCAGAAAAAGAAATAAAAGGATTCCAAATTGGAAAAGAAGAAGTAAAACTCTCACTGTTTGTAGATGACATGATCCTCTACATAGAAAACCCGAAAGACTCCACCAGATAAGTACTAGAGCTAATCAATGAATATAGTAAAGTTGCAGGACATAAAATCAACACACAGAAATCCCTTGCATTCCTATACACTAATAATGAGAAAGTAGAAAAATAAATTAAGGAATCAATTCCTCTACTATTCAACATAGTTCTGGAAGTTTTGGCCACAGCAATCAGAGCAGAAAAAGAAATAAAAGGAATCCAGATTGGAAAAGAAGAAGTAAAACTCTCACTGTTTGCAGATGACATGATCCTCTACATAGAAAACCCGAAAGACTCCACCAGAAAATTACTAGAGCTAATCAATGAATATAGTAAAGTTGCAGGACATAAAATCAACACACAGAAATCCCTTGCATTCCTATACACTAATAATGAGAAAGTAGAAAAATAAATTAAGGAAACAATACCATTCACCATTGCAATGAAAAGAATAAAATACTTAGGAATACATCTACCTAAAGAAACTAAAGACCTATATATAGAAAACTATAAAACACTGATGGAAGAAATCAAAGAGGACACTAATGATGGAGAAATATATCATGTTCATGGATCGGGAGACTCAATATAGTGAAAATGAGTATACTACTCAAAGCAATCTACAGATTCAATGCAATCCCTATCACGCTACCAAGAGTATTTTTCACTGAGCTAGAACAAATAGTACATGCACACACACTCCCTCACCACCAACACCATATATTATTAACACAACAATTATTAACCTTGAAAATCAGGGCAAGTTGCCTCACAAGGCAAACACAAAGTGCAGAGACCATTGTTAGCCCCATCTGGCTCAGCTGGTAAAGAATCCGCCTGCAATGTGGGAGAGCTGGGTTTGATCCCTCGGTTGGGAAGATCCCCTGGAGAGGGAAAGGCTACCCAATCCAGTATTCTGGCCTGGAAAATTTCATAGACTGTATAGTCCATAGGGTCTCAAAGAGTTGGACACGATTGAACGACTTTCACTTTCACTTTCATCGTTAGCCAAGTGGCATTTGGCCTGGAGGACAGACATACCCTGAGCCACTAACACTTTCATTTTCAGGGGAGCACAGGCAACTCCCTTTGCGTGTATGACAAGTTAGATTTTCTATGTCCCAGCACTGTCATGGACTCTGGATTCAATTCTTTTCTCTCTTTACATATCCAGTCCCCTCCAGGAAACAGATGAGCTCAGAACTGGGCTAGAAGGGCTCTTGCATCCACTGCTTCATCAAACAAGAATTTCAAACACAATCTTTCCCATTGCCTACTCAATTCTGTCAATCTCTTCTCTTTAAATATTCCACATTCATCTGATTACAACACCGTCTAGATGAAAGAAAGAACATTATCCTCCCACCCAACCCCCACCACCCAATAATGGGAAACACTGATGCCTCCAAGGGAATACAGTGGCTTCCCTGGTAGCTCAGCTGGTAAAGAATTCATGTGCAATGCAGGAGACCATGATTTAATTCCTGGGTTGGGAAGATTCCCTAGAGAAGGGATAGACTACCCACTACAGTATTCTTGGGCTTCCCTGGTGGCTCAGATAGTAAAAAATATGCCTGCAATGCAGGAGACCTGGTTTCGATCCCTGGGTTGGGAAGATCCCCTGGAGGAGGGGATGGCAACCTACTCCAGTATTCTTACCTGGAGGATCCCCATGGACAGAGGAGCCTGGCAGGCTAACAGTTCATGGGGTAGCAAAGAATCAGACATGACTCAGCGACTAAGCACAGCACAGCACAAGGGAACACAAGCAACTCCTTTTGTGTGTAGCAAAGGTTGTTTACCCCCTGACAGAAACCAGGATAACCTCTGGCACTTCTACCTTGCATCTTGCACTTCTCTGGATTCAATAATTACCTGAAAGTCATAATGGTTTAAATGCTCAGACATCTGCAAGACTTTTTTCTTCTTTTCTTTAGTTTAATAAGATCTTAGATTTTAGCATGCATAGAAATTACTGGGTAAATTTGTACACACAAAACCTTTACCAAACTTTGTGATTTGATACAAAGGATTTTTCATAGGTCATTTTAGTAATTACCGAAAGGGAATGATTTTAATTGGGCTTCCTAGGTGTCATAGAGATAAAGAATATGCCTGCCACTGGAGGAGATGCAAGAAACTTGGGTTTGATCCTTGGATCAGGAAGATGCCCTGGAGTAGGGAGTGGCAACTTGCTCCAGTATTCCTACCAGGAAAATTCCAAAGACAGAGGAGCCTGGCAAGCTAGAGTCAATGGGATCACAAAGAATTAGGCACTACTGAGCACACAAGCACAATTATTTTAATTACTCTGAATCTCAAATCTTACTTCAATGGCTCCACAAATAAGACTTGTAGATGTGGTTACTGACATTATAAAGTTATATATGTTTGACCCATTTTATTGTGACCTATATATATGGAAAACTATCCAAAATAATAATAATTATCTTTGAATGACCGTGTGAGACCTGCCATTTAATGCCACCATGAGGCACAAACAGTCTGACAAGCTGCACTCCATGGGGCCACAGAGACTCAGATGTGACTGAGCGACTGAACACACACACACACACACAGCATTAATGTAATATTTGAACTAATCAGAAGTTTTAAAATGAGTCAATTTTAAGATATTGTTGGGAGGATCAGGCTTCAAAAATTATGACATAAAATGCAAAGAAATGCAACCAGACAGGTTTCTACCTGGGAAAGTGTTCATTTTTTACTCTGCAGTTCAAATCAGTATCTACCTGACATTTATGTATCTTTAAGCTTTAAATCAGTGCTGCACAGTGGGGGCAAGGTGGGAGGCTATCAGAATCACCCAGGAAGCCTTTTCAAACTCTAGCAGCCCTCCTCCTCCTGCAGTCCTTCCTTCCCCTGAGATTCTGCCTAAGATGTGTCTCTGAACTTGAGAAAAACCATCTGTTCATTACAAATAGACATTTTTATCTCCAAAAGGGCAGGTTTCTGCACATGAGCCTCTAACATGTATCGGGTGGAGGTGGGAGGGGGTGCTGAAACATACATCAATGACAACATCTTTCAGTTGAATGCTGACATGTTAAAAAATGGACACGTCTATGTTTTCTGAGTGATATATTCAGTTGGTGATATAAGTTGGTGAGCCCCTTGTACTAATGAGATGAAAATTGCTACTTTAAATACTCATATAGGTCAGTAAGCTTCATTCTGGGAATGTTTCATGAATTCAGGTTTCATTCTGTGAGATTTTGTTTCATAAATGCAAGCATTTGTAGAATGAAGTAAAAAGAGTGTGGCAGACTCAGCTCAAATTAACTACTACTATTAGAAAGGCATGATGAGTGAGAAACATCAGCTTTAAATTATAAGCAGTATTAAAAGCCATTTTTATTACACACGCATTTCCCATAGATTAAATTACTTAAAATATGACAACCTTGTCACAATCCCTGGAGTGCATTTTTTTTTTTTCCCTTTAAAAAATATTGTGAGGCTTGGGTAGATATTGTTCTATTCTCCACAGAACTGACCCCTGAGGCCTCCTTTGCCACCAGCGTTATCTTGACTTTGTGAACATAAGGTACCAACATAAACACATACGCTGCTCACATTTTTATGTTGTAATCACATAATTGAATCATTTTATTCTAGCATGGTTTTGCCAAAATTTTGAAATATGGAATGTGTTGAGTTTTTTAAATATTCATAGATTATGATTATCATTTTCATATTTGGAAGTAAAATTATTCATCTGAATGGAGATAACATTAAAGTACTTATGGAATCAAAACATTCAAAATATTATAATACATTTGATATAACATATTTTATATTGCTGAAATGACTAAAAGATTCTGAAACCTCTTCAACAAATTTATTTCTTTACTAAAATTTCAGTGATAATATTTTAAATATATGTCTGTGTGTGCTCAATTGTGTCCAACTCTTTGCGACCCTATGGACTATAGCCACCAGGATTTTCTGTCCATGGGATTTTTCAAGCAGGAATACTGGAGTGGGTTGCCATTTCCTCCTCCAGGAGATCTTCCCAACCCAGGGATTGAAATTGCAGCTCCTGTGTCTCCTGCATTACAGATTCTTTACTGTTGAGCCATTTCGGAAGTCCATTTTAAATATAGCTAACACTTAATGTTTATTCAAATGTTTATTCAGTCCCATGTACGGTTAGTAGTTTTTATGTGAACTAATGTATTCAACCCTTATAACAGTACTATAAAGTAGATACTTTTAGTATCCCAATTTACCAACAAGAATGCTGATGAAAACCAGGTATTTTTCTAATGTCACAAGGTTAGTGAGGGGCAGAACAGGGATTGGAACTCAGGCACTTTCACTGCAGAGCCTATCTCTGAAACACTTGATGACTATCAAGTCTACTGGTGCTCTGGGACTCATCCTTGGGTTGAGTCCTACTAGCTATGCAAAATACAATGATTTGCACCTACGCCCATGGCCTCTCACGGTGGTTATTGTAGAAGTTACCATGGCTTTCAAATCATTGCTACCCTATGTTTCTTTTTTCATTAAGGACATTCTAGATGCCTCTCTGACACAAAATTGTCTTTGAAATACTAAATATTAATAGTTTGTCTTTTTTCCCATTGAGGTACAACATGTTGATATAAGATGATCTTGCTGTCTCCTCTTTTTAATCCACAGGGTTTTTATCTTCTTCTCCCTCATATGTAGACACCATGAAAAAAAAGACACAAGAAAAAAGACCTGACATCCTGGCTCTTTCTTAGTTTTTTTGCCACACTATCTGAAAATAGACATGGTAAGACCTGAATTTCTAGTCTTTTTTTTTTTTTTTACTTCCCCATATTATATCCTCTAAATAAACCAACAAGTTTGATAGCCTCAATCTTACATAGAGCATCTTCTCTACACTATAGAAGCTGATTTTAAAATCAATTGTTTGGTTACAGACATAGAAATGTTGTCTCGGTGTTCAGGTGTTCAGAAACTAATATGAATTGTTTCCCATATGAATTGCTGCTCTATCTGAAGGTATGCTTATTTCCTGCACCTTCCTCCTCTTCCTCAGATTAATCAGTGCCTTGAGATGACAGGGAGGACTATTCTGTTCATGAAAAGGCAAAACAAGAGTTCTTTAACATATAAATAAAACTATTATCCTTTATTATACATAAACCAACAAGTTAGCTGTTGTTAAAGAGTCCAAAGGTGTTTGAGACCCAAACTTGAATCATACAGGCCATGTAAATTAGTGAAAGGAAACTATATGTTTGTTAGGATATCAGCAGAAGGTGATATAAATACATGTGGACATCAGAGAAGTGCTGGGCACTTCCAACTGTAGCACTTGGGGGAAGCTTGATGCTTGCATTAGCATCTGAGCTAGAATTTGAACAGTTGGTCTCTTTGTGAGAAAGGAAATTTCAGGTAGTGTAAGGTTATCAGAAAATGCAGACTTGAATTTGCCAGCTTATGGGCTGTGACCAGACAAAAGGCTCAGTTCCTGGGCTAATGAAAGTTGGCCACAGCAAGGCTATGGAGGCAGAAGTACGGTTACCATACCAGGCTCCAGTTGCTAACAACCCTCCTCAAATATTTTTTAATATTTTGAAATTTTTCTTCATTGAAATATTCTTCAAATTCAATTGAAATCTTCTAAATATTCCTGAGAAATTTTAGTGCTCTCAGATATTTAAATGGACTTTCTTCAAGTTACTTGGCCTATCTCCTATAATCACAAATTTGCTCAACAGATTTCCTCCTAATTTATAATTGAGCTCCCCAGGTGGTGCTAGTGGTAAAGAACCTGTCTGCCAGTGCAGGAGACATAGAGATGTGGGTTCAATCTCTGGGTCAGGAAGACCCCCTGGAGGAGGACATGGCAACCCATTCCAGTATTCTTGCCTGGAGAATCCCATGGACAGAGGAGGCTAGCAGGCTATGGTCCAGAGGGTCGCAAAGAGTCGGACACAACTGAAGTGACTTAGCACGCATGCAATCTATAACCAGCACATTTGTAGCCTTCAGTTGGAGTGGTCAATAAAATGAAAAGTGAGTCATTGCCTATAAAATGCCTCCTTGTATTTTGAAAAGACTTGTCCACAGACAAAAGAAAATCCATAAAAAATGAGGTCCCTTTTGATCTCACTAGTGTAAAAAATGTAAGGAGTAATTTACCTTTGGGAATAATAACCATCAAAAGATCTTTCTTGTCCAAACAAGAAATAAAATATCAAATACAAAAAAAAGCATGTATTAAATTAAAATGCACACAAATTATTCTATATGCATTTTTAGATTTTTCTTTCATTATGTAATCACTATTAGGGTCTTCTGATAGGCATTAGGTAGATGATTCAAATATTATTACACTGGGAAAAATTCTTCTTGAGAAGTTCAGAATCTAGAGAAGTACTGCATGTAAATAAACAAGCAAATAATTGCAAGGCCTTTATTCTTAAGAGTGCTTCATTTATAATACTCATAAATCTTAATGCTAGGTTGCCCACTGAATTCTAGTTTACACCACCAGGCTGTTCTCGGCCAGTGGGGCCATCTGGTGGCCCAGGTGGGTAATCACATGGTCGGAATGGTCTGAATCTTGGTTGCTTCCTCACTATTCATCTCAATCTTTTAAACTTCTGTTTCACATAGTTTTGTTTAAAATGCTTCTGGAAAATTCTCACTTGAATTGTTTTACTGCTTATTTCTTTCCCTGAATTTCTTTTTGTCCTCAATTTATCAGAAAACAAGTATTCCTTCTTTGCTGCTGCTGCTAAGTCGCTTCAGTCATGTCCGACTCTGTGCGACCCCATAAACGGCAGCCCACCAGGC
This sequence comes from Aepyceros melampus, assembly GCA_006408695.1. Taxonomy (NCBI): domain Eukaryota; kingdom Metazoa; phylum Chordata; class Mammalia; order Artiodactyla; family Bovidae; genus Aepyceros; species Aepyceros melampus. The sequence continues at coordinate 202,561 of SJXQ01009257.1, read as the reverse complement.
TCCCCCATCCCTGGGATTCTCCAGACAAGAACACTGGAGTGAGGTGCCATACTCCTTGCAATGTAATCTGCTAACCAAAAAACAACGACGATCAGCATGAGGCTAGTTAGAACTAGTGCAACTACTTAAAAAGAGTATGAAATGCTCCTATTTCCAGTGGAAACTAAGCATGATGTTAAAAGAGTAGCTTCATTGTTGACTTTGTTGGAAATGACATGAAATGAACTTAGAAATTTCAATAATATTTACCTTCTTGTCCTCATTTTCTTATTTATACCATAAAAACAAAGACCAAATGTTTTGCTTTTTGTCTGATTTCATCAGAAATGATTTAGAAGAATTTTTGGTAGAGGGATTTCCCTAGTGGCCCAGTGGTTAAGAATCCACCTGCCAGTGCTAGGGACAGAGGTTTGATCCCTGGTCCAGGAACTAAGATCCCACGTGCCATGGGGCAACTAAGCCTGCACCATGACTAACAAAGCCCACATGCTCCAGAGTCCATACTCACAATAAGAGAAGTAAGGGCAATGAGCAACTAGAGTAACCCTGCTCACCGCAACTAGAGAAAGCCTGCGTGCGGCAAAGAAGAACTAGGGCAACAAAGACCTAGTGCAGCCAAAAATAAAGTAAAATTTTTTTAAAAGATTAAAAAACAAATTTGGTAGAATTACATATGCTGTAATATCATTGTTTTCCATATATTAAGCATGATGAACATGATTTTGATTTTGTGGGCTGAATTCTAGACAATTTATAGTATGTTTCCATAAAATAAAGCACAAGAAATTTATATCAATGAAACCATAAATAAATTCAGGAAAAAACTGACAGTAAAAATCTCTAGTATATAATAACTGATTTAGGTTGTATATTTTTAAAGTTTTTTATAATCGTTTTTCATTTATTCTTTAAATGTCTAGTGATTACTTTTTCTGTGCCAGGCTCAGTATTAGGGACTATGAATAAAATCTTGTTATATAATCAAAATGTTAGTGAATCACTACAAATATTTCTTGAAAAAACCACCTCAAGCCCCAATGAGCCCAAGTAGTCTTAAGAAATTAATGTGTCCCTCTCACCCTTTAAATCTTATTTCTAATTCTTTAATGCCTTTAATTAAATTGAGGATAGTTTACTATTGCAAGTGGCTTTTGGGGATTACATAGTTTATTCTTAATTATATCATGAATATTTAATGATACAAAGTTGTCATCCTGTGTTCTGAATTAGTAACCCACCATCCTGGAGTTGGTGATGGACAGGGAGGCCTGACGTATTGCGATTTATGAGGTCGCAAAGAGTCGGGCACGACTGAGTAACTGAACTGAACTGAACTGATCCCAACTGAACATCCTCTCTTCTGTCTATTACTTGTTATGTCCAGGCTTTCACTGCTTTCCATTTTAATGACTGGAAACTCCATGACTCTTTCCACTTAAATTCATTTTGCACATTAATGCAAGATGTGATCATGCTAGCATCTCATCATTGCCCAAAGCCCTTTAAAAGATCTTTTTTTTTTTATTTTAATTAATTTTTATTTTTTAGTTTGTTTTGCTTTAAGATAAAACTCAATTCTGATTGGTTTATATAAAATTTAGGTGTTCACATAAAAATAATATTCCTAGAATTCCCACATATAAAGGAGCAGACTTCTAACACTTTAGTTGTGTGAACTACTAAGAAAAAAAAAGATCCTTCCATGGCAACTTTTTCCTATTAAAAATGTTCATGTAATCAAGGTAATTTTTTTGATAAATCAGAATGTTTTGGTAATTTTGGTTTTAAGAATGCTTCTATAAGTTCTCTATTTTATAAATGTGGAATATAATGCATAGATGTAATTTAAAAACAGGATTTAGATATGCTTTCTCATGAAGAGAGCAGTAGATCTGAACTTCCTAAAGTTTTCACATCAGTTTACTGATCAGATAAGGTAACATTATTTGCACAGTGTTCAAGATGATGGAAAATATTTAATTGTATTTAACTAATCCTGACTCTTTGTGACCCCATGGACTGTAGTTCCAGACTCCTTGGTCCATGGAATTTTTCCAGACAAGAATACTGGTGTGGGTTGTCATTTCCTACTCCAGGGGCTCTTTACGACCCAGGGATCAAACTCATATCTCTTAAGTCTCCTGCATTGGCAAGTGGGATCTTTACTACTAGCGCCACCTAGGAAGCCCTATAATAGCATAGGCATAATGTGGAATAGGCCACCTAGCAATCTACAAAAATCAGTCTACCTTCCTGTTCAAATTTACCTTGCTGTATTTGTCTGCCTCCAGACAAGAGGCTCAGCTGGTAAAGAATCCACCTGCGGTGTGGGTGACCTGGGTTCAATCAATCCCTGGGTTGGGAAGATCCCCTGGAGAAGAGAAAGGCTACACATTCCAGTATTCTGGCCTCGAGAATTCCACGGACTACAGTTCACGGGGTTGCAAAGAGTCAGACACAACTGAATGAGTTTCTCTATTTCTTTCAGACAAACTATAGTTCAGATCCCAATTTAAGTATACCAGTTACTTGCCTCCTCTAATCTTTGACTTCTTTAACCACGCTTATAGTGAAGATACTAATAATACCTACTTCATATTGTAATTTGTAACAAAGGAATATATATAAGATGTCAGACAATGGCACCCCACTCCAGTACTTTTGCTTGGAAAATTCCATGGTTGGAGGAGCCTGGTAGGCTGCAGTCCATGGGGTCGCTAGAGTCGGACACGACTGAGCGACTTCCCTTTCACTTTTCACTTTCATGCATTGGAGAAGGAAATGGCAACCCACTCCAGTGTTCTTGCCTGGAGAATTCCCAGGGACGGGGGAGCCTGGTGGGCTGCCATCTATGGGGTCACACAGAGTCGGACACGACTGAAGTGACTTAGTAAGTAAGTAAGTCAGACTAATGTGTTCAAAAATGTTAACTGTAAGAATTTTTAAAATTATAATTAGTAATTATATTAAGCACAATGCTTTCTGGACTTCAAGCAAAGCTGGTCCATGTTTGACATCCATGCTGTACTCTTCTTTCCTCTTCTTGCTCCACCTATTTCTTCTGCCTGAGATACTATCCTTTCCAACTTCACAAACAAATGCTATTTATCTTTCAAGGCCCAGGCCTAATGTGCTCTCATTTAATGCACTAGTCATTTCAATCTGAAGTCCTCTTTCCTCTCACCTATCATAGCTATGTTTCTGTACCTCTTCCACTGTACTTCTTAGAGGCACCCTATTTTGTTCTCTATTCTGTCTTATTTTCTATGGTTTATTAGCACAACAGAGGGGATTACCATCTGATTTATCTTTAACTTAATGTGAGGACATGATTTCTCCCACCTGTTAATCAGGCACCTCTTGCTGTGATAATGCTGCATAAAAAAATCACTTGAGAAGTTTGGGTGAAATCAACAAGCTTTTGTTTTGTTTTGCTTTTTTAAAGTCTTGCTTATGGGTGATTGGGTCTGCCACATGTTAGGTAAACTAGGTTGGACGCAGGTCCCGAGCTATAGGCTGTAGCTCTCTTCATGGGTCTCTCATTCACTTTGAGTGGTGGCTACCTGGGGAATGTTCTTCCCATGACTCGTGGCAGGAACGCATCAATATGAGTAGTAGTATGCAATAGAAGGAACTGGCACTCTGTAGCACCTGCCCACATTCATTGGGAAAAGCCAGTCCTTTGGCTAAGCTGCCACCAGTGAGGTAGAGAAGTCCATCCCACTGTGGTGGGTGGGACTTCAAAGGCAAAAAGCAAGCCTGTTAATAGAGAAGGAGCAAAAATGTGGAACAATGCAATCTAGCATACTATATTTACTCCAGAACTCCTTTTTAAAGAACAGGAGTTCCCTGTAATGGACTTTGGGAAAGGGGGCCTAAGATAATGAGGAATGAACAAGTTTTTAGGACACTAAAATTATGAATTTGCATTTTACAAGTTCATTCTGGTGTGTCTGGAGAGCTGGGTTGGAATATGAGAACAGAATAGCTACTAAGGAAATAACTAGGAGAGACCACTGGGAACATGCCAATATACTGTGTGCCTGTGGGATTGGAGATAATGAGTTGGGTCTCCAGGATGTATCAGTAGTAGATTTGGATGGATATTAGTAATGGGATATGTGATGTGGCAAAAGTGAGGATGCTGCTGAGAACACCTCCAAGGTTTCACTGAGAAGGTACAGCTCATGTATGGAGAGCCACTTCACTGACGCCATTCCTTAGATGATTATTCAAATTAAGTACTATGGACAATACAGAATATGTCATAATAATGTCCTAAGTACAAAACATTGCAAAGCACTTTCATACACGTTTCATCTTCGGGGCTTTTTATGTGTTCATATTGTTTCTATTTCTTATAACAAAGAAATTCAAGTCCAAAGAAATTGCAGGAATATCTGAACAAATAACCTAAATAAATGGAGACTTAAATCTATACTTCCTGGTTCAGAATCTTCCCACCACTCCATAAAGTATCTTATTTCTCGCTTTCTTTTCTCTCTTTTCCATCTTTTGTGTTATGGTTCCTTTTTTTTTTTTTTTTTGCTTTGTTTCTTCTTTTTTTATATATATTATCTCTGTACCCCAACGATAAAGCCCTTGAGGAGAAGATGCTATCTCAGGACTACCTGCTTTCTAAATTTTCAATACTCTCTAGTGGGGACTGAAGAATGCAGTCTGTCCCATCCTTTTATTTCCCAGTATGATAGAATACACTTCCTCCCTTTCACTCAACTAAAGACAGAAGAATGTCTTTCCATCTACTCACAATTCTCTAGATACACTGTCATTTCTGTCTGCACGTATTTCTCTGTGCCTTCTCTCATCCCTCCTCTTCAATAGAACTGTGACCAACACAGATGATCCAGCCAACATTCACAACACCCCTTTCTTTGTCCACTACATGTGACTGCTTTAGGAGTGCCATTGAGAAAATGAAAACTTGTTGGGCTGAGCACTTCCAGGAATGTGGCAGAGAAGGCAACTGTGCTGGCTACATCCACTAAGGCCTGTCCTTCCTTCTTCTTCCTGCCTGGAAAGTGCACCATGATGGCTGGAGGTGGACAACCCATCGAGAAACTGTGAGAATGCACATCTCATATTATGAAATATGAAGCCTGGCCATGAAAAGGACATAACTAAGCAGCTTTTAGTCCAAAGTGACCCTGAATGGCCCACTCCCAGATTTCTTACTGTTCAAGATAAATAAATCATTGGTGTTTAGGTTAGCAGTGCTGGTACACAAGTGCTTAAGTTGTCCCTCTGGTGAATTTTCTTCTCGGATTCCTTCAGTTAAGATTTTCTCATACTTTATATTTCCACCACATTTTGGTATTTATTGTGAAGTCCTTTTGTTATTCATCTTTATTACCTGTTATACTGTAAACCCTTGGTACACAAGGATCATTACTCATGAATATTTTTTATCAGAGATCCTGGAATCACAGTGCCTCAATATAGGAGGGGCTGAGTGAAAGTTTTCTGAATTAAATTGAGTTGAACTTTAATTGGATTGCATTGAGCTGAATGGAACTGAACTGAATAGTACTCAATTCTCCCAGTCAATTAATGCAAAAAGCAATCTACTAGGAGCTGTTCTTGAGCCCTGCCTCAATTAATGCTCTTCATTTGGTACAGTGATGTGGCAGGGCACAAAACTCAAGCCTGGAGAAGAACTCATTCTCGCTTTCCATACCACAGAATAGGCCGAGTAATTTTGTCTGTCCTACATCCATTCTCTTGGCACATTCTCTTTCATATTAATATTCCTTCTCAGTACACTGATTTTCCTCTTGGGGAACCCCTTCTCCCCACTGTCATTCCAAGGTCCCAGGTCCCAGAAATTGGCACATGATCTCGATCTTGCCATTAAGTATGTTCTAATCACTTGGCCCACTTTCTTCAATTTAAGTCTGAATTTGGTAATAAGGAGTTCATGATCTGAGCCACAGTCAGCTCCCAGTCTTGTCTTTGTTGACTGTATAGAGCTTCTCCATCTTTGGCTGCAAAGAATATAATCAATCTGATTTCAGTGTTGACCATCTGGTGATGTCCATGTGTAGAGTCTTCTCTTGTGTTGTTGGAAGAGGGTGTTTGCTATGACCAGTGCATTTTCTTGGCAAAACTCTATTAGTCTTTGCCCTGCTTCATTCCGCATTCCAAGGCCAAATTTGCCTGTTACTCCAGGTGTTTCTTGACTTCCTACTTTTGCATTCCAGTCCCCTATAATGAAAAGGACATCTTTTTTGGGTGTTAGTTCTAAAAGATCTTGTAGGTCTTCATAAAACCGTTCAACTTCAGCTTCTTCAGCATTACTGGTTGGGGCATAGA
>SJXQ01009257.1:93061-196208 GCA_006408695.1 Aepyceros melampus | reverse complement strand
TTACTCCAGGTGTTTCTTGACTTCCTACTTTTGCATTCCAGTCCCCTATAATGAAAAGGACATCTTTTTTGGGTATTAGTTCTAAAAGGTCTTGTAGGTCTTTATGAAACTGTTCAACTTCAGCTTCTTCAGCATTACTGGTTGGGGCATAGACTTGGATAATTGTGATATTGAATGGTTTGCCTTGGAGACGAACAGAGATCATTCTGTTGTTTTTGAGATTGCATCCAAGTAGTGCATTTCGGACTCTTTTGTTGACCATGATGGCTACTCCATTTCTTCTAAGGGATTCCTGCCCGCAGTAGTAGGTATAATAGTCATCTGAGTTAAATTCACCCATTCCAGTCCATTTTAGTTCGCTGATTCCTAGAATGTCGACGTTCACCCTTGCCATCTCTTGTTTGACCACTTCCAATTTGCCTTGATTTATGGACCTGACATTCCAGGTTCCTATGCAATACTGCTCTTTACAGCATTGGATCTTGCTTCTATCACCAGTCGCATCCATAACTGGGTATTGTTTTTGCTTTGGCTCTATCCCTTCATTCTGTCTGGAGTTATTTCTCCACTGATCTCCAGTAGCATATTGGGCACCTAATGACCTGGGGAGTTTCTCTTTTGGTATACTATCATTTTGCCTTTTCATACTATTCATGGGGTTCTCAAGGCAAGAATACTTAAGTGGCGTGCCATTCCCTTCTTCAGTGGACCACATTCTGTCAGACCTCTCCACCATGACCCTCCCATCTTGGGTTGCCCTGCAGGCATGGCTTGAACATGGAATACCTCTCCATTTTTTATATCTCCATTGTGTGAATTTTGGTAGACTCTGTTGATAAATTGATCAGGTTCATCTAAACTATAAAGTTTTTAAATACAGAGTTCACAGAATTTCCATTTTCATTCTTTTAACATCTAAAGCATAAGTAGTGATGACCTCCTTGTTCATTTCTAACATTAATAAATGTCTTCTGTGTTTTTTGTTGTTAGCTTGGGTAATGATTAGCCAATTTTACTGAGTTTTTCAAAGATTAATCAGGCTTTGGTTTCACTGACATTTTTCTCTACAATTTTCTTATTTTCAATTTCATTGATTTCTGCTCTAATTTTAATCTGTCTTTAGCTTGATTTAAGCTTTATTAGCTCTTTCTTTATATTCATAAGGTTTTTTGCTTATTCACTTGAGATATTTATTTTCTTCTAATATAGTAATTTAGTGCTCTAAATTTCCCTCTCAACACTTTTACTGCATCTTACATTTGAAAAGGTGTGTTTTCCTTTTTTTTTTTAAATTAAATTTAGAATAACTTTTAATTTCTCTTAGACTTTTTCTTTGACCTAAGAGTTATTTAAAAGAATGTTAAATTTCCAGATAATTGAGGGTTTTCTAGCTATCTTTCTTTTATAGATTTTGTTCTTTGTTTAATTTTATTGTGATTGTTGAACATACTTTGACTTCTATTATCTTGAACTTGTACAGGTTGTTTTATGGCACAGAATGCAGTTTTATCTTGGTGACTGATCCATGTAAGATTGAGAAGAATGTGTATTTTGCTGTTATTGAATGGAATGTTCTCTAAACATTAATTAGGTAAATTTGATTGACAGTGCTGTTCAGGTTTCTACATTCTTACAGATTTTCTGTCTGATTTATCTATAAACTATTGACAGACATCTGTTAATTCTCCAACTATTATAGTGAATTTTTCTATTTCTCTTTTAAATTTTACTCATTTTTGCTTTATATATTTTGACACTCTGTTGTTGGGTGCATATACACGTGGACTCATTATGTCTTCTTAGAAATTTGGCCTCTTTATTTTCATGGCAATGCTCCTTTTTGTGTTTAATAATAGACTGTGTTTAAATTTTTTTTCTGTCATTAATATAGCTACTCTAACTATCTTTTGATTAAGGCACACCTGATATGTCTTTCTCCACATGCCTTTATCTTATCTGAATATTTATATTAAATGGATTTTTACTTGGATTTTATTTTTGTTCTCATTTTTCTAATCCAATAGGACAATCTGTCCTTTGTGTTTTTAGGACTATTTGTGTTTAAAGTCACTGTTAATATAGTTATGTTAATATCTATGTTTCTAATGTCTTTCTAAATGTGTCCATGAGCTTATTCTCCCTTCTTTTTCTGCTTTCTCTCATTTTAATTGAGCATTCTACATGCTTCAATTTTAACTTGTGTTTGCTGTATTAACTCTACTTGTTTATCTACTTTTTAAGGAACTTCTGATAGCTTACAAAGAGAGTTTTATCAAATCTAAGTGTACCTTTAAACATTACTCTACTGCCTCACATTTAGTAGACGATTCTTATGACAGAGTATTCCTATTCTTCCCTCCTGCCCCTTGTGAAATACAGTTTCTGAAACTGCATCTGAGTACAGTGCTGATGATGGCTCTGTCTCTTCATGCACGGATATTCGTGTTGCTTTTATTTCCGCGACTCAGCAGGCCATGCACTGTACATGTTCAATTGTTTTGTGCAGTGTTAGGTGCTGGGGCCTTTAGATTCCTGTAGCTTCTGCTATTAATCTTGTTGCTTATTTGCTTGCTTTGTTTTTTGGCAGAGAGTGGGGAGTCTCCTCCTTTGCCTTTGGAATTCCCTAAGTACTCCTTCTTAGTGATAGTCTGTGGCCTGCAGCTTTTTCATCTGTAAACCTCCCTTATTACTTTGGAACCCCATTGGTGTGGCAGTGTCATGGGGGAAGAATAAGAGCATTCTGCAACCTTATGATTTTCAGATTTTAGACAAACTGTGTTTTGGGGCTGTGATTTTCACAAGTGTTTCCCTAGAGGTATGGCCTTTTTTTTTTTTTTTTAACCCTCATCCTCTACTCCATTCCTCTGCTACTGTATTCCAAGTCTGCAGCCTTGAAACCCTCACTTCAGTTCTGTATGTGCGTGTGTTTTCTCTCGTGGGTAAGACAGGAAGACTGGGATGTGTGACCAGGATAGGAAGAATTTTCTGCACTCAGGGGGGCTAATGCTGTGGTAAAGACTGTATTCAGAAGACTGGACCTTTGTCAAGGAGAAGGCTTAATATATTTCACAGTGATGATTCTTACTCTTTCTTTGCTAGATACAGGATGGAACTATGCTAGAATCTCCATGGTGAGACTTTGATGACATTCCTGGGGGTAAAACCTAGGAAAATGTCAATTCAATTCAGTCGCTCAGTTCTGTCCAACTCTTTGTGACCCAATGGACTGCAGCACGCCAGGCCTCCCTGTCCATCACCAACTCCCAGAATCTTCTCAAACTCATGTCCATTGAGTGCGTGATGCCATCCAACCATCTCATCCTCTGTCATCCCCTTCTCCTCCTACCCTCCATCTTTCGCAGCATTAGGGTCTTTTCAAATGAGTCAGCTTTTCACATCAGGTGGCCAAAGTATTGGAGTTTCAGCTTCAACATCAGTCCTTCCAATGAATATTCAGGACTGATTTCCTTTAGGATGGACTGGCTGGATCTCCTTGCAGTCCAAAGACTCTTAAGAGTCTTCTCCAACACCACAGTTCAAAAGTATCAATTCTTCTGTGCTCAGCTTTCTTTATAGTCCATCTCTCACATCCATACAACATCCCCTTCTCCTCCTACCCTCCATCTTTCGCAGCATTAGGGTCTTTTCAAATGAGTCAGCTTTTCACATCAGGTGGCCAAAGTATTGGAGTTTCAGCTTCAACATCAGTCCTTCCAATGAATATTCAGGACTGATTTCCTTTAGGATGGACTGGCTGGATCTCCTTGCAGTCCAAAGACTCTTAAGAGTCTTCTCCAACACCACAGTTCAAAAGTATCAATTCTTCTGTGCTCAGCTTTCTTTATAGTCCATCTCTCACATCCATACATGACTACTGGAAAAACCATATCCTTGACTAGACAGACCTTTGTTGGCAAAGTAATGTGTAGAGACCCTCTACTGAACTACCCAGGAGTCTTTGTCTCACATTGAGTCCCAGAAATTCATCAAAATAATTATATGTCTTTCTGTTATTGTCTGGTGTGACTAACTCTTTTTGGTCCCATGTACTGTAGCCCACCAGGCTCCTCTGTATGTATATGAATCTATTAATTTTGACCTGATAGGCAGGGCTCTCTAGAGGTGCCAGTTTCTCCAGATTACATGAAGATGATTTTCCCTGAAACTTTAGGTCTCTGATGTATCTGAGAAAAGTTGCTGATTTTTCAGTTTGTCCAGTTTTTTTTACTATAACAATGGGAGGTTCTTTACATGTTTGCACTGCAACTTTAAATACATTATTATTTTTTTAAACATACAATGTTACCTATAGCTATAACTCAAAAGTTATAGATACATCACTGCTATCAAATTGGAAGTGGGAGATTGGGAGGTAATTAAGATTAGATGATGTCTTTAGGGTGGAGCCCTCATGAATGATGTTAGTGCCCTTTTAAGAGTTTCAGGAAAGCTTGATTTCAGCCTCTTTTTTCTACCATGTGAGAATACAACTAGAAATCAGCAGTCCACAGCCTGTAAGAGGGCAGTCACCAAATTCCAACTATGATGGCACACTGATCTTTGATTTCTAGCCTTCAGAATTATGATAAATAAAATTCCATTGTTTGTAAACCACCCAGTGACTGGTAATTTGTTATAGCAGTCCAGACTGACTAAGAAAATGGTCCATTGCATTCTCTCATGAGTGTCCATTTACTGGAAAATAAATAAATATGCCTTTATAGATTTCAATGAACCACAGAGATTATGGAATCAAACTATTTTTGCTATAGGAACATGAGCTCTCAAACATATCCCAAGTACTTTCAGACTTAGAAACAAGATTTAACTTTTTCAAGTTGTCTACTTTGAATGGATATATAATTATGCCCTTTTTCGAAAGAATGCATATATATGAGCGCAGGCAGCGGAGGCGGCGGCCACCACACTTGAGTGCGGCCGAGAGCTACCCCACGTCTGAGGTCAGGGGCAGTGGCCTAGAGTGCCAGGCTGTGACGGCGCAGGAACGGTCGAGAGGAGCTACCCCAAGTCGGAGGTCAGTGGCGGCCGGGAGGAGACACCCCACATCTGAGGTCAGGGACAGCAGCTTAGAGGAGCTACCCCACGTCCGAGGTCAGTGGTGGCCAGGAGGAGACACCCCACTTCCGAGGTCAGGGCGGCGGCCAGGAGGAGCTACCCCCCATCCAAGGCCAGTGGCGGCCGGGAGGAGACACCACACGTTTGAGGTCTGGGGTGGCTGGAAGAAGCCACCTCGCCCCGGAGGCCAGGGGCGGCAGCTGGGAGGAGCCACCCATGACCGAGGCCAGGGCCAGCGGCTGGGAGGAGCAATCTGAGGAGTGGAGGCTGGGCAGGCACAGGAGGGCCTAGAGGAGCTATCCTACGTTGAAGTCAGGAACGGTGGTGGTAAGGAGATACCCCTCATCCAAGGTAAGGAGCAGCGGCTGTGCTTTGCTGGAGTAGCTGTGAAGAGATACCCCACACCCAAGGTAAGAGAAACCCAAGTAAGATGGTAGGTGTTGCAAGAGGGAATCAGAGGGCAGACCCACTGAAACCATACTCAAAGAAAACTAGTCAATCTAGTCACACTAGGACCACGGTCGGTCGGTGAAGTCGCTCAGTCGTGTCCGACTCTTTGCGACCCCATGGACTATAGCCCACCAGGCTCCTCAGTCCATGGAATTTTCCAGGCAAGAGTACTGGAGTGGGTTGCCATTTCCTTCTCCAGAGGATCTTCCCAACCCAGGGATCGAACCTGGGTCTCCCGCACTGCAGGCAGACACTTTAACCTCTGAGCCACCAGGGAAGCCTAGGACCACACCCTTGTCTAACTCAATGAAACCAAGCCATGCCTGCGGGGCAAGCCAGGATGGGTGGGTCATGGTGGAGAGGTCTGACAGAATGTGGTCCACTGGAGAAGGGAATGGCATGCCACTTCAGTATTCTTGCCTTGAGAACCCCATGAACAGTATTGAAAAGGCAAAATGATAGTATACCAAAAGAGAAACTCCCCAGGTCATTAGGTGCCCAATATGCTACTGGAGATCAGTGGAGAAATAACTCCAGAAAGAATGAAGGGATGGAGCCAAAGCAAAAACAATACCCAGTTATGGATGTGCCTGGTGATGGAAGCAAGATCTGATGCTGTAAAGAGCAGTATTGCATAGGAACCTGGAATGTCAGGTCCATGAATCAAGGCAAATTGGAAGTCAAATTGGAAGTGGTCAAACAAGAGATGGCAAGGGTGAACGTCAACATTCTAGGGATCAGCAAAGTAAAATGGACTGGAATGGGTGAATTTAACTCAGATGACTATTATACCTACTACTGCGTGCAGGAATCCCTTAGAAGAAATGGAGTAGCCATCATGGTCAACAAAAGAGTCTGAAATGCAATACTTGGATGCAATCTCAAAAACAATAGAATGATCTCTATTCATCTCCAAGGAAAACCATTCAATATCACAGTTATCCAAGTCTATGCCCCAACCAATAACGCTGAAGAAACTGAAGTTGAATGGTTTTATGAAGACCTACAAGATCTTTTAGAGCTAACACCCAAAAAAGATGTCCTTTTCATTATAGGGGACTGGAATGCAAAAGTAGGAAGTCAAGAAACACCTGGAGTAACAGGCAAATTTGGCCTTGGAATGTGGAATGAAGCAGGGCAAAGACTAATAGAGTTTTGCCAAGAAAATGCACTAGTCATAGCAAACACCCTCTTCCAACAACACAAGAGAAGACTCTACACATGGACATCACCAGATGGTCAAAACTGAAATCAGATTGATTATCTTCTTTGCAGCCAAAGATGGAGAAGCTCTATACAGTCAACAAAGACAAGACTGGGAGCTGACTGTGGCTCAGATCATGAACTCCTGATTGCCAAATTCAGACTTAAATTGAAGAAAGTGGGCAACACCACTAGACCATTCAGGTATGACCTAAATCAAATCCCTTATGATTATACAGTGGCAGTGAGAAATAGATTTAAGGGTCTAGATCTGATAGATAGAATGCCTGATGAACTATGGAATGAGGTTCATGACACTGTACAGGAGACAGGGATCAAGACCATCCCCATGGCAAAGAAATGCAAAAAGCAAAATGGCTGTTTGGGGAGGCCTTACAAATAGTTGTGAAAAAAAGAGAGGCGAAAAGCAAAGGAGTAAAGGAAAGATATAAGCATCTGAATGCAGAGTTCCAAAGAATAGCAAGAAGAGATAAGAAAGCCTTCTTCAGCAATCAATGCAAAGAAATAGAGGAAAAGAACAGAATGGGAAAGACTAGAGATCTCTTCGAGAAAATTAGAGATCCCAAGGGAACATTTCATGCAAAGATGGGCTCAATAAAGGACAGAAATGGTCTGGACCTAACAGAAGCAGAAGATATTAAGAAGAGGTGGCAAGAATACACAGAAAAACTGTACAAAAAAGATCTTCACAACCCAGATAATGACCTAAATCAAATCCCTTATGATTATACAGTGGAAGTGAGAAATAGATTTAAGGGTCTAGACCTGATAGATAGAGTGCTTGATGAACATAGTGACTCAGGACCCCCAAATTACCAAATCAGAATATTCCTATGTCTTCTTATGGTTTAGGGACAGAACTGGTACAGTATCACTTTCACCACATTCTACTGGTTATAGTGGTCACAGGGCCAGCTCAGATTCAAGAGGAGTAGTCCATGGTGGTGACAAAGAAAACTGCAGTCACATTTAATCCACCATCCTTCTCATGGACTTTTGGCATCTTGTGAAATAAAGAAGCTGTTCACTGACACTGGAAAAGTCCCTAGATAAGTCAGGCTTCTTGGCACCACAGAGATGGCTGAGATCCATTATGTCATTCTGGACACCCAGGATCAATGTCAGGCAAATGGCCAGTAGGATCCAGCTCATCAAGGAAGGGGAACTTTCAAAGACTCACATCAGTGCTAATAATCTAAACCAGAGGGCCAAATCCACTCACTGTCTGTTTTTGTAAATAAAGATTTGTTGGGTCACAGCCACCCCCATTCATTTATGTATTGTCTATGGCTGCCTTTGTGCTGTAAGATCAGAGCTGAATAGTTGTGACAGCAACAATCTGGTCTTCTGAGCCTAAAACATTTTCTTTCTAGCCCTTCATCTAGAGAGACTGTCATCCCCTGGTCTAGACTGTGTAAGCATTACAATATGACAGTGATATTATCATGAGATAAGTCTATCCACATATCTTAGTCAATTCCAGGTGCTGCAACAAAAATTCCTTAGACTGGGTGACTTAAAAAAATAAATTTATTTTCAGTTTGGAAGCTGGGAAGTCCAAGATCAAGGTGCTGCCCAATTCAGTTCCTGGCTCCATCCTCTTCCTGCTTTGCAAAGGATGCCTTCTTACTTTAGCTGCACGAGACAGAGAGAGAGGTCATCTCTTTTGTGTCTTTTGTTATAAAGGCACTAATACCATTCATAGGGGCTCTACCCTCTTGACCGATTGCCTCCCAACGGCTCTTACCTCCAAATACCACCACATTCGTAATTAAGGCTTCAACGTGTGAATTTGGGGAAGGATATATTCAGTTCACAGCATCATATATTCAGGAAATTCAGACTATTAGCAAACTGTAGGGCATTTTCCATGGATATAAATATGGTTTTGTGTTGTCATATACATCAGTAGTTCATTATTTGTCAATGCTGATTGTATTTTCATTATTATCCATTCACTTGTTAATGGACATTTAAATGGTTTGTAGTTTTTTATTTATTACAAATAAAGCTTCTATGAACATTCATGTAGAGGTTTTGAAAGAAATACATGATATTATTTCTCTTGAGTAAATACCTAGGACTAAAATGTCTGTTTCGTGTGGTTGGTATACATTTAACTTCTTAAGAAACTGTCAAAATATTTTCCAAATATTTTCCATTCCTATTATCAGTTTATGAGAATTGTTATTCTGCCACATCCTTGCCAACACTGGGTATGGTTAGTCCTTTAATTTGAACCATGAGAGTTGGACTGTGAAGAAGGCTGAGCACCGAAGAATTGATGCTTTTGAACTGTGGTATTGGAGAAGACTCTTGAGAGTCCCTTGGACTGCAAGGAGATCCAACCAGCCCATTCTGAAGGAGATCAACCCTGGGATTTCTTTGGAAGGAATGATGCTAAAACTGAAGCTCCAGTACTTTGGCCACCTCATGCGAAGAGTTGACTCATTGGAAAAAACTCTGATGCTGGGAGGGATTGGGGGCAGGAGGAGAAGGGGACAACCGAGGATGAGATGGCTGGATGGCATCACAGACTCAATGGACGTGAGTCTGAGTGAACTCCAGGAGTTGGTGATGGACAGGGAGGCCTGGCGTGCTGCGATTCATGGGGTCGCAAAGAGTCATTCATGGCTGAGCGACTGAACTGAACTGAACTGAATAGATGTGTAGTGGCACGCTATTGTAGTTTTAACTTGCATTTCTCTAATATCTCTGAGCATCATTTCATATGCTGATTAGCTGTAATTGTCTGTTGAGAACTTTGACCCATTTATTAAAAAAATGAATTATTTCTTATTAATTGAGTTTTGAGAGTTCTTTAAATATTCTGGATAGAATTTTTATCAGTTATCTGATTTACAAATATTTTCTATCTGTCTGTGGCTTGTTTTTCTTTCTCTTTTGATAAAGTTCCACGTTTCCATTTCTTCTTTTATGGACACTGCCTTTGTCATATCTAAGAAATCTTTGTCTAATCCAAAGTCACAAAGGTTTCCAAAGAGAGGTGATGAAAAGGGAGAGAAATATACAGATTAAAGAATTATGGAGAGCTTCCCTGGTGACTCAGACAGTAAACAATCTGCCTACAATGCAGGAGACTTGAAGACTTTCCCTGGGTCAGGGAAGATCCCCTGGAGAAGGGAATGGCTGTGCATTCTGGCATTCTTAATTGGAGAATTCCATGGACAGAGGAGCCTGATGGGCCTCAGCCCATGGGGTCATAAATGAGTCAGACGAGACTGAGTGGATAAACAACAACAACAAGGTCTACAGGGCCCAGCTAAAGAGAAATAAGAATTAAGAATGATCTGTATTTTTGCCTGGATGATAAGATAGATGATGATGTCCTCCAAAGGTATGCCTACCTAGAGTCGCTCAGTCATGTCCGACTCTTTGCTACCAGTGGACTATAGCCCACCAGGCCCCTCTGTCCATGGGCTTCTCCAGGCAAGAATACTGGAGTGGGTTACCATTTCCTTCTCCAGGGAATCTTCCCAACCCAGAGATCGAACCCAGGTCTCCCACATTGCAGGCAGACGCTTAAACCTCTGAGCCACCAGGGAAGCTGTATAGGGAAAGATAATGGATTCAATTTGTATATCTTGTATTTGAGAGTTTGTAGGTGCAGTGTCAGTTGTTGGCAAAACCTTGCTGCATAGTATTTTTGTGATTTAAAAAATGCATAAATAAAGAAGTCAAATTTGGTAACGATTCTGCAGCTGTTTTCATTCTGAAGATAGACAAGACAAGAAAAACTTCCTCTAAGTCTGGAGAAGGCTGAATCAATTGCTGCTATTGTAAATTCATGTTCTTCTACATAAATTTGCTGGATCTGAAGCAGTGTTATTATTAGTGACGTTGACTTTTTTTTTCTAGACTTGCTCATTCTATTAAGCTAGTTATAAAAAAACAAAAACAAAACCCAAATCATAGACTTCATACGATAAAAATTCACTCTTTTGAAACATTTCAAAGTTGATCTAGTGGTTTCCCCTTGTCAGAGCTCCTGTTGGTTCAATGATTCTGGCTCGTACAGTCTTAAAAATCGGCTGTCTTAGAGATGACTTCTGAGGGTGTCACATTTGGTGACAGGGCTGAAGAGTTGCTCAAGATATTTTAAGGATTAGGCCTCAGTCAATTCACTTCAGTCACTTAGTCGGGTCCGACTCTTTGCGACCCCATGAATCACAGCACGCCAGGCCTCCCTGTCCATCACCAACTCCCGGAGTTTACTCAAACTCATGTCCATCAACTCGGTGATGCCATCCAGCCATCACATCCTCTGTCATCCCCTTCTCCTCCTGCCCCCAATCCCTCCCAGCATCAGAGTCTTTTCCAATGAGTCAACTCTTCGCATGAGGTGGCCAAAGTATTGGAGTTTCAGCTTCAGCATCAGTCCTTCCAATGAACACCCAGGACTGATCTCCTTTAAGATGGACTGGTTGGACCTCCTTGCAGTCCAAGGGACTCTCAAGAGTCTTCTCCAACACCACAGTTCAAAAGCATCAATTCTTCAGTGCTTAGCTTTCTTCACAGTCCAACTCTCACATCCATACATGAGCACAGGAAAAACCATAGCCTTGACTCATGGACCTTTGTTGGCAAAGCAGTATCTCTGCTTTTGAATATACTATTTAGGTTGGTCATAACTTTCCTTCCAAGGAGTAAGTGTCTTTTAATTTCATGGCTGCAATCACCATCTGCAGTGATTTTGGAGCCCTCAAAATAAAGTCTGACATTGTTTCCTCAGTTTCCCCATCTATTTCCCATGAAGTGATGGGACCAGAGCCATGATCTTCGTTTTTTGAATGTTGAGCTTTCAGTCAACTTTTTCACTCTCCTCTTTTACTTTCATCAAGAGGCTTTTTAGCTCCTCTACACTTTCTGCCATAAGGGTGGTGTCATCTGCATAGCTGAGGTTATTGATATTTCTCCCAGCAATCTTGATTCCTTGTGCTCCTTCCAGCCCAGCATTTCTCATGATGTTCTCTGCAGATAAGTTAAATAAGCAAGGTAACAATATACAGCCTTGAGACAGTCCTTTTCCTATTTGGAACCAGTCTGTTTTTCCATGTCCAGTTCTAACTGTTGCTTCCTGATCTACATGAAGATTTCTCAAGAGGCAGGTCAGGTGGTCTGATATTCCCATCTCTTTCAGAATTTTCCACAGTTTATTGTGATCCACACAGTCAAAGGCTTTGGCATAGTCAATAAAGCAGAAATAGATGTTTTTTCTGGAACTCTCTTGCTTTTTCCACGATCCAGCGGATGTTGGCAATTTGATCTCTGGTTCCTCTGCCTCTTCTAAAACCAGCCTGAACATCTGGAAGTTCACGGTTCTCATATTGCTGAAGCCTGGCTTGGAGAATCTTGAGCATTACTTTAGTAGCGTGTGAGATGAGTGCAATTGTGTGGTAGTTTGAACATTCTTTGGCATTGCCTTTCTTTGGGACTGGCACTTTCACAGCATCATCTTTCAGGATTTGAAATAGCTCAACTGGAATTGCATCACCTCCACTACCTTTGTTCGTAGTGATGCTTTCTAAGGCCCACTTGACTTCACATTCCAGGATGTCTGGCTCTAGGTGAATGACCACACCATCTTGATTATCTGGGTCATGAAGATCCTTTTTGTACAGTTCTTCTGTGTATTCTTGCCACCTCTTCTTAATATCTTCTGCTTCTGTTAGGTCCATACCATTTCTGTCCTTTATCGAGCCCATCTTTGCATGAAATGTTCCCTTGGTATCTCTAATTTTCTTGAAGAGATCTCTAGTCATTCCCATTCTGTTGTTTTCCTCTATTTCCTGCATTGATCGCTGAGGAAGGCTTTCATATCTCTCCTTGCTATTCTTTGGAACTCTGCATTCAGATGCTTGTATCTTTCCTTTTTTCCTTTGCTTTTCATTTCTCTTCTTTCACAGCTATTTGTAGGTCTATGAAGACCTACAAGACCTTTTAGAACTAACACCCCAAAAAGATGTCATTTTCTTTATAGGGAACTGGAATGCAAAAGTAGGAAGTCAAGAAACACTTGGAGTAACAGACAAATTTGGCCTTGGAATACGGAATGAAGCAGGGCAAAAGCTAATAGAGTTTTGCCGAGAGAACGCACTGGTCATAGCAAACACCCTCTTCCAATAACACAAGAGAAGACTCTACACATGGACATCACCAGATGGTCAACACTGAAATCAGATTGATTATATTCTTTGCAGCCAAAGATGGAGAAGCTCTATACAGTCAGCAAAAACAAGATTGGGAGCTGATTGTGGCTCAGATCATGAACTCCTTATTGCCAAATTCAGACTTAAATTGAAGAAAGTAAGGAAAACCACTAGACCATTCAGGTATGACCTAAATCAAATCCCGTATGATTATACAGTGGAAGTGAGAGATAGATTTAAGGAACTAGATCTGATAGACAGAGTGCCTGATGAAGAAGGATAGAGGTTCATAACATTGTACAGGAGACAGGGATCAAGGCCATCTCCATGGAAAAGAAATGCAAAAAGGCAAAATGGCTGTCTGAGGAGGCCTTACAAATAGCTGTGAAAAGAAGAGAAGCACAAAGCAAATGAGAAAAGGAAATATATAAGCATCTGAATGAAGCGTTCCAAAGAATAGCAAGAAGAGATAAGAAAGGATTAGGCCTAGAAGCAGATTAAATCACCTCTGCCCATACTTTGTTGATAAACAGAGTCACGTGGTCTCAGCCCAATACAAAGAAGCTGTTAAATTTGATCCTATGACTGCCTAGAAATGGGAAGGAGGATTGATGACCATCTGGCCAGTCTCTACAACAATTTACAATCAGAGAGCTAGTTTTCAGTAAGAGCATAAATAGACAGTACCAATCGTCAGCATTTGTGCTTCCACACAGATTTACTGTTCAAAGAATGAATCATTTACAGTATTTTGTAACTGCAAAATAAGATCATACTATTTTCTCCTACTCATTTAAGATACTCTGTTACTTGGATGCCAAAGGCTTTCTAATTCTACTGGAGAAATTCAGATCCTTATGCAAAAGGTCATAATACTTAGTGGTTCTTTTCTTCTTTCTCAGCTCTATGAGAATTTGCCACCATAACTACAGGGGAGAATTTGGCAAACTGAAACAGAGAACTTCAAGAGATGTAGAACTCAGATGTTTCAAGTTACAAAATCTCAAATGTCATTACTGAACAATAAACAGTCTGTTAGAGATATCAACATCTGGCATAATAAGAATCCTTATGTTTGCATAATATCTTATGTACATATATTAAGTTATCATCTCAGTCACTTAATATATTTCTCTCTATGTATCATCATACCATCCAGATTTTCTATGAGGAACTGCTGGGTGGAGTTGGCTCTACCTCTAATTTATGGGAAGGGCATATGGCCTAGACCCGGCTAATAACACTTCAAAACTCCTTATTGCAAGGAGTGGTTCAGAAACAATCACAACATCCAAATCACACTAATCACAGTCATTGCCAATTGATGATTTGACTACTGTTGCAACAATTGAGAAATAGACCTTCTGTTTCTGAAGTTCGCTGGATATAAACTGGAGTTGTCGGAGGCCATCTCACCCCATGAGGAGAACCTGCCTGAGCATTGGGTCTAACAGGAGAAAGCAGAGTCAAGCCATTAGTTTTGGCATAGTCTGTTAGTCTATTCTAGCTGCTATAACAGAATACCATAAACTGAGTAGCTTATAAACAACAGAAATTAATTTCCTCTTAGTTCTTGAGGATGCGAAGTCCAAGATCAAGTTGCTTGGACGATTGCTGTCTAGTGAGGACCTGCTTCCTAGTTCATGGACGTCATTTCCTTGATGTGTCCTTACTTGGAAGGAAGGGAGGGGTGCTCTCTGCAGTCTCTTTTATGAGGTCACCTCTTGGCTTTCATGACCTAATCACTTCGCCCAAACCACACCTCAAAATACCATCACATTGAGAATTAAATTTCAGCATATGAGTTTTTGGTGGGGGATAGAAACTTTTAGTCTGTAGCAGTGACAACATTTAAAACAGAATCCAGACACACCAATGCATGGCTAATCCTGGAGGGTCAATGCATTCTTTTTGTTCCCTTTTGCCATTTTGAACTGAGTATGTTTTCTTTGCAACTGAATATGCTTTTGGTTGAGTGCTTACTAGTTTCCTTCCCAGATGGCTCAGTGGTAAAGAATATGCCTGCCAAGCAGGAGACACAAGTTTGATCCTTAGGTCAGGAAGATCGCTTGGAGAAGGAAATGGCAACCCATTCCAGTATTCTTGCCTGGGAAATCCCATGGACAGAGGAGCCTGGCAAGCTCCCATCCATGGGATCGCCAAGTGTTGGACACAGCTTAGCAACTAAAAAACAACAACAACAAACTGAGATTTAAAGAACTTAAGCAACTCACTTGGGTAAAGCAAAAGGAAAATCAATTTAAAGGGCAGTGCTCTGATTAATTTTTATTTAATTAAGATTCTTTTAAAGTTTTAAAGCACTTTTCTCTATCAAGACTTAAGAAAAGTTTCCTCAGGATAGAATAATTACTGAACTGTATCTAGAAAGTTCAGCCTTTCCAATATTTATTGGCAGTTCTTGTGTAGCATTTTTTATTATAAATATGAATGCTGAGTCATTCTCAAGAAGTAAATAGTAAATTTAAGCACTTTATGAGCCATATGATGGATGCATCTACTTCTGTTCTGTACTTGAAATTTTTTCTACAGTTGTCTCAGGTCTAATCTAAAGTCAACAGAGAAGGTTTGAAACACTCAAATGTGTGCTTCTTGTGAAATCTAGTGGTTTTAGGGGGAAAAAAGCATGTATGTACTGTATACTTCAAAATAACTAAATAACAGTATTCTTAATGGGAAAAAAATCCCATTTTTCCTGGAACTGTGAATGGAAAACTCAACTGCATACCATTCCAATTCAAGGATCTGTAATCTTAGACCATTGAAGAGTTCCTCTTTCCAAGGAATGTTTCTCTGTGTGGTTTCTAAACCTCCTGAATTTTTTTGCAAAAATTTAGCATGCCCTGAGAAGCTTAAGAGAAACAGCAATGCAAGAATATCATGGGTCTCCTTGAGTTTTCATATCTGACACAGAGTTCTTCCATTTTTATCATATTTTGTCACACTCTTTACCTCTTTTGATTTTACTGAATCTTCAGAGCAAAACAATGAGCTGAATTTTCTCTTTCACAACAAATGTGAAGACAAGATTTGCCAGGCCTCAGCCATAGGTACTACAGAAACACATGGATCGCCAACTTGTCAGAAATCTAGGGTTCTCTTTACTCTTTTACAAGTCAATAGTTATAATTTTATTCTTTTGGAAGATTTTTCTTGATGTGGACAATTTTTAAAGACCTTGTTGAATGTGTTACAATATTCTTCTGTTTTGTTTTGGTTTTTTAATATTTTGTTTTTTTTGGCCACAAGGTGTGTGGGGTCTTAGCTGCCTGCCCGGGATGGAAATCACATTCCTTGTATTGGAAGCTGAAGTTTCAACCACTGGACTGCCAGGAAAGTCCCAGTAGTTATAATTTGAATCAAACTCGGCCTTCTGTATGGTATTTGTTTACCTTAATAAGACTATTTACTAATTGCTTGCCTCCTTCAGGTGCCCTCTGAATATCTCATGGGAATAAATAGCTCAAACAGAGTCACAAACAGAGGGGAGAGGGAAGTCATTTTTCTCTTTCTACAGTGATGAGAATGATCCTGAAGCCCAACAAAAAGATATTCTGATACCAGTGCCCAGATTTTTGGCTCAGAGGCTAGTGCTGCACTTAGGGTTAGGCAACCTAATTATTCAACTTATCTGATCCTCAGTTTCTTTTTCTCTTAGTAAAATAGAAATACTAATGTTTTCCTCAGGGAATTTGTAAAGATTGAAAGATTAATGTCCTTTCACTGTTCAGTTTTTTTAAAAAGCACTGTAAATCTGTATGTGAATATAAGATATTAAAGATAATTGAGCACCAGTTTTCAACTCCTTCCCAGACATAAAAATTATAGTAAATAACATTTAAAATCCAAAAACTAACACAACTATCAGTTCAGTTCAGTTCAGTCAGTCGTGTCCGACTGTTTGCAACCCCATGAATCACAGCACGGCAGGCCTCTCTGTCCATCACCAACTCCCGGAGTTCACTCAGACTCATGTCCATCGAGTCAGTGACACCATCCAGCCATCTCATCCTCTGTTGTCCCCTTCTCCTCCTGCCCCCAATCCCTCCCAGCATCAGAGTCTTTTCCAATGAGTCAACTCTTCTCATGAGGTGGCCAAACTAAAGTTTCAGCTTTAGTATCATTTCCTCCAAAGAAATCCCAGGGCTGATCTCCTTCAGAATAGATTGGTTGGATCTCCTTGCAGTCCAAGGGACTCTCAAGACTCTTCTCTAATACCACAGTTCAAAAGCATCAATTCTCTGGCGCTCAGCCTTCTTGACAGTTCAACTCTCACATCCATACATGACCACAGGAAAAACCATAGCCTTGACTAGACAGACCTTAGTTGACATAGTAATGTCTCTGCTTTTGAATATGCTATCTAGATTGGTCATAACTTTCCTTCCAAGGAGTAAGCATCTTTTATTTTTATTTATTTATTTATTTTTCGTCTTTTAATTTCATGGCTGCAGTCACCATCTGCAGTGATTTTGGAGCCCCCCCAAAATAAAGTCTGACACTGTTTCCACTGTTTCCCCATCTATTTGCCATGAAGTGATGGGACTGGATCCCATGATCTTTGTTTTCTGAATGTTGAGCTTTAAGCCAACTTTTTCACTACCCTCTTTCACTTTCATCAAGAGGCTTTTTAGTTCCTCTTCACTTTCTGCATATCTGAGGTTATTGATATTTCTCCCAGCAATCTTGATTCCAACTTGTGTTTCAGTCACCTATAAAAAATAACCTCTGATAATTAAAGTCAGGTTACAAGTGAGAGTAATTGTACAATTACGTTGTATTAGCTATCATATATATATATATATATATATATATATATATATATTTAGATCATTGGTTATTGATATTTCTCCCAGCAATCTTGATTCCAACTTGTGTTTCAGTCACCTATAAAAAATAACCTCTGATAAATTAAAGTCAGGTTACAAGTGAGAGTAATTGTACAATTACGTTGTATTAGCTATCATATATATATATATATATATATATATATATATATATTTAGATCATCCTTGGTAGCTCAGACAGTAAAGCATCTGCCTACCATGTGGGAGACCCAGGTTCGATCCCTGGGTCAGGAAGATCCACTTGAGAAGGAAATGGCAACCCATATATATATATATATATTTATATGAATGGATGTACATACACAGAGTCACATAGTCAAAGCTATGGTTTTTCCAGTAGTAATGTATGGATGTGAGAGTTGGACCATAAAGAATGCTGAGTGCCCAAGAATTGATGCTTTTGAACTGTGGTGTTGGAGAAGACTCTTGAGAGTCCCTTGGACTACAAGGAGATCAAATCAGTCCTGAATATTCACTGGAAGGACTGATAATGAAGCTGATGCTCCTATACCTTGGCCACCTGATGTGATGAGCTGACTCCTTAGAAAAGACCCTGATGCTGGGAAGGATTGAGGCCAGGAGGAGAAGGGGGCAACAGAGGATGAGATAGTTGGATGGCATCATCGACTCAATGGACATGAGTTTGAGCAAACTCCAGAAGATAGTGAAGGACAGGGAAGGCTGGTGTGCTGTAGTCCATAGAGTCATAATTACAAGGAGATCAAATCAGTCCTGAATATTCACTGGAAGGACTGATAATGAAGCTGATGCTCCTATACCTTGGCCACCTGATGTGATGAGCTGACTCCTTAGAAAAGACCCTGATGCTGGGAAGGATTGAGGCCAGGAGGAGAAGGGGGCAACAGAGGATGAGATAGTTGGATGGCATCATCGACTCAATGGACATGAGTTTGAGCAAACTCCAGAAGATAGTGAAGGACAGGGAAGGCTGGTGTGCTGTAGTCCATAGAGTCATAAAGAGTCAAACATGGCTGAACAATTGAATAGCAACAACATATACAGAGTTTCAATTTAAGTTTAGTCAAATGGAACAATCAGGTCTGAGAAATATCCCTCTCCAATGAAGATGTTAGAAATGATACACCTATAGCTGATTCATATTGAAGTTTGGTAGAAACCAAAACAATACTATAAAGCAATTACCCTTCAGTTAAAAATAAAATTTAAAAAATAAAATTAAAAAACAGAAATGACTTCTGTGGAAGTACTTTGATAATTCATCCTTCAACTACCATAGTCTCTTCATTAATTTGAGATATGTTAATTGGATTCTTCCTCACTTTCACTTTAGCCCAGCACCTCTGGATGGGATCAATCACTCTCCTATCCTATCCTCACTATCCCCCACCCCAACCCAGGCAGCTGCCAGTTAAATTGCCACCAAGAAAAGTACTAATCACAAGGAGAGTCACGTGGCAATGGATCATAAATAAAATTCATCTTCACTACTCAGCATTTCACTTCAGTTTCTTGGTTCTTATCCTCTGTCTCCTAACTCTGTTCTCATCCTTACCCAGATCTCCCCTCTCCTGCTCCCAAGGAGTCTTCTGTCTTCTCTGCTGACTGACTTCTCCCTGCCTCCTCTGAAGTCTCCCAACTTCCAAGACGATCACTGATTTTTCTCCAGTTTTCTTTCCATGAAACTTACATTCTGTCATATCTGCTGATCTCAAAGAAGTGTAAACAGAAAGACCACCTAATCAAACTCAAAGTGTGAATCATTGCTTTTTCCTGACTGGGATTTTGCATTTTAAGCCTGTTAACCTATCGTCTGGAGAATCTTGGACTGCAAGGAGATCCAACCAGTCCATTCTGAGGGACATCAACCCTGGGATTTCTTTGGAAGGAATGATGCTAAAGCTGAAGCTCCAGTACTTTGTCCACCTCATGCGAAGAGTTGACTCATTGGAAAAGACTCTGATGCTGGGAGGGATTGGGGGCAGGAGGAGAAGGGGACAACCGAGGATGAGATGGCTGGATGGGATCATGGACTCGATGGACGTGAGTCTGAGTGAACTCCGGGAGATGGTGATGGACAGGGAGGCCTGGCATGCTCCGATTCATGGGGTCACAAAGAGTCAGACATGACTGAACGACTGAACTGAACTGAATTGAACTGAATTGAATTAACCTCCAATTAAAATAAATAAATATATATTTTAAAAAAGAACTTAAAAAATAAAAAATAAAAATAAATAAAAAGGAATGATGTAAAAAAAAAAAAAAAAGAAAAAGATTTATAACTATGTGTGGTAATGGATCAGAGAAGGCAATGGCACCCCACTCCAGTACTCTTGCCTGGAAAATCCCATGGACGGAGGAGCCTGGTAGGCTGCAGTCCACGGGGTCGCTAAAAGTCGGGTACAACTGAGCGACTTCACTTTCACTTTTCACTCTCATGCCTTGGAGAAGGAAATGGCAACCCACTCCAGTGTTCTTGCCTGGAGAATCCCAGGGACGGGGGAGCCTGGTGGGCTGCCGTCTATGGGGTCGCACAGAGTCAGACACGACTGAAGCAACTTAGCAGCAGCAGCAGCAGTGGTAATGGATGGTAACTAGACTGATCGTGGTGATCATTTTGCAATATATACAAATATTGGAAATCATTATGTTGTATAATATGATGTCATGAAAATAGTATAATGTTATGTCAATTGTATCTCAATTAAGAAAAACAAACATGAAACTCATTCCTTGGCACCTTTGACATTTCTAGTTGAGCACTCTAATTGGGCACACAGAAAGGCTCAATCTACCCTAGGAATTACTATATACTTTTTCTGATCTTTTGGTGAGCTGCTGGAACAGCAGGAAAAACAATTTTCCTCTTCAAAAATTTTTAGCTGGGGACTCCCCTGGTGGTCCAGTGGTTAGGAAGCTGCCTTCCAATGCAGGGGATGTGGGTTCGATCCCTGGTTGGAGAATAAGATCCCACGTGCCGCAGGGCAACTAAGCTTGTGCGCCACAACTAAAGAAGCCTGCACACCACAGTGAAGAGCGTGCATGCTGAGGCAAACGTCCCGCATGTCGCAACTAAGACTCAATGCAGCCGGGTAAATATTTTTTAAAAATTGTTTTGTATCTGTTTAAGAAAAATCTTCTAAACAGTGCATGTTTACAAAAACGCGTACATATAAAGCTATACACATTAAATGTATTAGAATAGCCTCCTGTGGAGAAGAAGGTCATGAGAGTGGGGAATGGGGATAAAAAAGGAAATAAAAGGGGAAAAAAGACTATTAAAAATTTTTTTTTAGCTGATCTTCACCACAATCCTTAGCTGTTCCCCATGGAGTAAAGCATTTTTCTGAGGCGAGAGGAAGGGAGGAAGGTACGCACTTTGACTCAGGACAGTCCGGAGCGATTTCTGACTGCTCAGAGTGCACAGGTGTAGACGACGGGATGGAAATCTACAATTAGCTACAGATGTTCTTAGTGAAGAGTGATTCTGGATACAGTGTGTGTCTGGGTCTGTTCCCAGTGACCACCCCACAAACCCGCCTTTATCTGAGCATGGCATGAGTGGCACCGGAAGACTTTTGAATGAAAATCCTGCATTGAAATTGGGTTTGTCTTTTGATGTGACTGTAGACATGTCAGCTTTGGGAGCAGAATCCCGAAACTGTAAACACTGAATTTCCTTTCACGTCTCCCCAGCGTCGCTCCTATCCATGAGGGCCTGGGAAATAACAAGCAACATCTCTGAGACTCAGTTTCCTCGGCCCTAGAATGAGGCACTAAAACTGCTCTATTCTAAGGAAGGGTATAGAGGACACTAGCAAGCTGCCCCCAGAGTCAGGGCCCCAGGCTAACAGGGGCCGTGGTGCCTGGAGCTGCAAATGTTGGACAGCACAACACTTGCATCTTCACCAGAGAGCAGCGAGGTCATCGGGGCCTGCACGGCTGTGTGGAACCTTGTGACCGCAGCAGCTCATCTCCTCTGAGCCCCTTTCTTGCCTATAAAATGGAGACAGCAGTGCCAGCCTCATTGGCTCCAGCGATTAAATTGACAAGAGTGACACAGTGAATTACCTGACACAGTGCCTGGAGCTCAGCAGGCCTGGGCAGTGCCAGCCCCCATGTCTTGCACCTGGTTGCTGAGGCTGAGGCTGGTTTCCAGGCCTTCCCTTCTCTCTCCGGGGCCCAGGCAGGTCTTGTCACAGGCCATTTTGTGGCAGAGTGAGCCCCTACCCAGACCCTCTGGGGGTGGGGCAGAGGACCAACAGGAGGAAAGGCAGGTATGCGGGCCACAGCCCTGTCCCAGAGTGGGGAAGGGAGCTGGCATGGGAGCTGGCATGGGAGCTGGAAGCCAAGCACGCCAGCCCCACAGACTCCAGGGGCCCCAGCTCCTCTACCTTCGGGAGCCACGGGGGTTAGTTCTTTGCAGGCAGTGAGTGCGTTGGTGGGGAAGGTGCTCATTCTCTCCTTTCGCAAAACCAGCCAATCCCAGGAGACGCTAGCAGTTTCAGGCGGCCAGAGTTAGGGGCTGGTGTTGGCTGGCGCCCTCCACGTTAGGGTCCTCAAACCAGCAGAAAATTGCAGGGACCCCAGGCCTCTGTTCTGTCTTTCCTTCCCTGCTTGGTCCGGTTCAGGCTCTGGGCTGAGCACACACAAGTGCCTCTCTCTTCCCACCCAGTTCTCTGCCTTCTGCCTTCACACGCAGCCCCCAAGGCACACTGGAGTCATTTGGGAGTTTCATAAATTAAACACCTGGAGACCAGCCCCAGAGACAGGTTTAGTTGGCAGAGGGTGTGGCCTAGGCATTGGGATTTTTAAAAACGCTGCTGAACACAAAGCAGTAGGCACCAACCCCCATCTTATGTCGGTGCCACCCATGCACACATCTGGACACACACACCTGGGCACACTCCTGCCCTCCCACCTGCTCTCTGCTCCGTCCCCTTTGTCCGTTGCTACTGCTTTGCAAACTCTCTGTATGGTCGAGCCGCTCAAGACGGTGGATCTCTTGCCTCTGTACATTCCCTGCCTGACCAGCGCCTACTTCACGTAGGTCTTAGGCATGTGACTGACCTTCTGTGTACTTGCTCCAGGCCCAGAGGCCGGTGAGAGCGTGCCCTCCTATTAGTTTCCCTGGTACTAATGAGCCCACCCGATGTCAGCTCTTCTGTAACTGGTAATCTCTCCTTCCACCAACCCCCCAGGAGCAAAGACTGCTGCCGTGTTTTATCCACCGGCCGCCACACACTATGGTGTGTCCCTCCAGGACCTGGCTTCAGACAGGTAAGATCCCCCTCCCACCCATTAAACCGTGGATGTCTCTATTACTGACTCCTGGGCAAGTACAGGCCTGAGGGATGTGGCCCAACTCAGCTTGCTCAGGGCACTGTCTGGATTCAGACCTCAACCAGCCTGTTCGAGCCCCTGAAAAGTGGGGGAGGGGGTGGTGAAGGAGGTCCAGTACCTGATACTGAGGGGCAGAGGGGCAAGGAGTGAGAAAAGCAGATACTATGAGGTAGGGGACCAGGCAAGAGGCAGGGTTCTTAGCCTGGAGTTTGCGGGTAGAGTTTAAGGCATCCATGAACTTGGGTGAGAAAAAAAAAGGATACTGTTGTTTGCACTAACCTCTAGCTGAAATTTAGCATTACATTCATTACAAATGTGGACAAAACCCATGTCTATTAGCTGTGACTTTGTTACCGATGGAAATCACTGCCCCTTTTCTATGACAGAAGAGTTGTTGCAGACAATGGTTTCGCGCGTCACTCCTTCAGAACTGTGTGTGCACGCTAAGTCACTTCAGTCATGTCTGGCTCTGTGCAATCCTATGGACTGTAGCCCACCAGGCTCCTCTGTTCATAGGATTCTCCAGACAGGCATACTGGAGTGGGTTGCTTTGCTCTCCTCCAGGGGATCCTTCTGATCCTAGAATTAAACCCATGTCTCCTGCACTGCAGGCAGATTCTTTATCTCTGAGCCACCAGGGAAGCCCATTGGCCTGCTTAAAGCCTCCACTAGGTCTTATTTCTGATTGTTAAGAAGCGCACATATTACTCCATTGTGAATTTACTATTTAATATTAATTAATATTAACCGAGTCACTGTAATCGGTTCTCTTTGTAATTCTGTGTATTTTATTTCATGCGTTGAAAACATTCTGGAAAAGGGCTTCATTTTAGGCTGCACAGCACCCTCAAGGGGTCCCTGGCACAACAGAGGTTAAGAAACATGGAGTAGAAGATGAGGCCAGGAGACGGCAGCCATGATTCCAGGGACTAGAGGTAGCTTCCCTTGGGTGCCCCCCAAGGGCCACCTGGAAGTCTTGAGAGCTACCCATTCTGCTGGAAGACTTGGTCTGTGCCAGGCCTGGTTGTTCAAGTTTGCCTGGGTCCCCTGAGCCTGCCAGAGTCTGGAAGGAATTTCCTGACCTCAAGGCCCCACTCTCTACCCCAACCCCTGAGCCCCGACACCTGGCTGCAGGTCTCGCCTTGCCCTCTCATCGGATAAACTGCAATCTTGGCAGCCAGCAGAGCTGACCGACACAGGGAGGACAGAGTCTGGGGGAGGCCTGGGCCACCCAGAGATGAGAGGACCCCAGGGTGTGGCAGTTACCCCAAGACAGAGTCTGAGCATGGGAGGTGCGGTCCCAAGCAGGGGACTCTGAGCAAGTGAGCTGTGCTTGGGACCATGCCTCCCTGGAGACACAGGAGATGCTGGGCTTTCCAGGGAGGGCTAG
Source organism: Aepyceros melampus (assembly GCA_006408695.1). NCBI lineage: Eukaryota > Metazoa > Chordata > Mammalia > Artiodactyla > Bovidae > Aepyceros > Aepyceros melampus. The sequence continues at coordinate 171,708 of SJXQ01009257.1, read as the reverse complement.
ACAGAGTCTAGAGGTGGAGACAGGCTAAGAGTACAGGACTGACTTCCAGCATGGAGGGGTGGGGAAAGGGAGTCCCTGCTCCCCTGCCCTTTGACACAAAGGAGGCCCAGACTCACGCCCCTGTAGCTCAGACCCTCCCGCCAGGCTGCCCTCTGCTCTTTTCACTCCCAGAGGTTGCCTCAGCCTTTCCCTGACCATCTAAAAGTGTCTCAGAATCCTACTCTGGATTGGAAATAAAAACATTACTTGATTTTACAGAACCCCGCGCATAAAAACCTGAAAGTTTTTAAAGCACGTCCACACTCTCCCCACCCCTCCCAGGGCCTCATCTAATCCCAGGCCTAATTAGACAGCACAATCAGAACTTCAGACCACCCCAAGTGGCCAAGCCCTGAATTAGTTTCCTCGGGTTTAAGTTTCTGACCTTTAGACTTATTGCACAAAAATGATGTTTCCCCACGAGAAAGAATGCAGGCTTGGGGATCCCCAAGCATTGTTTTCAAACTCACTGAAGAAAGCTGAGCTGCATCTCTCTCCATCATGGGTGCTGCTGTGCCTGCCTCTGGTTAGTGTCCCCGGAGGGGCTGTAGTCCAGGAGGTGTGAGGTTTCTGGTACCCCTGAGCCCCCTGACATAGGCAAATCTCCATCCTGGGTCCAGACCTGCTGAGCACACAAAGACAGGTGTTTGCAAGACATAGGGGAGGAGCTAAGCCTTGAGGAGGAAGCTGGCCTCACAATAACAAAGCCTCCCCGTGCATCAGACCTCCTGTGCCCGAGAAGGGTGGAGGTGCTCGTCTGAGCACGTGTGTGCCTCACTGAGAGCCATATCAGCAGGATATCCTACTGAAGAACAGCTCCTTGCCCCACCCTTCTGCCTTCCCTCCACCCTGCTCTTGGGCCTGGTCTCAGCCCTCTTGTGCTCAGAGATGGCTCCTAACCAGACCATCCAGTTCTTGAGGACCCACCCAGACAACCCCTTTGCCACTTTTTTTTTCTTTTTGCCACTTTTGATTAGAAATTTCTGATACTTCAGATCCAAGAACACTGGGTGGAAAGGACTCAACTGGTCCTGGGAGCGAGGTGAGCAGAGTAGGAAAGGGGAAAGGAGGTCAAAAGGACCATCTTAGACCAAGTCCTGGCCTCCACCTGATTCTGGGGGAAAGTGTGGTGTGTAAATTACCGTTGAGAGTTGACCCAACCTTGAGGAAGGAAAGTTTAGCTTTCCTCCACTAGCAGTTCTTGGCTACAGGCTGCTCTGGAGGGGCATAAACACTTAGGCATTTCCAGTTCACTCCAGAGCCCAAGGAACAAGGAAACCCAGATGCCAGCCCTTAGAAGAGGTGAGTGCACAGAACTGGTGAATGGGAGCCACAGGACCTGGGCAGAGTACCCAAAACTCCTGCTACACTGAGCAAATAATTGGAATAAAATTCTCCAAAAGACGACAGGTGCTCAGTGGGGCACAGGATCCCTGAGTGGGAAGGAAGGTCAGAGGTCGTTAGTGGACTCCCAGCTTCTGGTCCACCCTCTCTCAGGGAGAATCCCTTCCTCTCGAAGGTTTAACCTTCCAAATGTGTCATCTTCTCTTGAGTCCACCAGAGCATCCTGTCCTCCAGTCTGCGGAGTTGACAGACCCAGAAGCTGCTAGAAGAGTCTTAGGCCAATGTTTTCTCGCGTGACTACGATGACCCAAGTACTCACCTCGCCAGCACCCCTGCCCATCCACTCTAGCCGGCTTTCAGGAAGGAGATTACCTGGCATGCAGAATTTGCATAAGTCTAGCCACTGTTCCCTCTCTCCTTGTTCAGACCTGCAACAGACATGAAAGCTTCTAGAGTTTGCTTTTCTGGCTTTCTAGATAATGGGATATTTGTCCCCCCCCCCCGTCTCCCTTGGTGTCTGTACCCCAAAGGCTCGGGCGGAAGGACTGTACCTGTTGTGTTCAGCGCTGCATGCCAAAAGTTTCTCCTGGTGCCCAGCAAACAGGAGGAGGTGCTAAGTGACTATGTGTTGAGCAAAACTGATGTCACAGGGCGATTTCTGTAAAGCAAAGTGTGAAGAATGAGCTTCGCCTCATCCTCGCTTCCCTGGAAAAGTCTGAGGCAAAAGTTTAGATGTTAACACTTTTTGGGGGGAGTGAATCCCAGGGTAGCTGGAGTGAGACAGGCAAAGAAGGAGGGAAGGCAGGAGTGAGCTGGCCATAGCACTGTGATAAGCACAGCGATTGCTCAGCTGCATAAGACATCTTCAGAGAGGCCATAGGAACCACTGTGATGCCAAGAGGTCTGCCTCAGGGGAGGGAGGGAGAAGAATTGATCCACAGGATCCCGCCTCCTAGCTGCTGTGTTTTCTGGGTGGCCTTCCAGGCGCTGTCTAGCCCTCACTATGCGTGCTGCCCCCGCGGCCTCAGCAAGCACTGGGAGAGTTGCATATCAAGACCATGGTGGTCTACAGCCGTGGTGGTCTACGGCCGCAGCTTCTAGGGTAAGCCAGGCAATAAGCAGAAGTCAGTGGCACTCCCCACCTGCTCTCCTGCAGCCTGCAACTCTGCAGGCTGCCCGGGCTGGCCAACACGCAAGCAGAGATGCCAGGCAGGCCTGCAGCGCCTTGTGTCTCCATGGGAACAAGCTTCAGAATAGGAGGAAGAGACATGCAGCATGAACTGGGGGTGGGGGGCAGGTGTGCCGCAGGGCTTCCCAGGGGGCTCAGTGATAAAGAAACCGCTTGCCGATACAGGAGACGCAGGAGACACAGGTTCAATCCCTGCATCAGGAAGGTCCCCTGGAGGGTGAATAGCAGAAGTCAGTGGCACTCCCCACCTGCTCTCCTGCAGCCTGCAACTCTGCAGGCTGCCCGGGCTGGCCAACACGCAAGCAGAGATGCCAGGCAGGCCTGCAGCGCCTTGTGTCTCCATGGGAACAAGCTTCAGAATAGGAGGAAGAGACATGCAGCATGAACTGGGGGTGGGGGGCAGGTGTGCCGCAGGGCTTCCCAGGGGGCTCAGTGATAAAGAAACCGCTTGCCGATACAGGAGACGCAGGAGACACAGGTTCAATCCCTGCATCAGGAAGGTCCCCTGGAGGGTGAAATGGCAACCCACTCCAGGGTTCTTGCCTGGAGAATTCCATGGACAGAGGAGTCTGGCGGGCTACAGTCCTTAGGGTTGCAAGGAGTTGGGCACATCTGAGAGACTGAGCATGCACAGGTGTGCCACAGCGTCAGGTGCTTGGGCAGGGTCACCAGGCAGACCTGGCCTGTACCGCAAGGCTGTGCCCAGCTCAGCAACTCCCTCCTATGAAGATCCAAATACTCACTGTGCCTCAAAGATGTGGGGGTGTCAGGCTGCAGCCAACACTGACCAGCACCTGCTATTAACATTTTGTTCTCTAGTCTCCCTCTCCTGGAGCTACACGCTTATTAGGCTCATTGTCTTCCTTCCGGTTTATTGTAGGTGACGATTTTGTCAAATACATTCATGTATCACAGCTTCCGCAATCATCTCCCTTGCCCCAGAAGTCAGTGCCACAAAAGTGAGATTGTTAAGATAACCTCCATCTCCCAGCAGCCATTTCTATACCAATCAAAGTATGCTAGGTTATGACAAAATTTGAATGACATGAAGTAACAATGATTTACTTCTTGTTTGTCGTATACATCTATTCCAGGTTTCTGGGTCCTCTTCACTTTACACCTTCTCACTCCAGAATATACGCTAATGAAGTAGTCATGATCACTGCCATGAACAGTCATGAACACTGCCAAACTCAAAAGCAAAAGTATTGATCTAGAGCGTAACAAATCAGCAATTCGGTAGATGTTCTGGCCCTGAAGTGACCTCCATTCGCTCATAACAGTGTGGCTGGAACTAGTCGTGTAGTACCCCGTCCAACCACAAGGGGGGCCATGAAACAACCAGGAGTCCTGAAGGCCAAGAGCAGGAAATATTTGGTCAACAACACAATTCAGCTGCTTATGAGTTACGTAATTGAGTGTTCTCTGCATCTAGGGACTAGAGGCCTAGCTTTAGTAGAATTTCAGCCCCTCATAATCCCGTTTCCAAACTTAAGACACCGGCAACCAGTTTTACCAGCACAAGTATATACTATGCACCATTTTACTAGTTTTCCACCAAAGAAATTGTGATTTTGCCAGGTAAAGAAGAACCTCCCAAACTTTCAGGTACAATTGACCCTGGCTGAATAAAACCTCAAAAACAAACAAACAAACAAACAAACAACCCTGGAGTCAATAAAACCGCTTCCTTGATCTGTAGACCACCAGCCTGGTCCTCCAGTCAGGACTTTAAGAGCCGCAGGTGATTACTGAAACTTCGGCCACTGTCAACAGCAGGCCCTAGGAAGCGGGGATCTTCAGTCATTTCCCCAGTTTCTGACTGCGTAGATGGAGCCGATGACCTGACTGCCACGGAACTGCTCCCTGACTTAAAGAGTGAGTCTTTTCTAATAGGAAAAGCCAAGTAGCAGCCGCTGGAGCATCCCTTCTGGCCTAAGAGGAAACAAAAAAGAAATTAGAGCCTTGCTCCCTATGCTTGGAGACGGTTGCTGTGGCATTTGTCTTCTCTCCTGTGCCTGAGTGATTGCTGCCAGCGAGCATGAAGAGTGCCTGCAGCGAGGGGAGATGAATCTGCGAGAACCCAGCAGAGACTAGGGGCATAGCTGGTGGTACCCAAAGATGGCCAACAACCGGAGACAAAACCGAGAGCATATTCAGAGAGCTCCTTCTGTGGAGGAAGTGCGACGACACCTGATCAAGGGCAGCGGAAGGAGAAACTTTGCAAAATAAAAAGGAAAGACAAGGGGAGGCAGAGACTTCTTAGGAAATGAGTCTGTCCTTCTGTAACTGGAAAATCACCTTATACAGTGCAATGCATGATAACTTCATCAAAATATCTCAGAATATCTTCATCAAAATATCTATTTTTCCAACTTCTGTTCATCATGAATATATATATATATATAACTTTTGAGATATAGAGGGAATAGTTATATCTGTGTCTATCTAGTTTAATAATTTACTCATATTTTAAACCATAGTTTACAGTGATTTTCAATCTATAAATGTTTCTTTCTTCCATTACGCATTTTGTGAAACAACTTGGTATCTTTGTTAGTCCTAGGGCCTCCTGTTGAGTCATCCAACAGGTTTCTTGATAAAGGTCATTTCTTAAGAGCAGAAAACCAAAAAAGCCTTGAGAATTCCAATTCCCCGCTTACCGTCACAAAGGTCTCAAGGAAATAAGCTTTCAGATGGTACACTTACTAAAGGTGGGAACGGGCAGCCACTTGACCACTCCATGGAGGTGTGAGACGGGTGTGACGCCAGGGAACACCCGAAGCACTGTCTACCAAAGGGTGGGAAAAGCAACGACCCTGGGACGTGTGACAGGGTCACAGCAGCTGAGGTTACGGACAAAGCATCTAAACAATTTCTTAGGTTAAAAAAAAAGGAGGAACTTCAATAAGTTCAAGGAAATACAAGTCATGTCATCTGAATGCAATGTGTGACTCAAACCAACATTTGGAGATAATCAAGGAAATTTGCCCTTGATTAGATATTAGATGTTTCAAAGAAATGATTATTTGTTTTAAAGATGAAGTAATGGTATGGGGTCTGTGTTAAAGGAATCCTTTTCTTAAGGATATATAATGTCTAGAATTTACTTTAAAATAATCCAGCAGCAGAGATTGGGGAGGAGATGGAGGAAATGTGTGTGTGTGTGTTCAAGGGGAAAATAAAGAGGAACAAGATTAGCTACAGCTAACAATTGGTGGATGAGTACTTGGGCAATAATTACACTATTCTCTTTGCTTTTATATATGACATCCTCCAGGGACTCCAGCAGAGAATTGGTGTGTCTGTGTACCTGTGTCCATAGCAGCACTGTTCACAACAGCCAAAAAGCAGAAACAACCCAAGTGTCCATCGACAGGTAAACTGAGAAATTAAATGTGATATATAAACGCAATGGAATATTCTTCAGCCATTAAAAGGAATGAAATTTTGATATATACTACAACAGGGTAGACTTTGAAAGCATTATGCTTAATGAAATAAGCCAGACATAGAAAGTCAAATATTGTGTGATTTCATTTCTATATGGTACCTGGATTGGCACACAGAGAGGCAGAAAGCAGAGCAGAGGGTACCAGGGGCTGGAGGATGACTGGAAGTGGATATTATTATTTAATGGGTATTATTTATGTGGGGAAGGATGAAACATTTTGGGTATAGATAATGGTCATGGAAATAGTATTGTGAATGTTTTCACTATCACTGAATTGTACTTACAAATGGTTAAAAGGATGAATATTATATACATTTTACCAAGATTTTTAAAAGAATTTGTATTAATTTTTGGCTGCACTGCATAGCATGGGGGATCTTCATTCCCCAGCCGGGGATTGAACCTGCGCCCTCGGCAGTGAAAGCACAAAGTCTCAACCACTGAACCACCAGGGAAGTCCCCACCATAATTGTTTTTTAAAGTTAATTAACAATAATGAGTGGCAACATAATTATTGGATCAGACCACCCCAAAGCAAAAACAAATCAAAACAGTGTGATACTGGGACCAGGTGGTAAATACTATCAATGAATCAGGGCAAACAGTCCAGAACTAGAGCCCTGGGTACATGTGACTGAGGGGGGGTTCCCTGGTAGCAGAACCTGACTCTGGGGTCCTTGTGTAGCAATTTGCTGAGGGACAGCTTTTAGGAGAACTCTTGGGGAGTGAGGAAAAAACAGGACCAGATGGGCGAGGAAAAGAGGCAAAGCTGTGGGCTCAGGAGAAGCCCAGACTCAGCCTGATCCCTCAGGGACTCGGGAACATGACTGGCACCACAGAGCTTGTCCCAGGCATCAGTAACCTAGTACCCCCTGCATCCACCAGTCAGGGGCATGCATGGGGTGGGGTGTGACCTTCCAAGCATCTCTAGGCAAAGCAGCTCCTATCAGTCGAGGTCAGCCCTCCCAAGAACAATGCAAGGGTAAGCAGTTAGCAGTCAAGGACTCCAGCAGCAAGAAGGTGGGGGTACCAGCCTGGTGAAAGGACTCTAGACACCAAGACCCTCATTACAATATGGTAAGTTAATAAATTAAAATGCAGCATTTCAAGTCAGAGTGGGAAGGATAGAATATTCAATAAATGATGTCAAAACCATTGATTATCTATTTGGAAAAAAAAACAGCTTGAGCTACACTTCATACTATGAATGAAAATAGGTTTCAAATGGACCCAAGATTTATCCATTTTACAAAACAAACAACAAAATGGATTTGTTCTCTAGATTTACATAACAAATTAGTCCCAAATTTAGCAGCTTTAGACAAACATTGGCTGTCTCAGCTTCTGTGGGCCAGGAATCTGAGAGTAACTTAGCTGGATGGTTCTGGCTCAGGGTCCCTCATGAGTTTGTAGTCAAGATGTCATCTCAGTGTGCAACTGGAGAGAGATCCACTTCCAAGATCACTCAGGTAGTGGTTGGCAGCCCTTAGTGGTTACTGGCCAGAAACCTTTTTCCTTGCCAGGGGCATCTCCATGGTTTATCTGAATGCCCTAAAAATATGTAGCTGCCTTGCCCCACAGTGAGTGACCTAAGAGAGAAGGATGGCAGGTACAGTGACGTGTAACCTGCCATCAGAAGTGACAGAGCGTCGCTTCTCACATTCTTTTGCTCACATTGTTTGAACTCCCGCACAATGAAGGAGGGGACGATGCCATGGTGTGAGTGCCAGGAGCAGGGATCACAGAGGTCGCTTTGGAGGCTGCTTACCACACAAAATCTTTGAAAATATATAGACAAGTGTTTTGATAATTGGTAGCTAAGCATGTTAACAAATCCAGAAGGCATAAAAGAAATTGGCTGTCTCAGCTTCTGTGGGCCAGGAATCTGAGAGTAACTTAGCTGGATGGTTCTGGCTCAGGGTCCCTCATGAGTTTGTAGTCAAGATGTCATCTCAGTGTGCAACTGGAGAGAGATCCACTTCCAAGATCACTCAGGTAGTGGTTGGCAGCCCTTAGTGGTTACTGGCCAGAAACCTTTTTCCTTGCCAGGGGCATCTCCATGGTTTATCTGAATGCCCTAAAAATATGTAGCTGCCTTGCCCCACAGTGAGTGACCTAAGAGAGAAGGATGGCAGGTACAGTGACGTGTAACCTGCCATCAGAAGGACAGAGCGTCGCTTCTCACATTCTTTTGCTCACATTGTTTGAACTCCCGCACAATGAAGGAGGGGACGATGCCATGGTGTGAGTGCCAGGAGCAGGGATCACAGAGGTCGCTTTGGAGGCTGCTTACCACACAAAATCTTTGAAAATATATAGACAAGTGTTTTGATAATTGGTAGCTAAGCATGTTAACAAATCCAGAAGGCATAAAAGAAATATTATTTTATCTGCTGTAAGGTAAAAGACATGACCAATGTTTCATTTCTCTTTTTTTATACCTTCCTGGTTTTCTTTTGGAAAATTGCTTCGCCCTGACTGTGTATAGCTTTGGTGGCTATGATAGTCTGTATATGCTCAGTTCAGTTCAGTTGCTCAGGCGTGTCTGACTGTGACCCCATGGACTGCAGCACACCAGGCTTCCCTGTCCATCACCAACTCCCAGAGCTTACTCAAACTCATGTCCATTGAGTCGGTGATGCCATCCAACCATCTCATCCTCTGTTGTCCCCTTCTCCTCCCACCTTCAATCTTTCCCAGCATCAGGGTCTTTTCAAATGAGTCAGTTCGTCACATCAGGTGGCCAGAGTATTGGAGTTACAGCTTCAACATCAGTCAATATCAATTAATATTCAGGACTGATCTCCTTTAGGATGGACTGGTTGGATCTCCTTGCAGTCCAAGAGACCCTCAAGAGTCTTCTCCAACACCACAGTTCAAAAGCATCAATTCTTCAGTGCTCAGGTTTCTTTATAGTCCAACTCTCACATCCATACATGACCACTGGAAAAACCATAGCTTTGACTAGGTGAATCTTCGTTGGCAAAGTAATGTCTCTGCTTTTGAATATGCTGTCTAGGTTAGGCATAGCTGTTCTTCCAAGGAACAAGAGTCTTTTAATTTCATGGCTGCAGTCACTATCTGCAGTGACTTTAGAGCCCAAGAAAATAAAGTCTGTCACTGTTTCCATTGTTTCCCCATCTATTTGCAATGAAGGGATGGGACCAGATGCCATGATCTTAGTTTTTCCAGCCAATATCCTACCACCCAAACCTTTGAAATGCTGTTACTACTATCTGGAATAATTACTCCACTCAACCCACTTAGAAAACTACTCTTCACCCTTCAGAACTGAACCCAAATTGCCCCTCCCCTGAGAAAACTTACACAACCATGTCCTTTCCTCAACTCCCCTTTCTACCCCAGGACACAGATACCAGCTCCTTTTCTATGGCCCAGAGTTCTGCCTAGCATATGATTGTTTGGGCTTTTAATTAAGCGTGTCCTATATGCCAGCCGCTCCCTGTCTTTTACATACATTATCTCCCGTAACCTCCCAAAGGTCAGATGCAGCAGGCACTGTTATTATCGTCTGTGTGTGCTAAGTTGCTTCAGTAGTGTCCAACTCTTTGCAACCCCCATGGACTGTAGCCCACCGGGCTCCTCTGTCCATGAGATTCCCCAGGCAAGAACACTGGAGTGGGTTGCCATTCCTTTCTCCAGGGGATCTTCCCGACCCAGGGATCCAAACTGCTTTAAGCGTGTCCTATATGCCAGCCGCTCCCTGTCTTTTACATACATTATCTCCCCTAACCTCCCAAAGGTCAGATGCAGCAGGCACTGTTATTATCGTCTGTGTGTGCTAAGTTGCTTCAGTAGTGTCCAACTCTTTGCAACCCACCATGGACTGTAGCCCACCGGGCTTCTCTGTCCATGAGATTCCCCAGGCAAGAACACTGGAGTGGGTTGCCATTCCTTTCTCCAGGGGATCTTCCCGACCCAGGGATCCAAACTGCTGGAACCCAGAGAGGTAAAGTGACTTGTCCAAGGTTAGACAGCTAAAAGGATGAAGAGTCAAGATTCAAAACTCCTGCCATTGGACTAACACTAAGCCTCCAGCAATAACATCCAAAACTTCAAAAGCTCAGAAAGGACAGACTGAACAGTGTCCGTGTCAAGACAGCGAGATGGTCCAGCCATCCACATCGGGTTGTTTGGATGGTAAACGAGGATAATGAAATATTCCAGGAAGCAGGAAGCAGCACCCGTCTGAGGTGCTGTCACATAACCTAGAGAAACTTTGTTTTAAGCTAAACTCTCAGAGAAAGGTAGAAGAACCCAGAGAAACTGAGCCATCTCATTGTGAACAGAAAATTGAAAATGGCATTGAAGCACTGGATTTAGAGCTAATCTCCTATGCCTGGTGAAGTCATAGTAATTTATTTTGAAGACTCCGGGGACTACCTATTCCTAAAAAGTATGTATGGAATGAATCCAGTGTCTCTTGAACCCTGACAACCCTTATTTCCTCCTTAATCCATCTAAAATTTTGTTTAAAGCGAAAAGCATGAGCTCTGAGATCAGCTCCATGAGGGGTTGGCACATGAGGCCACTCGCTAAAGGCAGACGTTGGGAAAGGTGTTTTCTGTTCTGCTGCTCTTTCCCTGTTGTTTTTTCACATCACTTAAACCCACTGTAATTGTCTGAGATGGTGAGAACGAAGAGGCAATGCAGTCCTCCGTTTTTCTTGCTCCGACACCACAGTACTGATAACCACCCTAGAGGCGGAGTGCTATAGAATTCTCATAAGCTGTGTAGTCAAACCTGAAGTCTTGGTTCGATCAGTTATTAACGTCATCATCTTAGGTGGTACATTTAATCTCCCTGACCCTTGGTTCCTTCATCACCATGAAGCTGAATATTTCTCTCACAAAGTTGTTGTCAGGACCAGATTAAATAGTGCAGGGAAGTTATCAGGTGCATAGTAGGCCCACAGAATATAGCACCTACCCTCATATTGTTGTATGCAAACACTCAGCCACGTGCGATCCGGCTGTGCCAAGTCTTAGCTGCAACACATGCCATCTTCAGCCTTTAGCTGTGGCATCCACACTCTTAGCTGGACTGTGTGAGATCTAGTTCCCTGAGCAGGGAGTGAACCTGGCCCCCTGCCCTGGAAGCACGGGGTCTGAGCCACTGGGCCACCAGGGAAGTCCCCATATTACCGTTTAAGGTGTGTGTCGATGCGGGTGACCTTGAGTCTTCTCTTCTGGTGTGTTTTTGTTTGTCTGGGGCTCTCCTCTTTGTTCGTCCCTCCTCTGCTCCTCCTGAGGCCATGCGTTTTTCCTGGAGTCCTGGCTTTCCCCAGCAGCACTGTCTTGAGCCTGCTCTAACGCTGAAAGCCGCAAAAACAAACGATTGAACCCGTGTTGCTTATTTTACGTCTTTCAGGTTTTGACTCTCTTACAAGTCTGCCTACTTCTGTTTACCTTCCAGTGGCTCTAGCGTGTACAGCCACTATCCGAGGGGGGGTCAGTCACCCAGCTTCATGACCATCATCATTGTATTATAGCATTTTGTAAAGGGTCTGGTCTTTGATCTCTGAAGGATCATTCTTGGGATCTGATTAAAGGAAGGGTACTGTGTACCAGCCATAGTAGCGGTGTGTGTGTGTGCGTGTGTGTGTGTGTGTGTGCGTGTGCGCGCATGTGCGTGTGTAATCCACATCTTTGGAACTGGTTATTTTTGTCTCTATTTCAAGAGGAGTGATAAAACCACATGGGCTGGAAGTCTGGGTGAATTGCGCTCTAGCCTGACCCAGGACAGGACTGAGTGGGTTTCTGAAAGCACGCCTAGGCACGCCTTGCTATAATCACTTTGTCAGTGAAGCCCGGGTAAACATCTGCTAGTGCAGAAACGGCCCAGGTGACTGAAATTGCTGTGGGTCATGTGTGTTGGGAGGATGGGAATTGAGGTTTTACTTCTTCAGTTGACCCAATCATTGCCTCAGTTTGAATTGCCTTGTCTATGAACTGTCCCAGATGATGCTCCAGGTAGAGAAGTTACACCTTTAGATCCATGGTCAAGGCTCTGAGGTTGGATCATAAGATAAAAAGAAAAAATCACATAGCTTGCCACCACAGAGGAGAACCACACACCTCCCGATCCATCCCATCGGCCAGATTTTAATCCAGTCTTGCAACAGGTGGTCAGTTCTTCTTTTGGTGAAAGAGCTGATGCACTAATTAGGGTAAGTAAAGCAAGATGCTGTAACAAGTAAACGACAAATAAAATCACAGACTTAGAACTACTGAGGACATTCCAAGTTAACAGGCAACAGTCCTCTTGGACATTTAGGCATGTCAATTCCTTCTCTCCTGGGCGTCTGGCCGAGAACCTTGGGTCTTGAGTTCTTTGATGGGTTCTCGGAGGGTAACACTGGGGCTGTTAATGGCTTGGGTCTGGAAGTGACACAGCAGAAAGGGCTCAGTCAGTACTAACCATAAAGGAGGCTGGTATGTGGGGTCTAACTTTGTGCCCAGGAGAAATAGTAAGTGCGTTTTAGTGAAAACCCAATATTCTCCACCATACTTGTCTTACATTATGATCTAAACCCACTTACTTTTTTGCAAGATGTTCAACACTTTGAGAGGCATGAGAGGACAGCGACTAAGAGTGGCAGATATCCATGAAGTTGGTCAATACTCATCTCATAGAACATTAAAGCAAGTCACCCAAATTATTTAACTTATTTTTTGAGCTCATGGAGATGGACTCATGTCACTTAACACACCATTGACCGAGGGATTTTTGCAGAAACTAATGCCTATGGCCAGCGATTTGTTATGTAAGTGAATATTGATATGTCTCCCACCAATAATGTGTGTTGGGGAACAAATGATGTGTTAATACACCTTAGCTCGATAAGCTGTTAACTGTGCAGCTGATGTGACTGGGTTAGATGCATCTTATCCATTCTGCCTAGCACGGTGCCAGAGAGGGAGAGAATGCTCAGAAAATGTTTACTGAATAAAGGTGTGGATGGAGAAAGAGGAGGAGAAAGGGGAAGGAAGGAAGGAAGGAAGGAAGGAAGGGAAGATCCATCAGTGGAAAATATGTTCTGTGAAGCTGTAGGTACTGAACACCTATTCAGCAAAATGTATCATTCATTTGTGAACCAAGATGGGAGTATAACTCAGTCCCACCATCTGAAAAGCTTCTCAGTAAATATATACCCTTCCCCGGGCTTCCCTAGTGGCTCAGTGGTAAAGAATCCACCTGCCAATGCAAGAGATGCAAGTTTGATCCCTGGCTCAGGAAGATCCCCTGGAGAAGGAAGTGGCAATCCACTCCAGTATACTTGCCTGGAGAATCCCATGGACAGAGGAGCCTCGTGGGCTACAGTCCCTGGAGTCTCAAGGAGTCAGACACGACATAACAACCCCACCTTCTGCCCCAACGCACAGACTGCTTCTTTCCCTCGGTTCTCCTCTGAGTTCTGTCAGGCCACTTTCTCTTGGTGGAAAGACAAAGCAATAATAAAAGAAAAAAAAAACTTTTCCTTGAACTAATCCAAAGCCTTAGTCGATTCTTGCCATTTCCCTCTCTCCCTCAGTGAGGAGGGAAGGCTCTCATTCAGAACACTCATTTTCCTGAGTGGGTTCTGATCAAGGACAGAACATTAGGATTTGTTTTTTTTTTCCCTTTAAGAGAACATAGTGCTCCTTTTAGAATTCATTGGGACATTTTGGAACACAAACAACAAGCGCGGAATGCACTCGTGTGGTGATAATTTAATGTAATTCCGATGTCAGTGACACACCGTGATGGACCAGTCAACCTCTAGTCGGGGGTGGTTTCTTTTGTATCTTGCCTGGCAGAGTGGGTACTTGCACCACCGTACACCAGCTCAGCGTCCTCACCCACATTTCCTCTCTCCCCACCCCCTTTCTCACCATGGTTTTCTGACTCCAGTCCAAAGGACTACTGGGGAGGCAAAGGAAGTTGGACTTTTCTCCAAGCCTCTAATCAGAAGAGAGAATCTACAAGCCAAAACTAACCCACACGCATTTTTAGCTTCAGCCTGGAAATATTTTACATTTTCAATGAATTAGTCCAACATTTAACGGGGAAGACATTTGTAGGAAAGATCCCAAGTTCAGGGATCCCTAGAGAAATCAGAAGATTTGACAACCCAGGGCCCACATTACCCAACTGTGAATAGCTGATCCTGCCCCTTAATTTGGCATGGGTTGTCCCATAAGATGACATGGTCCCCGCTGTCCACTCATTCACAATTTCTCTCAGTTTTCATAGGCATCTGACCTTATGAATCCTGCCCTTAAGCTTTATTATCCCCCAAGCTCTGATCTCCCCCCAGATTTGACCAGGTTTCTCCATTTCTTGGGCTTTCTTAGTGGCTCAGATGGTAAAGAATCCACCTGCAATGCAGGAGACCTGAGTTCCATTCCTAGGTCAGGAAGATCCCTTGGAGAAGGTAATGGCAAGCCACTCCAGTGTTCTTGCCTGGAGAATCCCATGGACAGAGGAACCTGGCAGGCTTCAGTCCATGAGGATGCAGAAAGTTGGACACGACTGAAAGACTAACACTTTCACTTTTCTTTCTCCATTTCTTGGAGAAGAGAACCACAGAGGCCAATAGCATCTGTACTGTTGTGATGGAAATTTCCACCCCATGAAAGGAAACACTAGTTCAAAGATTAATTTTTTTTCCCATTCAAGAGGTTTCTCTACAGTCAGCCTTCAGTCCTGCCAAGGCATTTCATTGATGGAGTCTGTTGGAATGAGATTGCGCTGTGAGTTGCATTGGCCAAATCCTTTGCCATTTCACTGAAGAGCAATGCCATCTGGAAACAAAGCTGTGGACAAGAATGTAACCCAACCCTCTCCTGCTCTAGATCCCGGGCTCAGAAGATAAAATCTAATTTTTAAAAATTAAGGTGGTTTTTTTTTTTGGACCATTTTTTAAAGCCTTTATCGAATTTGTTACAGTATTGCTTGTGTTTTATGTTTCATGTTTCGTTTTTTGGCCACAAGGCATATGGGAGCTTAGCTCCTCAACCAAGGATCGAACACACAGCCCCTGCATTGGGAGGCAAAGTCTTAACCACTGGACCACCAGGGGAGACCCCAGAAGATAAAGTCTGAGGGAAGGAAGACCCACTCTGCCTACCTACCCATCCTGAGGTGTCGTTGGGTCTCCACTAGTACTGCAGCCGTGCGAGCTCAGGCGCTTCGGTCCTATCTGACTCTGCGACTCCATGGACTGCAGCCCACCAGGCTCCACTGTCCATGGGATTCTCCAGGCAAGACTACTGGGGTGGGTTGCCATTTCCTCCTCCAGGGGATCTTCCTGACCCAGGGATCAAACCTGCGTCTTCCGTGTCTCCTGCATTGCAGGCGGATTCTTTACCACTGAGCCACCAGGGAAGCCCTCTCTGGTACTAGCCATACTTCTAGAAAACTTGAGCCTCAGAAAAGTACAAATGATGCAGAAGGTTTTTTTTTCCCCCTGTCAGGATCCAGTGGATATTGGAGAAGTCAATGGTCCGTCCAGGGGGGCTTCTGAGCTTCGCATCACATTCAGGCATTCATCAAATATTCATCAAAAGCTACTTTGTGACAGACAAAGGGGAGGAAAAGTGGACAGAATCAGTGTCCTCAGAGAGAAAGTCAGACATAGAAGAGAGAGGGGAAGGGTGTCGGGCCGTGCCTTTGCATGTCAGAGATTCCAGCCTGAGCTTGGTGCTTTCCTGGTTAAGTGATCAAATCCTGCCCTCTCTGGTACTAGCCATACTTCTAGAAAACTTGAGCCTCAGAAAAGTACAAATGATGCAGAAGGTTTTTTTTTCCCCCTGTCAGGATCCAGTGGATATTGGAGAAGTCAATGGTCTGTCCAGGGGGGCTTCTGAGCTTCGCATCACATTCAGGCATTCATCAAATATTCATCAAAAGCTACTTTGTGACAGACAGACAAAGGGGAGGAAAAGTGGACAGAATCAGTGTCCTCAGAGAGAAAGTCAGACATAGAAGAGAGAGGGGAAGGGTGTCGGGCCGTGCCTTTGCATGTCAGAGATTCCAGCCTGAGCTTGGTGCTTTCCTGGTTAAGTGATCAAATCCAAAGGACAGATGGAAACTAATGAGGTGAAGGAGAGAGGTGCTTCAGAGAAAGAGGACGACGCGTGCATTCCACAGCCCAGCATGGAGGGAACGTGTGTGGTGTCAGGAATTAGAAGCAGGTCAGTGGCTGAGAAAAAATAGGGAAATGGAAAGGTTTCAGGCCATGGAGGGTTTTTTGGATCACGGTATGGGTCCTGGGGCTTACCCTATGGAAAACTTAAAGGTTTCGTAGCCCCAAGGAGTCAGCCAGAAAAGCCCATTTATGTCATCTTTCATGATACATTCTCACTGAAATAACAGCTCTATAGTTAAAAACAGTTGGAAAAATCACTGCTTCAGCCACTGCTTTTATTTTTGTAATTAATTTTTATTGAAGTATAGTTGCTTTATAATGTTGTGTTAGTTTCTACTATACAGCAAAATGAATTATCCATTCATATATATATATCCCCTCCCTCCTGGATTTCTTTCCCATTCAGGTCAACACAGGCATTGAATAGAGTTCCCTGTACTATGCAGTAGGTTCTCGATAGTTATCTATTTTATACATAGTACCAATAGTGTATATATGTCAATCCCAATTTCCCAGTTCCTCTCACCCTCTTTACCCCTTGGCATCCATATATTTGTTCTCTATTTCTGCTTTGCCAATATCATCTATACTATTTTTAGATCCATATACACACCTCAATATATGATATTCATTTTTCTTTTTCTGACCTATTTCACTCTGTATGATACTCTCTAGGTCCATCCACGTCCCTGTAAATGACCCAGCGTCATTCCCTTTTATGGCTGAGTAACAGTCCCTTGAATATGTATATATGCACACTATGTCTTCTTTACTCACACTTCTGTTGGTCGACAGTTAGATTGCTTCCATGTCCTGGCTATTGTAATTAGTGCTGCAGGGAACACTGGAGTGGGTGTATCTTTTCAGCTGGATTCCTGGTGGCTCAGTGGTAAAGAACCTGCATGCCAGCGTAGGAGATGCGTGTTTGATCCCTGGGTTGGGAAGATCCTCTGCCACTGGAGAAGGAAATGACAACCCACTCCAGTCTTCTTGCCTGGGAAATTCCATGGACAGAGGAGCCTGGCGGGCTGCCATCCATGGGGTCGCAAAGAGTCAGACACGACTCAGTGACTAAACACAACAGTAACACTCTTTGCAGCCACTGCTTTTAGAGATGAGGAAACTGGGGCTTAGAATGGGATACAGCTAGGCACAGCCTGAGGATACAGGCGGCTTTGAAGCAGATGGTACCCCTGGAAGGAGAAAGCGAGGGGGCAGGCAGGGTGCTGCACTAGCAGCTAGAGATGCGAGGAAAGGCAGAGTACAATCCCTGGAAAGGACGACTGCACGCTGTGGTCACACATCAAGGTAAGATTAGAGCAGGAAGCTGGACCCCAGTCTTGCAGTCAGCACTCTGGTCCTTGGGACATGGACTGGCAAGACTCAGCAGAACCGACAAGCCCTGGGCTGAGACTGGGGGGTGGGGAGGCAGAAACCCTTTACCAGAACCAAAGCCCAGTATTGGTTACTTGGGCATCCAGGTACATCCTCAGTCCCAGAGTGAGGGCCGGCTGAAGGTCCTCCCACCAGTGGTCAGAATGACTTGCAGTAAATTGTGTGGCTGCGATGAGGCTTAATTTGTCCACATAACCCTCTCCTTGATTCTCAGTTTGTTTTTAAAGCAAAATAGCTGTTTCATCATGGGGTAATTGTCTTTCACTTATCATTGGATGAGAACAGCAGAAACCTGATGTGAGGAAGCTGGGAAATGGACTGAGCTCCTGGCTGCGGGCAGGGGCTGGATGGCCCTGGGTGTGTCTCCTCACCTTGCTGGGCATCAGCGTTCCCGTCTGCGGAGTGGAAACAGCGACGCTTTCCACTTTATCTTGAGCTTCATGGCCTCTGTCATAATGCACGTGATCTGTATCTGTTTAGAGGATCTGGGCTTCCCTGGTGGCTCAGACGATAAAGAACCCACCTGCCAATGCAGGAGACCCAGGGTCGATCCCGGGGTCAGGAAGATCCCCTGGAGAAGGGAATGGCAACCCACTCCAGTGTTCTTGCCTGAGAAATCCCATGGACAGAGGAGCCTGAAGACACTACAGTCCCTGGGGTCGGGAAAGAGTTAGATATGACTTAGCAACTAAAGAACAAAACAACAAGACCACAACCAACTGAAGGGATGGACAGCAGCACCCCACAGTGCATGCCCTGCACACCGTGGGGTGTATAATTTAGCTGGTTCACAGACCACGGCCCCGCAAAGCCTATCCCTGCATCCCAGGTTAAGAACTCCTATTTACGTTTTCTTAGCTTTCTTCCCTGAGAACAGAACTTCAACTTTCCTTTCTCTCCTTAGCACCCAGCACACAGCAGACTCAAAGCTTCTAAATTAGAAAGGATTGAATAATTGCGGCAATAGCTGGAATTGGACCCATGTGACAAGTCCAATGTGGTGCAAAAGCCCAGAGGCAAGACAGGTTCTACCCAAAGCCGTTCTCTTCCCACAAGCTGCCTGGAATGCAATTCTACTCACGGCATTATTGTGAGAACCAAAAAAGAAAGTGCAAGAGAAATTGCTAACTTTGGTTGGGGGGGGGCGGCGGTCAGTGACTTCCTGAAGCACTGAAGGAGGGGGAAGTTGTAAAGTCTGGAGGTTGAGAAAGGGGCTTTGGAATCAACTTTATGTGCAACTTAGCTGTGTGTCCTTGGGCAGGTCACTTCACCTCTCTGAGGCCATCTGAAAAATGGAAGTCCCAAAGCCGTTCTCTTCCCACACGCTGCCTGGAATGCAATTCTACTCACGGCATTATTGTGAGAACCAAAAAAGAAAGTGCAAGAGAAATTGCTAACTTTGGTTGGGGGGGGGCGGCGGTCAGTGACTTCCTGAAGCACTGAAGGAGGGGGAAGTTGTAAAGTCTGGAGGTTGAGAAAGGGGCTTTGAATCAACTTTATGTGCAACTTAGCTGTGTGTCCTTGGGCAGGTCACTTCACCTCTCTGAGGCCATCTGAAAAATGGAAGCAGCGATAGAGCTGTTTTGAGGATGAAATGTGCTGATGTACACGAAGTACTTAGTAAGGGCCTGGCACTCAGGAAAGAGACAGTAATTGTTGGCTATTCTTAGCTATGCACATGGAGACCCGTTTGCCCAGATAGGCTGCAGGATTCAAGGTTACGGATTCTGTGGTGGAAGAGAAGAGGGAGAGAAAACGTGGAACCATACAAAGCAGGAATATCGCTGGGAAGATGACATATGAGGATTTGCTGGCTGGAGCTCACAGGGAATTTCAGGGAGGAAGCAGCTTGCCCAGAGGAAAAGTGTGAACAGACAGTAACACCTTGTTTTTATAAAAAGCCCTCAACAAAGGGAGTTGGGAGCCAATAGGCCCAGATTTGGAACAGAGGGAAGGGAGAGTGGGCAGCTTACAGATAGAAGGAGACAGAGGAGAAGTAAATGTCTCCTCTGAGACAAGGGCTGGGTGGAAATCGAACTCTTCACATTGATGAACAAAATCGTATGCCCAGAGGTCACGAGTCTGGATCCTGGTCCCACTGCTCTCTCAGTATTTTGCTGTGAGCCCACTGGCTGGTCATCTGGAAGAGGAAGTGTTTGAAGCAGGTCATCCACAAGGTTATTTGGCTAGATTTCCCCAAGTCTAGCCACCCAGGACTAATTCTGACAGTCTAGGCAGGAGCTGTTGACCCCAGGCTCCCCGGGATGGTGGATACCGAGTTGGGATGAGATGCAGACTGTTGAGGGCCTGGGCCTGTGCAGGAGGAAGGTGTGGGCTTGGATCCTGACTCTGTCACCGGCCAGCTATGTGGCTTCACTGTCTGAGCCTCTGCTTCCTCCACTGTGAAATATTTCATTGACTCTCATATGACATTTCAAAAATTAATTTTTATTAAAATATAGTTGCTTTACAATATCGTGTTAGTTTCTGTAACACGAAACTAACTCATAAAAATATATATATGCACACACACACATATATATATACATAAATACACATACACACACACTCTGTTTTAGATTCTTTTCCCATATATGTCATCACAGAGCACTGGGTAGAGTTCCCTGTGCTATACAGCACGTATTAGCTATCTATTTTATATATAGTATCTCAGCTGACGCCTCAATGAGTAAAGAATTGGCCTGCAATGCAGGAGACACAGAAGGCACGGGTTTAATCCCTGTGTTAGGAAATCCTCTGGAGTAGGAGGTAGTGTGTATATCTCCCAATTCAATCTCCCAATTAATTCATCCCACTGGGAATACCAGACCACCTGACCCGCCTCTTGAGAAACCTGTATGCAGGTCAGGAAGCAACAGTTAGAACTGGACATGAACAACAGACTGGTTCCAAATAGGAAAAGGAGTACGTCAAGGCTGTATATTGTCACCCTGCTTATTTAACTTATATGCAGAGTACATCATGAGAAATGCTGGACTGGAAGAAACACAAGCTGGAATCAAGATTGCAGGGAGAAATATCAATAACCTCAGATATGCAGATGACACCATCCTTATGGCATAAAGTGAAGAGGAACTAAAGAGCCTCTTGATGAAAGTGAAAGTGGAGAGTGAAAAAGTTGCCTTAAAGCTCAACATTCAGAAAACGAAGATCATGGCATCTGGTCCCATCACGTCATGGGAAATAGATGGGGAAACAGTGGAAACAGTGGCTGACTTTCTTTTTCTGGGCTCCAAAATCACTGCAGATGGTGATTGCAGCCATGAAATTAAAAAACACTTACTCCTTGGAAGGAAAGTTATGACCAACCTAGACAGCATATTCAAAAGCAGAGACATTACTTTGCTAACAAAGGTCCATGTAGTCAAGGCTATGGTTTTTCCTGTGGTCATATATGGATGTCAGAGTTGGACTATAAAGAAAGCTGAGTGCCGAAGAATTGATGCTTTTGAACTGTGGTGTAAAACACTTACTCCTTGGAAGGAAAGTTATGACCAACCTAGACAGCATATTCAAAAGCAGAGACATTACTTTGCTAACAAAGGTCCATGTAGTCAAGGCTATGGTTTTTCCTGTGGTCATATATGGATGTCAGAGTTGGACTATAAAGAAAGCTGAGTGCCGAAGAATTGATGCTTTTGAACTGTGGTGCTGGAGAAGAGTCTTGAGAGTCCCTTGGACTGCAAGGAGATCCAACCAGTCCATCCTAAAGGAGATCAGTCCTGGGTGTTCATTGGAAGGACAGATGTTGAAGCTGAAACTCCAATACTTTGGCCACCTGATGCAAAGAGCTGACTCATTTGAAAAGACGCTGATGCTGGGAAAGATTGAGGGTATGAGGAGAAGGGGATGACAGAGGAAGAGATGGTTGGATGGCATCACCAACTCAATGGACATGGGTTTGGATGGACTCCAGGAGTTGGTGATGGACAGGGAGGCCTGGCATGCTGCAGTTTATGGGGTTGCAAAGAGTCGGACACGGCTGAGCGACTGAACTGAGCTGAATCTCCCCGTCAGCCCCTGGGTGACCATAAGTTAGTTTTCTGCATCTGTGACTCTATTTCTGCGTTGACTCTGTGCTTAGTTGTTCAGTCATGTTCGAGTCTTTGCTACCCCATGGACTGTAGCCCACCAGGCCCCTCTGTCCACAGAGATTCTCCAGGCAAGAATACTGGAGTGAGTGGCCACGCCCTCCTCCAGGGGATCTTCCCAACCCAGGGATGGAATCCAGGTATCCAGCATTGCAGGCGATTCTTTGCCATCTGAGCCACCAGGGAAGCCCAAGAATACTGGAGTGAGTAGCCTATCGCTTCTCCAGGGGAACTTCCCAACCCAGGAATCGCCATGTCCAACCCTTTGTGACACCATGGACTGTAGCCCACTAGGCTTCTCTGTCCATGGAATTCTCCAGGCAAGAATACTAGAGTGGGCAGCCATTCCCTTCTCCAGGGGATCTTCCCAACCCAGGGACTGAACCTAGGTCTCCTACATTGCAGGCAAATTCTTTACCAATTGAGCCACCAGGGAAGCATGCATTGACTCCAAGATACCTGATATTTTATGGGCCACTCAGGAATTTAAAAACTCCATCAATGGGACTATGACATGCTGTGTGTCGATTTCAGAAATGTGTTTCATATCAGAGACGTTAAAGTGTCAAGTAATGTGGACCTGAGAATCAGTGAAATATGGTAAATGCCCACTTCATGGGGTTGCATGGGTGATAAATGAGATGATGTATTTAGAGAATCTGACATACAAGTGCTGCAAGTGAGTGACTAGGTATAAACTAGGCAGGCCCTCAGTACATGTTTATTGAGCTAAAGAAATGGTTACTCTAAAGGAGGAGAGCAAAATGTTTCAAAAGAAATGTATCTTAGACCCAAACTTCCATCAATTTCTACATGTGTGGTATTTGGTTAGAACTGAATTTCATATATGTAAATAGATGTAATTTTTTTAATCAAATTGGAATGTGAGATCATTTGCATGGCTCAATTTTAAATTATTTCAAGTTGGAAAGTTAAATGAGATCATTGTATGGTTCAGTTTTGGCCTAAGACACAGTTTCACATTCTCTTGGTAAGGCTTTGTTTTCTTTCACTTTACCTGAAGGCCTTTCTTGATGGACTACTCCCGCCGCCTTGCTTTGGTGAACCAAAAAGGCCAACTGGCCCCTATTGAGACACAGGAAGAGATGAAGGAAAGGAAGAGAAGGACAGAGTCCATCCAAAAGGGAATCAGAGAGCAAAACTGTAAGAGGCAGGGAGAAATGAATGGATAGAAAGGAATTCCTTGTGCATTTCACAGCCTGAAAGTTAGGCTCGGGAGCCATATTGGGGTTTGGGATACATTTTCAATCCCAAGGCCTCATCAGGGATCACCTTCAACGCATTGGCCTCTAGAAAGAAGGGCCATTTGGCAGCTGGCAGTGAGCGAGGATCTGAGGAAAGGTGGAGGGCATCTTGTCTGATTAGCTGGACCTTATCTGCAGAGCATGATCCCATGAGCGAGCTTTGCTAGGTGCCGTGGAATCAGAGAGCAAAGCTGTAAGAGGCAGGGAGAAATGAATGGATAGAAAGGAATTCCTTGTGCATTTCACAGCCTGAAAGTTAGGCTCGGGAGCCATATTGGGGTTTGGGATAAATTTTCAATCCCAAGGCCTCATCAGGGATCACCTTCAACGCATTGGCCTCTAGAAAGAAGGGCCATTTGGCAGCTGGCAGTGAGCGAGGATCTGAGGAAAGGTGGAGGGCATCTTGTCTGATTAGCTGGACCTTATCTGCAGAGCATGATCCCATGAGCGAGCTTTGCTAGGTGCCGAACCATCCCGACTTCTCCCTGACACCAGCAAAGCTGAGGTCCCGGCTTCTGCTTATCCCGTGACAGGAGCACTTGGTGAAGCCGTGGAAACTGGGCTTGAGTGAGTCCCACCCTCCTTTCTCCCTGCCCCCAGCCTGGAGCATTCTGATCAGGCAGCGGTTAAAGTCACACATTTCCTTTCCGGAGCGATGCCCAGAGAGGAGGAAACAGAGAGCCAGGGCGAGGCGGGGCCTGGGCCACACGGCCTGCTGGCGGAGGGGCTGCGGGTGGAACCCAGTGCTTTTGGCCACAACAGTCTGTCCATTGAGCCATCTTAGAGTTTACCCCGAGAAATCACTCTCAAGACTTTGACCTCTGAGGGTACAGCTGACCCATCCCCAAGCTGTTGGATGTTTCCTTATTGTTCTGAATAATGATCCGGGAGGTAGACGCATTGTCCTTAATGCAAATAGAAACGGACTACAATAATAGTAATGGTTGCCGTATCTTACCAGACACTCTGCTACTCATTTTCATGAAATTCACACAACCACCCCACCGGTTGGTTCCCATGGTTGTCCCCCGTTTGCAAGTGAGAAAACTGAGGCTTCAAGAGGAAAGGCTACTTGTTCAAGGGCATGCAACTAGGAGGTGAGTGACAGGGTTTGTCCTGGATCCCAGGTATCTGGTGTGAGAGCCAGAGCTCTTAACCACTGGACTCTCCTGCCAGCCCAGAGGGGTAAAGGGGTGGAATCAGAATTTGAACCCAGGGCTCCTGGCTCTTAGCTCTTTTGACTAATGAGGATTAGGTTGTTGTTTGGTTGCTAAGTTGTGTCCCTACTCTTTGCGACCCCATGGACTTTAACATGCCAGGGTCCTCTGTCCACGTAATTCTCCAGGCAAAAATACTGCAGTGAACTGCCATCTCCTTCTCCAGGTGTCTTCCCAACCTAAGGACTGAACTTGTGTCTCCTTTCTTGGCAGGCAAACTATTTACCCCTGAGCCACCGGGAAAGCCCTAATGAGGATTCTAGTAACTCATTAATTGTTATCTCATTTACTCAAGTCAACGATCTCGTGAACTGATGTCACAACCTGCAATCACAGCGTCACACCACGAGGCAGCAACAGGCTGGGAATCAGAAACTCTCCGTTCTTGTCTCCCCAGCTACCATGGGGATGTTTTTAAACCTAACCTGATTGTGTCAGCCCTCTGCTCACAACCTTCCCCGAAACCAAACCCAAACGCCTCCATGGGACTTCAAAGCAAGCAGGACCCCACCCCTGCTCACATCTCCATCTGCATTGCTAACATCTTCCCTTCGCTCTCTTTGCTTTGGCCACGTGGGCTCCTCCCACCACAGGGCCTTTGCACCTGCTGTTCTCTCTTCCTGAACATTCCCTTCACATGCTCCTCCCTGCCTCTTGACCTTGTCAACTCTTCAGCTCTCAGCCTGTCATTCCCACAGAGCATTCTCTTCCTCTTTTTTAAAAGTCTTCTGAATTTGTTACAGTATTGCTTCTGGCTTACCTTTTGGTTTTTTGGCTGGGAGGCATGTGGGATCTTAACTCTGTGACCAGGGATCGAACCTGCACTCCCTGCATTGAAAAGCGAAGTCTTAACCTTTCAGTGGCCCACCAGGAAAGTCCCAAGCTCTCTCTCTCTTCTTCTGGGGTATCCATCCTTTTCTTATTCCACTTGAATGATGTTATTATTTGATTATGAAATTAGTTAAGTCCCCACTCATACAATCACTATCTGTGTGGACCTGAGCTTGTCCTCTCACGTTTTGGGGCCTCACTCTCCTCATCTGTAAAATGAGTGACAAGCCTCCAGGTCTGGTCTGAGATGGGCTCCTGGGGTCCCAAGTGGGCCAGGAAAGTGTGCTTCCATGGGAAGTCCCCTCTCCAAGGAGTTTCCACTTAGACTTCCAATAGAACAGCTTCTAAAATCCCTTTGCCACCTGCTGCAATGGGAAGTGAGGAGCCTGGCTTTTTCTTATAAAGAGGTGAATTGAATCCCGACTCTGGAGGTGTTCTGAGACCAGAGAGGACAAAAAGTGAACACCGATGTTCATTTCATTGCTCCTTCAGCAAATAGTTCCTAGAGACCAGTCAGTCTCCTGGGTGTTGGGGCACAGAGGCCAGTTAGACATGTTCCTTGCCTTTTATGAACACATGGTTGAGAAGGGAAACAGACACAAAGATATAAACAACCGTTAAGCAGGAGAGGAAACCATGGTCTCCCTTTTGTTGAGGGGTTGTATGTGTCAGGCAGTGCTAAGCACTTGGTAAATTTCATTTCTTTGTCCCTCTTCAATGCCAACCAAAGCCTTCTGCAGGGCTAGTCATATCCTCATTTCACAGATGCAGCCACTAAGACTCAAAGTGGTGAAGTAATTGTCCATGCCCCACGAAGAGCAGTGAGCTTTGCCCTGTTTCTTTGCCAAAGATGATTCCCTGCTGCAGCCAGAAGTCTCACATGTCCTGGTGGAGGCAGCATGCTGTAGTATTGGAGGGTCCTGGGTTCAAGCCCTGGTTCTGGCACCAACAAGCACATGACTTTTCTAAGCCCCACTTCCTTCTGCTGGCAGAGTAGGGATCCCATCACCTTCCTCTCAGGGCAGTTTGAATGTTTCAGTGAAGCCAATCTTGAAGATGCTGAAAAAAATACAGCTTTCCTTGTTCCTGGCAAACATCAGCAGGAAGGCAGGTAGGATGCAAATAGTATCACAATGGAAACGTAAGCAAGACAAAGTCCTCTGTGCATTTTTTTATGCAAAATCTGTTCTATATATGGCTTATTTGAAAGAATTAAGCAATTAGAACTCATCATTGAGCAGATGACATGCTGCTTTGCTTTCGTATGGACTCGTGTCTCCCGTGTCAAGGTCCATTCTCTCGTGAGTCCATCTTCTGAGCCCAGGGAACCTATGTGAGCCGGGAAATTTGCCGCTTTCTAAAAGCATTTTTTCTTAATCACATGCCGTGAGAAAAACCAGCAGAAAGAATGAAGCAGAAGCCCAAGGGGGACTCATTAAGGCTTCTGGCTGTGGGAACAGGGCAGATTTGGCCTTGGTAGTGAAGAGGGACGCTCAGTGCCCAGCAATGACAATAATGAGAATAGTGTCTGATCACCAGGGTACCGGGCAGGTGACGAGGAGGCTGTGGTGGTGATGCCAGTGAGATCTGATGGGAGAATGAAGCCTTGCAGCCAGTGGGAAGTGCGCAAATACTGGTGTCTAACAGCTCTAGCGAGAACCCCGAGCCCACCAACCTACTCACTGCGGGACTGCAGGTGGGTGGCTCCAGCTTTCTGGGCCACGGATGCCATTATCTGCCAAGTGGAAATCTTCACCCATTCATTCGTTCACCCAACAAATATTTACTGATCACCTGTTGTGTGGTCTATGAAGACCTACAAGACCTTTTAGAACTAACACCCAAAAAAGATGTCCTTTTCATTATAGGGGACTGGAATGCATATTGATGCTTTTGAACTGTGGTGTTGGAGAAGACTCTTGAAAGTCCCTTGGACTGCAAGGAGATCCAACCAGTCCATTCTGAAGGAGATCAACCCTGGGATGTCCTTGGAAGGAATGATGCTAAAACTGAAGCTCCAGTACTTTGGCCACCTCATGCGAAGAGTTGACTTATTGGAAAAGACCCTGATGTTGGGAGGGATTAGGGGCAGGAGGAGAAGGGGACGACCGAGGATGAGATGGCTGGATGGCATCACTGACTCGATGGACGTGAGTCTGAGTGAACTCCGGGAGTTGGTGAGGGACAGGGAGGCCTGGCATGCCACGATTCACGGGGTCTCAGAGTCGGACACGACTGAGCGACTGAATGGAATGGAACATATAAAAGAGTAAAATTAGAACACTCCATAACACCGTACACAAAAAAAAAAACTCAAAATGGATTAAAGATAGACATGTAATGCCAGACACTATAAAATTCTTAGAGGAAAACATAGGCAGAACACTTTTGGACATAAACTGCAGTAATATCTGTTTGGATCCACCTAAAGATGAAAATAAAAACCAAAACAAAAATATCAGACCTCTGAAACTTAGAAGCTTTTGCACTGCAAAGGAAACTATTAACAAAATGAAAAGACAACCCTCATAAAGGGAGAAAACATTTGCAAATGAAGCAACAAAGAAGGGATTAATCTACAAAATATAGAAACAGTTCATGCAGCTCACTATCAAAAAAACAAACCACCCAATCAAAAAATGGGCAGAAAAAAGATAAAGACATTTCTCTAAAGATAACATACAGATAGCCAAAAAAGCACATGAAAAGATGCTCAACATCACTAATTGCTAGAGAAAGGCAAACCCAAACTAAATGTGTACTTAGTCATTCAGTTATGTCTGACTCTATGTGACGCCAAGGATTGCACCCTGCCAGCCTCTGTCCATGGGATTTCGCAGGACAGAAACTACAATGAGCACCTTACCAGAGTCAGAATGGCCATTATCAAAAAATCTACAAATAATGCTGGAGAGGGTGGGAAGAAAAGGGCACCTTCCTATACTGTTGGTGGGAATGTAAATTGGTACAGACACTATGGAAAAATAGTAATGGAGACTCCTGAAAAAAATGAAAAGCAGACCTACCATTTGACCTTGTGATCCCACTCCTAGGCATATCTCTGGAGAAAACCAAAATTCAAAAAGATACATGTACCACAATATTCATTGCAGCACTATTTACAATAGCCAGGACATGAAAGCAACCCAGAGGTCCATCAAAGTAGAAGAACAGATAAAGATGTGGTATATGTATACAATGGAATATTACAAATTGATGCCATTTGCAGCAACATTAATGGACCTAGAGATAGTCATACTGAGTGAAGTTAGTCAGATACAGAAGGACAAATATGCTATTGCTTATTTGTGGAATCTAAAAAAAAGGGTATAAATGAACTAATTTCCAAAACAGAAGTACAGTCACAAATGCAGAAAACAAACTTATGGTTACCAGGGGATAAAGAGGAATAGGAATAAACTGGGAGACTGGGACTGACATATATACACATTCAGTTCAGTTGAGTTTAGTCACTCAATCGTGTCCGACTCTTAGCGACCCCATGGACTGCAGCACGCTAGGCCTCCCTGTTCATCGCCAACTCCTGAAGTTTACTCAAACTCACATCCATTGAGTCAGTGATACCATCCAACTATCTTACCCTCTGTCATCCCCTTCTCCTCTCACCTTTAATCTTTCCAAGCATCAGGGTCTTTTCAAATGAGTCAGCTCTTCACATCAGGTGGCCCAAGTATTAGAATTTCAGCTTCAACATCAGTCCTGCCAATGAACATTCAGCACTGATTTCCTTTAGGATGGACTGGTTGGATCTCCTTGCATCCAAGGGACTCTCAAGAGTCTTCTCCAACACCACAGTTTAAAAGCATCAATTATTTGGTGCTCAGCTTTCTTCACAGTTCATATCTCACATCCATACATGACCACTGGAAAAACCATAGCCTTGACTAGACGGACCTTTGTTGGCAAAGTAATGTCTCTGCTTTTGAATATGCTATCTAGGTTGGTCATAACTTTCCTTCCAAGGAGTGAGCGTCTTTTAATTTCATGGCTGCAGTCACCATCTGCAGTGATTTTGGAGCCCCCAAAATAAAGTTTCTCACTGTTTCCAATGTTTCTCCATCTATTTGCCATGAAGTGATGGGACCAGATGCCATGGTCTTTGTTTTCTGAATGTTTAGTTTTAAGCCAACTTTCTCACTCTCCTCCTTTACTTTCATCAAGAGGCTCTTCGGTTCTTCTTCACTTTCTGCCATAAGGGTGGTGTCATCTCCATATCTGAGGTTATTGATATTTCTCCCAGCAATCTTGATTCCACTTTGTGCTTCCTCCAGCCCAGTGTTTCTCATGATGTACTCTGCATATAAGTTAAATAAGCAGGGTGACAATATACAGCCTTGACATACTTCTCTTCCTATTTGGAACCAGTCTGTTGTTCCATGTTCAGTTCTAAGTGTTGTTTCCTGATCTGCATACAGATTTCTCAAGAGGCAGGTCAAGTGGTCTGGTATTCCCATCTCTTAAAGAATTTTCCACCGTTTATTGTGATCCACACAGTCAAAAGCTTTGGCATAGTCAATAAAGCAGAAATAGATGTTTTTCTGGAACTCTCTTGCTTTTTCAATGATCCAGGAGATGTCAGCAATTTGATCTCAGGTTTCTCTGCCTTTTCTAAAACCAGCTTGAACATCTGGAAGTTCATGTTCACATATTGCTGAATCTTGGCTTGGAGAGTTTTGAGCATTACTTTGCTAGCATGTGGGATGAGTACAATTATGTGGTAGTTTGAGCATTCTTTGGCATTGCCTTTCTTTGGGATTGGAATGAAAACTGACCTTTTCCAGTCCTGTGGCCACTGCTAGTTTTCTAAATTTGCTGGCATATTGAGTGGAGCTCTTTCACCACATCATATTTTAGTATTTCAAATAGCTCAACTGGAATTCCATCACCTCCACTAGCTTTGTTCATAGTGATGCTTCATAAGACCCACTTGACTTCACATTCCAGGATGTCTGGCTGTAGGTGAGTGATCACACCATTGTGATTATCTTGGTCGTGAAGATCTTTTTTGTACAGTACTCCTATGTATTCTTGTCATCTTTTCTTAATATCTTCTGCTTCTGTTAGGTCCATACCATTTCTGTCCTTTATCGAGCCCATCTTTGCACGAAATGTTCCTTTGGTTTCTCTAATTTTCTTGAAGATATTTCTAGTCTTTCCCATCCTATTGTTTTCTTCTATTTCTTTGCACTGATAACTGAGGAAGGCTTTCTTATCTCTCCTTGCTATTCTTTGGAACTCTGCATTCAAATGGGTATATCTTTCCTTTTCTTCAGACCTCCTGAGACAGCCATTTTGCTTTTTTGCATTTCTTTTTCTTGGGGATGGTCTTGCTCCCTGTCTCCTCTACAATGTCACGAACCTCCATCCATAGTTCATCAGGCACTCTATCAGATCTAGACCCTTAAATCTATTTCTCACTTCTACTGTATAATCATAAGGGATTTGATTTAGGTCATACCTGAATGGTCTAGTGGTTTCCCCACTTTCTTCAATTTAAGTCTGAATGTGGCAATAAGGAGTCCATGATCTGAGCCACAGTCCACTCCCAGTCTTATTCTTTCTGACAATATAGAGCTTCTCCATTTTTGGCTGCAAAGAATATAATCAATCTGATTTCGGTGTTGACCATCTGGTGATGTCCATGTGTACAGTCTTCTCTTGAATTGTTGGAAGAGGGTGTTTCTATGACCAGTGCATTCTCTTGGTAGAGCTCTATTAGCCTTTGCCCTGCTTCATTCTGTATTCCACGGCCAAATTTGCCTGTTACTCCAGGGGTCTCTTGACTTCCTACTTTTGCATTCCAGTCATCTATAATGAAAAGGACATCTTTCTTGGGTGTTAATTCTTGAGGGTCTTGTAGGGCTTCATAGAACCATTCAACTTCAGCTTCTTCAGCATTACTGGTCAGGGCATAGGCTTGGATTACCATGATATTGAATGGTTTACCTTGGAAATGAACAGAGATCATTGTGTCATTTTTGAGATTGCATCCAAGTACTGCATTTCAGACTCTTTTTTTTAACTATGATGGCTACTCCATTTCTTCTAAGGGATTCTTGCCCAGGGTAGTAGATATAATGGTCATCTGAGTTAAATTCACCGATTCCAGTCCATCTTAGTTCAGTTTCCTAAAATGTTGGCATTAACCTTTGCCATCTCCTGTTTGACAACATCCAGTTTGCATTGATTCATGGACCTAACATTGCAGGTTCCTATGCAATATTGCTCTTTATAGCACTGGATCTTGGTTCCATCACCAGTCATATACACACTACTCTACATAAAATTGGTAACTAGTAAGAACCTAGTTATCAGTTTTATGTAGAGTAGTGTACTCTAGCCTTGAAAATCCCATGGAAAGAGGAGCCTGGTAGGCTGGAGTCCAAAGGGTTGCTAAGAGTCAGACACGACTGAATAACTTCACTTTCACTCTTCACTTTCATGCATTGGAGAAGGAAATGGCAACCCACTCCAGTGTTCTTGCCTGGAGAATCCCAGGGACAGGGGAGCCTGGTGGGCTGCCATCTCTGGGCAGAGTGAGACACGACTGAAGCGACTTAGTAGCAGCAGTAGTAAGAACCTACTATACAGACAGAGAATTCTACTCCATACACTGTAATGGCCCATATGGGAAAAGAATCTTAAAAAAAAAATAGTGGATATGTGTATAACTGATTCACTTTGCTCAATATCTGAAACTAATATAACACTGTAAATAAACTATACTTCAATTTTTTTTTTTTTAAGATGAGGGTTAATTTGGGCTTCCCTGGTGTCTCAGTGGTGAATAATTTGCCTGCAATGCAGGAGCTGCAAGTTCAAGCCCTGGGTTGGGAACATCCTGTGGACAAGGAATTTCCAACCCAATCTGGTATTCTTTCTAGGATAATCCCGTGGACAGAGGAGACTGGCAGGTTATAGTCTACGAGGTCACAAAGAGTTGGACATTACAGCAGCAACTTTGCATGCACAATGATATTTGTGGCTTTCAGTGTTAAAAATGAGAAAGTCCAGGCAAAATGAATTTAGTTGGTCACCCCACTAAGTGTCCTTGCCTCTTCTCTCTCAAAAATGAATGTAATGTTTAAGAATATAATTTTCATGTACACTCGTGGCTGATTCATGTCGATGTACAGCAAAACGAATACAGTATTGTAAAGCAAAACAAACTAAAAAAATTATTAAAAAAAGAATATAACTTTCATCTTGAGACAATAAGGGGAAAAGCTTTAAGCAGATGGAGTAAAAACAGATACGGAAAAACCTGGGTCCTTAATGCCCTATCTGAACAGCTGTATCAGTTTTAATTGGAAACTTCTAAATTTCACATTATGTGTGGAAAACCACCCTGGTTTTGTTCTAGTCACTACAGTAGTAGTACTTCCTATTAAAAAAAGCCAAACGCATTTCAAACTCACGGATCTAGAATTCAAAGAAACTTCTTAGAAAAGTTGATGATTAATCTGAGTCTTGATCAGTGAGTGAAATTTTGCAGGGCTTAGAAAAGCTTTAATAGCTGAGGTCAAGCCACAGTGGGCACCTCATGGAGTAACTAAAATTCCACAGAAAACCCATACTCTCTCTGGCATGCAGAACCAGAAGACAAAGCTGAGACAACCACAGTCACTGGAAAGTAACTAAGTGTATAGGGTGGGGGTGGCAGGGTTGCAAAATCAGATGGAAGCTCAGAACTTGAAGAAGTGGAAAAAAAAAACAAAACCTGAAATTACAAATATATTGGTAGATATAAAAGACTATCTGCTCTTTTGTTATTAAAATAAATGACTAAAAAAATTATACCATTGTGTTGTGGGGTTTACTTTTGTAGATGTAGTAATTTTGACTGGAGAGTTGAAATAAATGGCCTATATAGGTACAAGGTACTGCATTTTATACTAAATAATGTTAACTAAACTCTGGTGGCTCAGAGGATAAAGCGTCTGCCTGCAATGCAGGAGACCTGGGTTCGATCCCTGGGTTGGGAAGATCCCCTGGAGAAGGAAATGGCAACCCAGTCCAGTATTCTTGCCTGGAGAATCTCATGGACAGAGAAGCCTGGTGGGCTACAGTCCAGGGGGTCACAAAGAGTCAGACACGACTGAGCGACTTCACAAGCATAGTATTTAGTTTACTGTTTACTGTCTATATTTTGAAATACAGCTTAACAATCAATAAATGTATTAAAATGGAATTCTAAAAAATTTCAAGTAATCTAAAAGAAGGCAGCAAAGGAGAAACAAATGTGGCAAACAGGAAAAGCAAAAATTAAATAATAAAATATGCAATCCAAATTTAACCATATCAATGATGACAATAAATGTCAATGAACTAAATGCTGGAATTAAAAATGAAAGAAAATCATAAATGATTAATGAAAAGAGGCCCAAATATAAGCTTGCTACAAGACGAACTCTAAAATATAGATACAAATAGGTTGAAAGCAAATGGATGAGAAAGATTTACTATACCAACAGTAAGCATAAGAAAGATGGAAGAACTCAATATTTGATAAAACAAGCTTTAAGACAGGACACAACCAGAGATAAAATGAACATTTCAAAATGCTAAAACTCATAAGAAATAACAAACATAAATATGTGTATAACTAATAATAGAGTTTCAAAATACAGTGGTCCTTGAACAATGCAGGGGTTGAGGGCTCTGACCCAGAGCAGTTCAAAGTCTATGTATAGCTTTCGAGTTGGCACTCAGTGCCCAAATCTCCATTTATGGATTTAGCCAACCACAGATCATGTGGTACTGTACTATACAGTTACTGGAAAAAAAAGTTCCAATGTAAGGGGACCCACACTGTTCAAACCTGTGTTGGTCAAAGGTCAACTGTATATGAAGCAAAAATAGACAAAATGAAAGGGAGACACAGACAATTTCATTATCACAGTAAGAACTCTCAACATCCTTCCTTCAGCATTTGATAGATCTAGGCAAAATTCAATAATGATATAACTGGTATGAATTACATGGACACGACTGAGCAACTGAACTGAACTGATATGATACCCTCAATAACTACAGAATATACATCATATTTCAAGAATACATAGTATGTTCAACAATAAAGGAAACAAATCACACAAAAATGTTTTCTGACCACAACAGAATTTAAAAAGAAATTAACCTCCAATTAAAATAAATAAATTTATAGATATATAAAAAAAATCCATATCTGTAAGATATCTAAGAATTCCCTTGGGGGGAACCAAAAGGATACAAGAAGACAAACTACCACAGGATGGACTGAAAGACAGCAGAGTTGAAATGTATGTCCAAATATTGTCACTTAGAATTATTCATCAAAATAATATAAAAGTATTATAAAATACCTAAACTCTGAGTTTTAGGCAATATTCAAAGCAAAGGATATCTAAGTATGAAGATTCCCAAATTAAATGTGGAGAAGAAACTATCAGATAGATTAATTAGAACTTATGATAAAAATGTACATTTCTCACAAAGGACAATTGTGGCCATTTCATTCAGAAGTGCTTGTACAGTGTTTATATTAAGAAGGTGCTTCACAGCTTGTTCTTGTTCAATTTAGGGAAGCTAGAGTACATCAATTCAACTCTCTGCATTTTAGTTTCCTATTTATTCTTATCAACCTTGGTCATGAACTCTTAGGATAATTAATGAATTACAAACTGAAACCATTTAGGGTTATTTGAGAAGATGCTGTTCATCTGGGTTTTATGTCCTTAGGGTAGAAGTACTACTAGATATTCAGTGGTTATACTGTATGCTTTTCTTCTAGAGCAGAAGTTGGGAATACAATTCTTACCTGATCACAATATCTTCTATCTGGTGTGAAATAAAGTAGACATTTACACCTAGAAGTCTTAAAAAAAGAAAAGGGTGGGGGGAATCCTAGGGTTTAGAGGCACAGACTTTAATCATCTCCTAGCTGACAGTTTATGAGTGGTACTTTCGGAGCAGAGCAAGTGAGTGGTGGTTAAATTCTCATGATGAAAATTGGCTCCTGCCACCTCCACCTCCCTAAGCAAACTTGATAACTGCTGTTGACTAAAGACTACAAAGTATAGAGAGGCAAACAGTGCTAGGCACAAAAATAAAGCAAAGTTTTCATTTCTTCCTCAGAATGCCTAATTAAAATAAATTAAGAGCAGTTTGAAAATGTTTATTAATTACTTAATGTACAACCACACTTGGGTGAAATATATTCACAAGACAGATTTAAGCAAGGTAACTGCAATCTCTTTGTCTTAAAAACCTGAAATCAGAATTATGAGACTGCTTCAAATTTTTTATCCCACATTTTCAAAGTACCATGTTTCTGAAACCGGTTGCAATTTTATACTTACTTTTAAAATTTTATTCATTTTTAACTGAACCATAACTGCTTTATAATATTGTATTGCTTTCTGCCATACATCAACATGAATTAGCCATAGGTAACGTATTCAGATAATCTTTTGTGATTATCTGAATAACACTTTTTTCTCTACTAGATTTTAAGTGTAGATACCATGTTTGTTTTGCTAACAATTATATTTCTAGCACTTAGCATAGTGACTGGCACAAAGTGTGCATTCAGTAAATATTTTTATTGAAAAAAATTATCTGTTGTATTTTTTCAGCTCTATCTCTTATTTCCTCATCTACATAATGTGAATAATAAAACAACATTCAGTTCAGTTCAGCGCTCAGTTGTGTCCAAAAAAGATTAACTTAGATAACATATATTAATGTTATTTAAAAGAGCAAATTGCTTTGCAAATTTTACACTTTACTTTTGTGATCCAAGATGTGTTTTTCAATTTTTTTTTTTAACTGAAGGATAATTGCTTCACAGAATTTTGTTGCTTTCTTTCAGACCTCAACATGAATCAGCCATAGGTATACATATATCCTCTCTCTTTTGAACTTCCCTCCCCATCCCACCCCTCTAGGTTGATACAGAGCCCTGTTTGAGTTTCCTGTGCCATACAGCAAATTCCTGTTGGCTATCTATTTTACATACGGTAATTTAAGTTTCCATATTACTCTTCCATATATCTCACCCTTTCCTCCCCTGACCCTATGTCCATAAGTCTATTCTCTATGTCTGTTTCACCACTGCTGTCCTGTAAATAAATTCTTCATTTTTCTAGATTCCATATATACGCATTAGGATACAATACCTATCTTTCTCTTTCTGACTCACTTCACTCTGTATAATGGGTTCTGGGTTCATCCACCTCATCAGAACTGACTCAAATGTGTCCCTTTTTATGGCTGAGTAATATTTCATTGTGTATATGTACCACAACTTCTTTATCTGTTCATCTGTCAATGGACATCTAGGTTGCTTCCATGTTCTAGCTATTGTAAATAGTGCTTCAGTGAACAATGGGATACATGTGCCTTTTTCCATTTTGGTTTCCTCAGGGTATATGCCTAGGAGTGGGATTTCCGGGTCATATGGAGGCTTTATTCCTAGCTTTTTAAGGAATCTCCATAATGTCTTCCATAGTGGCTGTTTCAAATTACATTCCCACCAACAGTGCAAGAGCATTTCCTTTTCTCCATACCCTCTCCAGCATTTGTTGTTTGTAGACTTTTTGATGATGGCCATTCTGACTGGTGTGAGGTGATATCTCATTGTGCTTTTTATTAGAGAAATGCAAATCATGTGTTTGCTAGCCATTTTAGGTCTTCTTTGGAGAAATGTCTGTTTAAGTCTTTCCCCACTTTTTCATTGGATTGTTTTTCTGGCATTGAGTTGTATGAGGTGCTTGTATATTTTAGAAATTAATCCTTTGTCAGTTGTTTCAGTGGCTGTTATTTTCTCTAATTCTGAGGATTGTCTTTTCACCTTGGTTATAGTTTCCTTTGTTGTGCAAAAGCTTTTAAGTTTAATCAGGTCCCACTTGTTTACTTTTGTTTTTATTTCCATTACTCTAGGAGGTGGGTCATAGAGGATCTTGCTTTGATTCATGTCAAGTGTTCTACCTATGTTTTCCTCTAAGAGTTTTATAGTTTTCTGGTCTTGCATTTAGGTCTTTAATCCATTTTGAGTTTATCTTTGTGTATGGTATTACAAAGTGTTCTAATTTCATTCTTTTACATGTAGCTGTCCAGTTTTTCCCAGCCCCATTTATTGAAGAGGCTGTCTTTGCTCCATTGGATATTCTTGCCTCCTGTCAAAAATAAGGTATCCATAGGTGCACAGGTTTATTTCTGGGCTTTCTATCTTGTTCCATTGGTCTATATTTCTGTTTTTGTGCCAGTACCATACTGTCTTGATGACTGTAGCTTTGTAGTATAATCCAAAGTCAGGAAGGTTGATTCCTTCAGCTCCATCCTTCTTTCCTAGGACTGCTTTGGCTATTCGGGGGTCTTTTGTGTTTCCATATGAATTGTAAAATTTTTTGTTCTAGTTCTGTGAAGAAATGCCATTGATAATTTCATAAGGATCACATTGAATCTGTAGATTGCATTTGGTAGTATAGTCATTTTCACAATATTGATTCTTAGTACCCAAGAACATGGACTGTCTCTACATCTGCTTATGTTCTCTTTTATTTCTTTCATTAGTGTCTTATACTTTCCTGTGTACAGTTCTTTTGTCTCCTTAGGTAAGTTTATTCTTAGATTTTGAATTCTTTTCGTTGCACTGGTGAATGGGATTGATTCCTTAATTTCTCTTTCTGATTTTTCATTGTTGGTATATAGAAATGCAAGTGATTTCTGTGTATTGATTTTCATCCTGCAACTTTGCTAAATTCCCTGATTAGCTCTAGTAATTTTCTGATACTATCTTTAGGGCTTTCTCTTGTACAGTATCATGTCATCTACAAACAGTGAGAGCTTTATTTTTTCTTTTCTGATCTGAATTTTTTTATTTCTTTTTCTTTTCTGATTGCTGTAGCTAGGACTTCCATAAGTAAGCTGAATAATCGTGGTGACAGTAGACACCTTTGTCTTGTTCCTGATGTTATGGGGAATTCTTTCAGTTTTTCACCATTGAGAATAATGTTTGCTGTTAGGCTTATCATATATGGCCTTTCCTATGTTAAGGTAGGTTCCTTCTATGCCCATTCTTTGAAGAGTTTTAATCATAAATTGATGCTGAATTTTGTCAAAGGCTTTTTCTGCATCTACTGTGATGATCATATGGCCTTTTTTTCAGTTTGTTAATATAGCAGATCACAATGATTGATTTGCATATATTGAAGAATCTTTGCATTCCTGGAATAAACCCAACTTGATCATGGTGTGTGAGCTTTTCAATGGGTTGCTGAATTCTGTTTGCTAAACTTTTATTGAGGATTTTTGCGTCTATGTTCATCAGCGATATTGGCCTGTGGTTTTCTTTTTGTGTGTTGTCTGGCTTTGGTATCAGGGTGATGGTGGCCTTGTAGAATGAGTTTGGAAGTGTTCCTTCCTCTGTAATTTTTTGAAAGAGTTTTTGAAAGATAGGCATTAGCTCTTCTCTAAATGTTTGATAGAATTCTCCTGTGAAGCCATCTGGTCCTGGGCTTTTGTTTCCTGTGAGATTTTTGACCACAGCTTCAATTTCAGTGCATATTTTCTATTTCTTCCTGGTTCAGTCTTGGAAGATTGAACTTTTCTAAGAATCTGTCCATTTCTTAGAAATAATCTGTCCAGGTTATCCATTTTATTGCCATATAGTTGTTCATAACAGTCTCTTATAATCCTTTGTATTTCTACATTGTCTGTTGTAATCTCTTTTTCATTTCTAATTTTGTTGATTTCTTTTTTTCTGATGAGTCTGGCTAAAGGTTTGTCAATTTTGTTTATCTTCTCAAAGAATCAGCTTTTAGTTTTTATTAATATTATTTTTTTCATTTCTTTTTCATTTATTTCTGCTTCGATCTTTAGGATTTCTTTACTTCTATTAATTTTGGGGGGTTTTGTTCTTTTATTTTTCCATTTGTTTTAGGTGTAAAGTTAGGTTGTCAATTCAATTTGTTTCTTGAGGTAGGAATTGTATTGTTATAAACTTCCTTCTTAAAACTGCTTTTTCAGCATCCCATAGGTTTTGAGTTGTTGTGCTATTTGTTTGTAGAAAATTTTTTTATTTACCTTTTGAATTCTTCAGTAGCCTGTTGGTTATTTAGAAATGTGTTGTTTAATCTCCATGTGTTTGTGTTTCTTATAGTTTTTTTTTCTCATAATTGATATCTAGTCTCATAGTGTTATGGTTGAGAAGATGCTTGATATGATTTCAATTTTCTTAAATTTACTAAGGATTGATTTGTAACCCAAGATGTGGTCTTATTGTTGTTCAGTCATGAAGTCATGTCTGACTCCCTGAACTGCAGCATGCCAGGCTTCCCTGTCCCTAACCATCTCCTGGAGTTTGCTCAAACTCATGTTCATTGAGTCAGTGATGTCATCCAAACATTTCACCCTCTGTCACATCCTTCTCCTCTTGCCTGCAGTCTTTCCTTGCATCAGGGTCGTTTCCAATGAGTTGGCTCTTCGCATCAGGTGGCCAAAGCACTGGAGCTCGGCTTCAGCATCAGTCCTTCCAGTCAATATTCAGGGTTGATTTCTTTTAGGATTGATTGGTTTGACATCCTTTCTGCCCAAGGGACTGCCAAGAGTATTCTCTGGCACCACAGTTCGAAAACATCATTCTTTGGTGCTCAGCCTTCTCTGTGGTTAAACTCTCACATTCATACATGACTACTGGAAAAACTATAGCCTTGACTTAACAGACGTCTCTGCTTTTTAATACACTGTCTAGGTTTGTCATACCTTTTCTTCCAAGAAGCAAGCACTTTTGATTTCACAGCTGCAATTACTTGTCTGCAGTGATTCTGGAGCCCAAGAAAAAAAAATCTGTCACTGATTCCATTTTTTCTCCCTTCTATTTATCATGAAGTGATGGGGACAGATGCCATGATCTTCAGTTTTCAAATGCTGGATTTCAAGCCAGCTTTTTCACTCTCCTTTTTCACCTTCATCAACAGGCTCTTGAGTTCCTCTTTGCTTTCTGCCAGTAGATTGGTGTTATCTGCATATCTGAGGTTGTTGATATTCTTCCTGGCAGCCGTGATTTCAGCTTGTGATTCATCCAGCCTAGCATTTCGCATGATGCACTCTGCATGTAAGTTAAATAAGAAGGGTGACAATATACAGCTTTGACCTACTCCTTTCCCAATTTTGAGTCAATTCATTGTTCCACATCTGGTTATAACTTTGCTTCTTGACCTGCATACAGGTTTCTCAAAAGGCAGGTAAGGTGGTGCCATATTCCTATCTCTTTAAGAATTTTCCATAGCTGTGATCCAAGGCTTTAGCATAGTCAATGAAGCAGAAGTAGATGTATTTTTTGGAATTCTCTTGCTCTTTCTATGATCCAACGGATGTTGGCAATTTGATCTCGTTTCTCTGCTTTTTGTAAATCCAGTTTGTACATCTGTAAGTTTTTGGTTCGTGTACTGTTGAAACCTAGCTTGAAGGATTTTGAGCATTATCTTACTTGAATGTGAAATGAGCACAACTTTGTGGTAGTTTGAGCATTCTTTGACATTGCCCTTCTTTAGGATTGGAATGAAAGCTGACCTTTTCCAGTCCTGGGCCACTGCTGAGTTTTCCAAATTTGCAAGCATATTGAGTCTAGCACTTTAATGGCATCACCTTTTAGGATTTGAAATAGCTCTGCTGGAATTCTATTACCTCCATTAGCTTTATGTGTAGTAATGCTACCTAAGGCACACTTGATTTCACACTTTAGGATGTCTGGCTCTAGGTGAGTGATCACACCATCATTTTTATCTGTGTTATTAAGACCTTTTTTATAGTTCTGTGCATTCTTGTCACCTCTTCTTAATCTCTTCTGCTTCTGTTAGCTCCTTACTGTTTTGTCCTTACCATGCAACATCACCTGGGTTCATTCCCTTGGCTGTATTCACCTAATGAATCAGTTGTGATGCTTAATTGTAATATGGAAAAAGCTGAGGCTTGACTCTCCAGGATGGCTTCAATGACACATCTGACTACTAAGCTGGGATGACTGGGACGCTTAGGGGATGGATAAGCATCTCTGTCTCCTTCTCTCTCTCTCATCTCCCCAGTCAGGTAGCTGAATCTTCTCACATGATAGTTCAGGGCTCTAAGATGCATGAAGCAGACACTCTCTTAAGATCCAGAGTTGGAAGTTACACACCCTGCTTTCCACACAGTCTGCTTACCAAAGCATGCCACAAGACCAGCTGGGAATTAAGCAGAAGAGAAAGAGGCTTTGCTTCTTAATGGGTGACTAGGAAGAGCATATGGAGTGAGATATAATTGTTAATCATCTTTAGAAACAAAATCTACCAACAGTTCAGTTCAGTTCACTCAGTCGTGTCTGACTCTTTGCGACCTCATGAGCCGCAACACGCAAGGCCTCCCTGTCCATCACTAACTCCCGGAGTCCACTCAAACCCATGTCCACTTGTGTACATTTCCTAGTGGGTAGCTTTCTTCAAATAAATTTGGGATCAGTATCATCAAAAAGAAAGGAATCTTAGAAGCTGCTTAAACTAACATGTTAACCTATCAATAATACTATATATAAAACATCCCTGGCAGATCATTAACTTTTTTACACCCATACAGTTACTGTGAGAAAGGAAGCAACATTTTAAGAAGCAGTTCATATTCAGACTACTCAAATTTCCACTAGCATTCTTAATTAGAATGTAACTAGAATCTATAAATCATATTTGGTTGATATGTCTATATTTTAACCAGTAACAGAAAAATTTTTAATCCTCTTTATTACTTGCCATTTATTTGATATTGAAACTACCTCATTTATCTTATAGAATTACCCAATTCTGACCTTTAGTTTTTGCTTTCTTGGGATGTTGTTCAGCATGTTCTTCTGTACACTGTATTTCCTGTAAAATGGTAATTGATGCCTAATTAAATTAATTTTTCTTGGCATGAATACATCATAACTGGTGTTGTATACTTTTGATCAAATCAGTTCAGGAGATACATAATCTCCAGTTGTTTCTCTTTGTGTTATTTAAAATTTATCACTGGGTTCAGATGTGATCCGTGTAATCTCCCAAGTATGAAGTTCCCCCATAAATCTTTCTTATAGTTACTTTAGCATCCAAAATGCTTTATTTCATTAGGTGTTGCAAACTGATTACTTCCTATAATTCTGCATTCATTAGCTGAAATTCTATCAGAAACTTGATTAAACACTTTATAAGCAAGAGAAAATAAAATGCTTGATATTTTTTCCCTTTTATTTTCCAGTTTTTAGAATAATGATTTGGTGACCTAGCAACCTTTGAAGGTGAAAAATGAGTTTTGCTTTGTTTTGAACTCATGCATTTTAATATACTTGCTTCAACCATTGGAATCATTATTCTTTTGATGCACAAATGCCCATCTTTGGGCTGTAACAGCCCTTTCAAAATGGTATCCTCTGGACACAGCCACAGTGGTCTCTGATCAATTTTCATGCTTTCCAGCATAATATGTCCCAAAGTAATCATAAACATTTCTTGCCAGGATGCAGCATTAGTCATTTCTCCTAAAAGGTTCTCCTAGATTTAGTAAGAATAGGTATTTAGAGAACTTCCTCTGGGCTCAGTGATTTATTTCTACTGTGCTGATATTGCTTCCACAAACTTTTCTATGGATAGAGCAAGGAACTAAATATTTTTTAAAAGGAAAAACACATCATGAATTTATAGTGGTATTAACAATTCAAGATTTAGGATTTTTCATTAACTCACTTAATATCAGTATTTGTATGTGTTTTCACTTATTCTGAAATAATAATTCCTAAAGATATGAACATAAGTATTACTTGGTAAAGAGAATAAGTAATGAATTTATGAATTCATGAGAAGTTATATATATACAAATTAATCATAAAACAGCAATATCAATATAATTATTAAGTATCTTTTAATTTTACTTTCAATATTTTTTCTTGAGGATATATCTCCAAGGAATGTACATTCAACTTATTAAGTTTTGTAGATACTTGAAAAATTTCTTCTATGTGTAACAAACTTGACATAGAGTTGGTCTTATTTACTTCGTTTTGCTACTGACTATTTTAAAGAGATTTCTTTGCTTTTAAGATTACTTTGATCTAGGATAACTGTATATATTTTGTTTATATAGTTATCTTTTCAAAACAATTTTAAGTTATAACTCATGTAACAAATGGTTTAGTCACTAAATCATGTCTGACTCTTGCGACCTCATGGACTGTAGCCTGCAAGGCTCCTCTGTCCATGGAATTCTCCAGGCAAGAATACTGGAGGGAGTTGCCATTTCCTTCCCTCATAGCTCAGTTGGTAAAGAATCTCCCTGCAATGCAGGAGACCCTGGTTCGATTCCTGGGTTGGGAAGATTCCCCTGGAGAAGGAATAGGCTACCCTCTCCAGTATTCTTGGGCTTCCCTTGAGGCTCAGCTGGTAAAGAATCTGCCCGCAATGCAGGAAACCTGAGTTCAATCCCTGGATTCAGAAGATCCCTTGTAGAAGGGAAAGGCTACCCACTTCAGTATTCTGGCCTAGAGAATTCCATGGACTGTATAGTCCATGGGGTCGCAAAGAGTTGGACATGACTAAGCAACTTTCACTTCCTCCAGGGGATCTTCTCATTCATTTAAATTATACAATAAAACATTGCCTGGTATACTCACAGAGTCCAACCATAGCCATAATCATTTCCACTCACCCAAACAGAAAGCTTATACTCATTAGCAGTCACTTACCATTCCCTGCCACCTCCATGCCCTTAAACCCTAGTTAATCACCAATTTACTATCTATCTCTATAGATCTGCCTATTCTGGACATTTCATATGAATGGATAGTGGAATATCATTTATGACTGGCTTCTTCACTTACAATGTCCTCAAGGTTTATGTATGTTGTAGCATTTATCAGTAGTTCATTTTTTAAAATTTTAATTGGAGGCTAATTACAATATTGTAGTGGTTTTTGCCATAAATTAACATAAATCAGCCATGGGTGTACATGTGTTCCCCAT
The DNA here is from genome assembly GCA_006408695.1 of Aepyceros melampus. Taxonomy (NCBI): domain Eukaryota; kingdom Metazoa; phylum Chordata; class Mammalia; order Artiodactyla; family Bovidae; genus Aepyceros; species Aepyceros melampus. The sequence continues at coordinate 127,684 of SJXQ01009257.1, read as the reverse complement.
TCTGAACCCCCCTCCACCTCCCTCCCCATCCCATCCCTCAGGGTCATTCCAGTGCACCAGCCCTGAGTACCCTGTCTCATGCATTGAACCTGGACTGGCTATCTGTTTCACCTATGGTAATATATATGTTTCAACGCTATTCTCTCACATCATCCCACCCTCGCCTTCTCCCACAGAGTCCAAAGGTCTGTTCTTTACATCTGTGTCTCTTTTGCTGTCTCACATATAAGGTCATTGTTACCATCTTTCTAAGTACTTCATTTCTTTTTATTGATGAATAATATTTCATTATGGAAGAGATAATCAAGATGGAAGAGTAGGCAGACTGAACTCACATTCCCCTACAGGCATACCAAAACAACTACTTACAAAGTAACTGTGAAAATGACCTGAAGACTAGCAGAAAGGATTTTCCACAAGTAAGATATAAACAAGAAGCACAACAGACATGGAGCAGGGGCAGAGATGCAGTCGAGTCAGGACTCACACTCCTAAGCTAGAAACAGGAGGGCTATCACAACCACAGAGGTCCTTTCAGAGAGGAGTCCAAGCTCTACATCAGGTTCCATAGCTCAGAGGTCTTGCACCCAGTAAGTCAGGTTTGAAAACCATCAGAGCTTGTTTGGGAGCACCCAAAGGTTACAAGAGACTCTGTTCTTAAAGGGTGCACACAAAATCTGACATGTTCTGACTTTCAGAGCAGAGGCAGTTATTTGAAAGGTGCTTAGGTCAAACCCAAGTGCTTACCATGAAGAGCCTCCCAGAGATGTAAGTGGCAGCTGGGACTTCTCCCAGGGACTGAGAGACAGGGATGACCTAGTCATTTTGGGCATCTCAGTCTACCATGCTAACAGAATGCTGGCAAGTGACAATTTCCCCTCTTGCCTTTTAGCACTGCAGGCCTGCCCCACTCCCTGCAGGCCCACAGAATCACATACCACCAAACTGCATGGCCAGATGCACAAGGAGCCAGCTCCAACCTTCAGTACATCTGCAGCCAGTAGACAAGCGAGGGCCTCACAAAACTGCCACCTCCTAGCAGACTCATGGCAGTTGGCCCCATCACAACAAAAGTGCACACACACACCTTATAGCTTACATAGGGGACACACTGAGAGCTTTTAACTCAAGTGAGAAAAAGGGGAGTGTGATGTGGGGTCCCATAGAAGAATTCATACATAAAATCAATTCTCCAAGATTGGAGATGTGATAGACCTACCAAACACATACAAAAAAAAAAAAAAAAGAAATTTAGGCAAAATGAAGAGACAGAGGAATATGTTCCAATAAGGAATAAGACAAAACCTTAGAAAAAGAGCCAAAAAAAAATAGAGATAAGCAACCTACCTGACAAATAATTCAAAGTAATATTCATAAAAATGATCACTGATCATGCGAGAAGAATGGATGACCACAGTGATAACTTTAATAAAGAACTTGAAAATATAAAAAAGAATGAACCAGAGCTGTAGAATGTGACAACTGAATAAAAAACACACTAGAAGAAACTGACAGAAGATTAGATGATATGGAAGAATGAAACAGTGATCCAGAACACAGGGTAGTGGAAATCATTCAAGCTAAAGAGAAAAAAGAAGAAAAAAATTTAATGAGAAAAATTTAATTAACATATTAACAATTAAATGTAAGAGATAACCTTACAAGCAATGACAGAAAAGAACTATTTATTCAAAAAGGAACTTCCATAAGACTATTAGCTAGTAAAGACAAATGTATCCTATCGTTCATTACGGCACTATTTACAATAGCTATAACATGGCAGCAACCTAGATGTCAATTGACAGATGAATGGATAAAGAAGTTGTGGTACATATACATAATGGAATATTACCCAGCCATGAAAAGGAACTCATTTGAGTCAGTTCTAATGAGGTGATGAACCTAAAGCCTATCATACAGAGTAAAGTAAGTCAGAAAGAGAAGAATAAATATCGTATACTAACACATATATACAGAAACTAGAAAAATGGCACTGAGGAATTTATTTGCAGGGCAGAAATGGAGAAACAGACACAGAGAACAGACTTATAGACACAGGGAGAGGGGAGGAAAGGGTGAGATGTATAGAGAGAGTGACATGGAAACTTATATTACCATATGTATAACAGATAGCCAATGGGAATTTGCTATATATCTCAGGAAACTCAAAAAGGGGCTCTGTATCAACCTAGAGGGGTGGGATAGGGAGGGAGATGAGAGGGAAGTTCAAAAGGGAGGGGATATATGTATACCTATGGCTGATTCACAGTGAGGTTTGACAGAAAACAACACAATTCTGTAAAGCAATTATCCTTCAATTAAAAAATAAATAAATTAAGAAAAAAGACTATCAGCTAACTTTTCAGTAGGAATTTTTCATACCAGAAGGAAGTGACATGATACAGTCATGGTGCTGAAAGCATAAGAAACCTACAAACAAGAATGCTTTATCCAGCAAGGTTATCATTCAGAATTGATGAAGAGATAAACAGTTTTACAGCTGAGCAAATGCTAATAGAGTCCATCACCAATAAATCAGCCTTCAAGAAAATGTTAAAGGGACTTATCTAAGTGGAAAAGTAAAGATCAATATGAGAAATAAGAAAATTATAACAAGAAAAATCTCACTGGTAAAAGTAAATATATAGTATCAGTAGTGGATCAACTATTTATAAAGCTAGCAGGAAGGTTAAAAAACAAAGGTAATAAAATCATCTTATCTATAATAAGTAAAGAATATACAAAATCAAAAACTGTAAAATATGACATCAAAAACAAAATATGGGGGCTTTGCAAAAATACAGGGCTGTTAGAATGTGTTCAAGCTTAAGAAATTATTAACTTAGGATAGGATAGGTACAAATACATAAGTTGTTATATATGAACCTCATGGTAACTAAAACCTAATAATCTATAAAGATACACAAAAGTAAAGGAAAATAATCCAAACTTAGAAATAAAGATACTCATCAAATCATAAGAACAGAGCAAGAGAAAATCAACAGAATAGAAAAAAATTACAAAAATAAACAGGAAAAAAATAACAAAACAGCAAAAGAATAAAGGAATAGAGAGGAACTACAAAATAATCCAGAAAAAAATTAACAAAATGGAAAAAAGGGCATACCTATTAATGATGAGACAGGGTGCTCAGGGCTGGTGCACTGGGATGACCCTGAGGGATGGGATGGGGAGGGGGTTCAGGATGGGAAACACGTATATACCCATGGCTGATTCATGTCAATGTATGGGAAAAAAACCACTACAATATTGTAAAGTAATTTGCCTCCAATTAAAATAAGTAAATTAGTTTAAAAAATAAAATTAAAAAAATAAAATGAAAATGGGTTAAATGCTCCAATCAAAAAACATACAGTGGCTGAATGGATTTAAAAAAGCAAGACCCATGTATATACTGCCTAAAAGAGACTTACATCAGATTGAAGGACACACATGAACCGAAAGAGTGGGTATGGGAAAATATATTCCAAGCAAATGAAAAGAAAGCTGGGACAACGATGCTTACATCAGACAATATAGACTTCATAGCAAAAATTGTAACAAGAGACAAAAGTGGCAGTAAGTAATCATAAAGGTATCAACGCAACAAGAAGATATAAGACTTATAAATATTGCACCCAACCTAAGGTACCTAAATTTATAAAGGAAATATTATCCTATAGGAAAACTGACATGAACAGAAGAACAGTAAAGAACTTTACTCAACTTAGCTCTGGAAAGATCATCCAGACAGAAAATCAATAAAGAAATACTGGCCCTTAAATGACACATTAGACTAAGAATTTCCCTGGTGGTCAAACGGTTCAGAATCTGCCTAGTAATGCAGAGGACATGTGTTCGACTCCTAGTTGGGGAACTAAGATCCCACACGTCGCTGAGCAACTAAACCCTTGCACCTCAACTACTGAGCCCATACACCTGGAGCCCATGTGCCACAACTAGAGAGTCTGTGCCCTGCAGTGAAGATCCTACATGATGCAACTAAGATCCTGCATGCCACAGGTTAAGGCCTGACATGGCCAAATAATAAGATATATTTTTTAAATGACACATTGACTAAATTGATTTTATAGATACATACCAAAACACTCCATTGAAAAATACCAGAATACACATTCTTTTAAGTTCACATGGAATATTCTCCAGGATATATTAGGCCATAAACAACTCTCAGTAAAATTTAGAAGATTGAAATCATACCACGTATCTTCTCTGACCAAAATGGTATGAGGCCAGAAATTAAATACAAAAAAAAAACTGAATAAAAAGCCCAAATATATAGCCTAAATGATATGCTACTAAACAACCAATGGGTCACTGAGGAAATAAAAAAATGAAATTGAAAACTGAACAACTGAACACATCATTTTAAAATCTATGAGACACAGCAAAAGCAGGTCTAAGTGGGAATATTGATACAGGTCCATTTCAAGAAATAAACAGAAAACTCAAATCATAATCCAACCTCACACCTGGAGAAAACAGAAAAAGAAGGACAAACAAAACCCAGATTCAGTAGAAGAAAGGAACTAATATATACCCAAGTAGAAATAAAAGACACACACATACACACACACACACAAACATACACACACAAACGAGTGATTCTTTGAAAAGATAAACAAAATTGATCAACCTTCAGTCAGACTCATCCTGAAAAAGAGAAGTCCCAAATGAAAAGTCAAAACTAAAAGAGAAGTTACAACCCACACCATAGAAACATGAAGGATCATGAGAGACTACTATACACAATTCCACACATACTCAGCCACATCCAAGTCTTTGCAACCTCATGGGCTGTAGCCCACCAGGCTCCTCTGTCCATGCGATCTTCCAGGCAAGAATACTGGGATGAGTGGCCATTTCCTTCTCCAGGGGATTTTCCCAATCCAGGGATCAAACCCATATTTCCTGCATCTCCTGCATTGTAGGTGGATTTTTGCCACTGAGCCACCTGAGAAGCCCACTACAAACAATTAAATGCCAACAAACCATATATCCTACTAGAAATGGATACTATCATTTCTAAAAATGTACATCTCCTAAGACTGAATAAGGAAGAAATAGAAAATCTGAACAGTAATAAAATTCAATCAGTAATCAAAACATTCCCAACAGACAAAATTCCAGAAATAGGGACTTCCCAGATGGACTAGTGGCTAAGACACCACACTCCTGATGCAGGAGGTTCAGATCAATCCCTGGTCAAGGAACTAGATCCCGTATGCCACAACTAAGACCCAATGCAGACAAATAAATAAATATATTTTTTAAAAAGTTCCAGAAACAGCTTCACAGGTAAACCTGACCAAGCATTTACAGAAATGCAAAAACTTACCCTTTTCAAACTACTCCAAAAAAGTTTCAAGGAATATTTCCAAACTCATTCTACGAGGCCAGCCCTGATTCAAACACCAGATAAAGACACCACACACACACACACACACATACAAAATTACAGATCAGTATCACTGATGACCCCAGTATCACTGATGAGTATCAATGTAAAAATCCTCAATATCATATTAGCAAGCCAAATTTAAAAATATATTAAAAGGATCATATATTATGTTCAAGGGGGATTTATCCCAGGGATGCAAGGATGGTTCAATAATAATGAATCTATGTGATAACAAAACGAAAGATAAAAATAATCACCTCACTGGATGTAAAAAAGATTTTAACAAAATTAATCATCCATTCATGACAAATGCTCTCAACAAAGTGGGTATACAAGGATCATACTGCAACATAATGCAGCCCATATATGACAAGCACACAGTATGGATCATACTGAACAGAAAACATTTCCACTAAGATTAGAAGCAGGGGAATGATGCATACTCTCACATTTTTATTCAACAAACTATTGGAAGTCCTAGCCACAGCAATCAGACAAAAATGAGACATAAATGAAACAGAAAATAAATGAGACATCTAAGGTAGAATGGAACAAGTAAAATGTCACTATTTGCAGATGACATGGTATTACATATAGAAAACATTGAGAATTCCACCAAAAATATATGGATTCAGTAAATTTGAAGAATACAAAATTAATATACATATATCTGTGGCATTTCTATGCATTAATAACACACTATCAGAAAGAGAAATTAGGAAAAGAATCCCTTTTACAATTACATGAGAAAGAATAAAATCCTAGTAATAAAGCTAACTAAGAGGAAAAAAAATCATGAAAGTATCTTTTAGCAAACACTGGGCTGTGAATTTAAAATACTGACATATAGTGTTGAAATATATTGACATAAATTTACTAAAATAAAAATGTAACAGATATTCATCTGCAAAAAAATAAATCTAACTAAGGAAGTGAAGGACCTATGCTCTGTAAATTCTAAGACACTTATGAGAGAAACTGGAGATAATACAAACAAATAGAAAGACATACTGTGTTCATAGACTGGAAGAATATCGTTAAAGTGTCTATACTACCTGAGGTAATTGAGAGATTAAATGCAATATCTATCAAAGTACCAATGACACTCTTCAAAGAATTAGAACAAATAATCCTAAAATTTGTATGGAACCTCAAAAGACAAAATAGACAAAGCAATCTTGGGAAAGAAGGATAAAGCTTGAGGTTACACGACCCCTGATTTCAGACTATGCTTCAAAACTACAGTAATCAAAACAATATGGTACTAACACAAAATGATATATACATAGATCAGGGGGAGAGAATAGAAAGCCCAGAAATAAACACATTTACATGGTCAAGTGTCTATGACAAAGGAGGCCAGATTATACAACAGGGAAAAGATGGATGTCTTCAATAAGTGATGTTGGGAAAATTATATTGCTTCATGAGAAATAATGAAACTCAATCACTTTCACACTATATATAAAAATAAAATCAAAATCATTAAATACTAAAATGTAAGATCTGAAACCCAAAAATTATGGGAAGAAAACAGGCGGTATGCTCTTTGGCACAGGTCTCAGTAATATTTTTTTGGATGTTCTCCCCAAACAAGAGAAACAAAAATAAATAAACTGAATTACATCAAACTGAAAAGCTTTTGCACAGCAAAGGAAATCATCAAGGAAACAAAAAGGCAGCCTACTAAATGGGAGATGTTTGCAAATGATACATTTGTTAGGGAGTTAAAGTCGAAAATATATAAAGTACTCATACAATTCAGCATCAAAATAAAACCAAGTAATTGGGTTAAAAATGGGCAGGAGACCTTGAACAGACATTTTCCCAAAAAGACATATGTGTGGCCTAAAGATATATGAAAAAATGACCAACATCACTAATTACCAGGGAAAAGCACATTTAAACCATGCAATACAATGAGCTATCACCTCCCACCTGACTCAATAGCTGTCAATAAGAAGACAAGATATAACAAGAGTTGGCAAGGATGTGGAAAAAAGGGAATATTCCTGTATGGTTGGTGGCACTGTAAGTTAGTGCAGCAATCCTAGAAAACAATACAGAGATTCCTCAAAAAATTAAAAATAGAAGTATCATATGACCCAGAAATTTTACTCCTGTGTATTTCCCTGAAGGAAAAAAAAAACTAATTAGAAAAGATAATTCATATCAATGTATGGCAAAGCCAATACAAAATTAGCCTCCAATTAAAATAAATAAATTTATATTAAAAAGATATATGTACCTCTATGTTTGTTACAGTATTATTTACAATAGCAAGCTAAGCATTCATTAATAAAGAAATGGATATGTAAATGGGATATATGTGTGCATGTGTGTGTGTATTCAGCCATAAAAAAGAATGAAATCTTGCCATTTGGAACAACATGAATGGATCTAGAGGGTACTATGCTAAGTGAAATAAGTCAGACAAGAACAAATAGCATATGACCTGTTATATATGGAATCTAGAAAGACAAAGCAAAGAAACAAAGTGAAAACAGACTCAGATGCAGAGAACAAATGGGTGGTTGCCAGCAGGGAGATGGAGTATGAAATGTCAACCCACTCCAATATTCTTGCCTGGAAAATTACATGGAGAAGGAGCGTGGCAGGCTATACTCCATTGGGTTGCAAAGAGCTGGGACACGACTGCACAAAGCACAACAGCAGCAGAAAGGAGAACTGAGTGTGGAATAGGGAAAATAGTGAAAGGGAAGAGAGGTACAAATTTACAATCACAAGATAAATGTCACAGAGAGGGAATACATAGCATAAGAAATATGCTTAATAATAATGTAGCAATCTTATATAGAATTCCAGCTGAGCTATTTCAAATCCTAAAAGATGATGCTGTTAATGTGCTGTACTCAATATGCCAGCAAATTTGGAAAACTCAGCAGTGGCCACAGGACTGGGAAAGGTCAGTTTTCATTCCACTCCCAAAGAAGGACAATGCCAAAGAATGTTCAAACTACCACACAATTGCACTCTTTTCACAGGCTAGCAAAATAATGCTCAAGTATGTGAAACAAGAACTTTCAGATGTACAAGTTGGATTTAGAAAAAGCAGAGGAACCAGAGATCAAATTGTCAACATCTGTTGGATCATAGAGAAAGCAAGAGAATTCCAGAAAAAAACCATCTACTTCTGCTTCACAGACTACACTAAAGCCTTTGACTGTGTAAATCACAACAAAACTGTGGGAAATTCTTAAAGAAATGGGAATACCAGACCACCTGACCTGCCTCCTGAGAAGCCTGTGTGCAGGTCAAGAAGCAACAGTTAGAAGCAGACATGGAACAACCGACAGGTTCCAAATTGGGAAAGAAGTAGGTCAAGACTGTATAGAAATGCCAGGCTGGATGAAGCACAAGCTGGAATCAGATTGCTGGGAGAAATATCAATAACCTCAGATATGCAGATGACACCACCCTTATGGCAGAAAGTGAAGAGGAATTAAAGAGCCTCTTGATGAAGGTGAAAAAGGAGAGTGAAAAAGCTGGCTTAAAGTTCAACAGCTTAAAAAAAAGTCAACATTCAAAAACCGAAGATCATGGCATCTGGTACCATCACTTCATGGCAAATAGATGAGGAAACAATGGAAACAGTGACAGACTTTATTTCTCAGGCTCTGAAATCACTGCAGATAGTGACTACAGCCATGAAATTAAAAGAGGCTTACTCCTTGGAAGAAAAGCAATGACAAATAATGACAATGTATTAAGAAGCAGACAGATTACTTTGCTTACAAAGGTCTATCTAGTCAAAGTTACGGTTTTTCCAGTAGTCATGTATGGATGTGAGAGTTGGACAATAAAAAAGGCTGAGCACCAAAGAACTGATGCCTTCAAAATCAGTGGTGCTGAAGAAAACTCTTGAGAGTCCCTTGGACAGCAAGGAGACCAAAGCAGTCAATCCTAAAGGAAATCAACCCCAAATATTCATTGGAAGGACTGATGTTGAAGCTGAAGCTTCAGGACTTTGGCTACCTGATGTGAAAAGCCAACTTACTGGAAAAGATCCTGATGCTGGCAAAGTTTGAAGGTAGGAGGAGAAGGGGACAACAGAGGATGAAATGGTTTGATGGCATCACCGACTCAATGCACATGAGTTTGAGCACCTGGGAAATGGTGAAGGACAGGGAAGCCTGGGTCCTCCAGTCCATGTGGTCGCAAAGACTCGGACATGACTAAGCAACTGAACAACAACAATTTTGAACGGGAACAGATGGTTATTAGACTTAATTGTGGTGACATTATAGTGCATTTAAATGTCAAGTCACTAGGCTGTACATGTGAAAGAAATGTAATGTTGCATATCAACTATATTTCAATAAAAATGAATTATGTAAAACATTTCCAGTTCAACATATATTTACTAAGTGCTTTCTCAAATATTTTACTTTAAATAAGTCATTAATTAAAAATATTCTCTCATGACTATTATATGTACATTCTATATGTATCTTATTTATCCATTTATTATAGATATCTTGGTGAATGATGGATAACTTGTTTCTACTTTTTGCTATTATGAATAGTACTATGAACTTTATGTATACACTTTTGGGTGGATATATGTTTTCATTTCTCCTGGGTCTTTAAAAGGTACAGCTTTTTTTCTTATTAAAGAAAATAGTAGTACTCCACTGTTTATCATGTTATGACTCAGGTGGTAAAGAATCTGCCTGCAATGCAGGAGACCTGGGTTCAATCTCTGAGTTAGGAAGATCCCAGGGAGAAGGGAATGGCTACACACTCCATTACTCCTGCCTGGAGAATTCCATGGACAGAAGTGGGCTAAAGTCTATGGGGTTGCGAAGAGTCAGACATGACTGAGGTACTAACACTTTCAATTCACAGACCTAATACTAAGAACTTTTCTACCACCTTATGCAATAATTCAGAAAAAACATCTTAGGTAGCTGTTCCCATTTTCTCCTACTTAGATGTCCAAAGAAGTTGCCCCCACAAAAGAGCAAAGGAAAGTATAATGAAGTTTCAGTTATATCATCCATTCTTCCTTAGGTCTTTTTAAGCAGTTCACACCTATCTCTAGGTTTTTGACATGATTTTAGCTTTCTACCCATAGCTCAAAAATACCTTGTATGAATATTCATTTGTATATCTCTTACAGATTGACCCACACAATCAAAGGGTACTTACTGATAATAGGTATAAGAAAAGAAGAATTATGTAATGAGAAAAACATGTAGCTGAAAGTCAGAGATCTGGATTCAAATCATGATTATAACTTAGTAGCAGAATAACTCAAAACAAATTACTACTTAGTTTCTATGCCCAGGTTCATTCTCTGTAAAAAGAAAGCAAACACCACAGACCTCCCTAACCTTATAAAGAGTAAATTTAAATATCATGAAATCCATAATACTGGATGCATTGCATGCTCTATGTACCTAACAAATGCTGGTCATAATTTTTTATTGCATAACTTTTAGTTTAAGAGTAAGTGATAATAAGATTTAGTGAAAAGAGTTTAGTAACTGCACTGAATTCTTATTCTACAGGCTATATATAATTTATTATCACCAACTCAAGAGAGGTTTAGAACTGTCATAGTACTGAGCTGTACAGAGTTTCTCTGACAAATTATTGTGGGAAAGTTGTAAACGCTCTTTTTCCAGCAATTTGTTTTTTTCCCTTCTTTCACATACTATAATAAAAAACTTGGAACACCACTCAAGGGGACAGATGAGAAGATGTCTTTAAAAGTAACTACAGATAAGACTCCAGCAGCTTAGCCTTTGCCCAGAGTTTCATTAGTTAAATGTAAATACCCACATTCAGCTTTTTCCACTGAGATTTAAATCTCTTCTAGTAATAGCATCTTCTATCCCTGTTATCCTTGGAAGAAATGAAATTAATTTCTCTAGGTTGAGTTCCTATTAATATCATCATAATGGGTTCCTGTCTTCAGTCATTGAATCTAAATCAGTCGGTCATGACCCAGCCCCATTTGTTTCAAATTATAATTATGTTTGCCAAGTTAAGTTTATTCATAAATCTTCCCAGGTGTCCAAGGGTCTATATTATGCTCATAAATTTGTTAAGAATTGGAATGCAAATTTAAGCTTAGCAACATTTTAGATTATATTTTCATTTATTCCACTTAACATTGTGAATTGCAGAGCTGGTAATAAGCCAAAATATCTTTCATAATTCTGACAAAATCATTGTTTTACAAAATTGCTCTCTAGTTGACATTTTCTTATTTGCTAACAGAAAACAACATAAAATTTTCTAAAGTAACAACTATTCTATAGCAATAAACTTTTCAGAGACCTTATTCAACACTATTGTTTCTGTAACTACAGATGTAAACAAATCTGTAATGCCCTACAGCTGGGGTCTATTAAAGAATCATTGTTTATCTCCTACAAATAAAATTTGTGTTATAAAAAATGGCATTAAGATCAAAATGCATAACTTAGAAGATTTTTGAGGTACAGTCAACATACATGTACTACTTGTATTCCCCAGGGAACCATCAACATAATTTTAACAATTCGTTCCTAATGGTTTTCTCATGCTCTTTTGAACTCCCTCTCTTCCACTCCTCTCCCCACTCTCCCTCTGCCAACTCATCCTTTGGCCACCACTGATTTGCTCTGTGTCCCTCTAAATTTTCTTGCAGTAGGTACGTTTTTGTCTGCTTTCTTTCACTTAAATAATTATTCTGAGATTCACCCATGCTGTAACATATCAGTTTCTTTATCAATCTTTACTATTTCATGGTTCATGAATAGTTCATGAATATTTGGGTTATTTTTGGTTGGGCTATTATAAATAGCACTGTTGTGAACACTCGCCACAAATCTTTATAAAGTCAAATCCTTTTGTTCATCTTACATAAAAGATGAGTAAGAGTGGATGATTCATACAGTACACGAATGGTTGTTTAATAAACTGCCCATTTTTCAAAGTGGTTGCACCATTTTACATTAGCAGTGTATCAGAGTTCCAGTATATCCACATACTTGTCAACACTTAGTGCAATCAGTCTTTTAATTTCAGCCATTCTCACAAGTGTGCAGTGGTAATTCATTGTGGTTTGAATTTGTGTTTCCCTAACAGTTCATGATGTTGAGCATATTTTTTGAATATTAATTGAGCATCTAAATGCTTAGCATCTGAATACTTACTTACATCTTTACTGAGTTGTCAGTTTTCTCACTATTGAATTTTATAAAGTAATTAATACATTTTGGATGCAAGTTTTTTATCAGGCATATGAATTTAAATTATTTCTCCCAGTCTGTGGCTTTTCTTTTCATTTGCCTAAAAGTATCTTTTGATGATCTAAAGCTTTTCATTTTGATGAAGCTCAACTTTTATGAATTGTGCTCTTGGTGTCATGTTGAGGAAATGTCTGTCTAACATGAGATCACAAAGACTGTCTCTAAAGTTTTCTTCTACAAGTTTTGTAGTTTTAGGTTTTACATTTAAATTTATGATCCATTTTGACTTAATTCTGTTACATAGAGCAAGGTATAGATTGAGGTTCCTTTCTTTGGCGGGGGGGTGATATAATGTTTCAGCATCATTTGTTAAAGAGACTATCCTGTCTCCACTGAATATCATTTGAGCCATAGTCTAGTATCAGTTTCCCAAATGTACATAGATGAATTACTGTCAGAAAAATAAGACAGTTGCTTCCCAATATTTTAACTCATACATTTTCTAATTTCCTCTTGATCTTTTTATCCATAGGTAAACACATCAGTTATTTCAATTGCTATTCCCTAGTCACAATACAATGATGGATATTTTTCCTCCTTGGGAGTGAGAAGAATGAGAAGCAACAGTCTACTTTTCTGACTTTAATTCTGTTTGCATTTGGTACTGTTTGTTATTTTATTATTTGTCTTTAAAGATACAACAATGTGGTAACTGTTGCCACTATGTATATGAATATATTAATAACTGAGGTACTAACACCATTTTTCAATGTCAGCAAGACACAAACTGGGGCTTCCCAAGTGGTGCTAGTAGTAAAGAACTTGCCTGCCAACGCAGGAGACATAAAAGATGTGGGTTCAATCCTTGGGTTGGGACGATCCCCTGGCAGAGGAAATGGTAACCCACTCCAGTATTCTTGCCTGGAGAATCCCAAGGACAGAGGAGCATGGTAGGTTACAGTCCATGAGGCCACAAAGAGTTGGACATGACTGAAGTGACTTAGCACAGCACAAGACAGCAAGACATAAACTAAGGCATCAAAAACTCTCTCATGTAAATGTGACATCTCTTCAGAAGAATCAGGCTGAAATGGCAGGAGGGCACACATTTCACAAATCTTTTTACATATGTATTAATACTGAACAACAAAAATATGCACAGAATTAAAAGTCTGCAGAACAGAAGCAGGAAAGAAGGTGCAAAAAAAGGAAGACAAAGACAATAATAAGGGGCAAAGGTAGGATTGTGCCTATCTCAAAAGTATGTTCTTCCACAGTGTCTATTCCTAGAGAATCAACAATCCCTGATAAATGTTAATATTCAATCTTACACAGGACAGTGGCCAGATCATGTTGCTACTGTAAGATACTACTCTGAATACTTATATTCACACACACACATATATCCCAGATTGAGTTTCTGAAATAAATATTTAGCTTTGACTCAAAAGAAAGCCAGAGAAGGAAATGGCAACCCACTCTAGTGTTCTTGCCTAGAGAATCCTGTGGACACAGGAGCCTGGTGGGCTGCCTCCATGAGGATGCACAGAGTTAGACACGACTGAAGCAACTTAGCATGCACGCATGCATTGGAGAAGGAAATGGCACCCCACTCCAGTATTCTTGCCTAGGGAAGAATCCCAAGGACAGAGGAGCCTGGTAGGTAACAGTCCACGACAGAGAAGCCTAGTGGGCTGCCATCTACAGGGTTACACAGACTCAGACACGACTGAAGAGACTTAGTAACAGCAGCACAAGAAAGCTACTGAATCATTTTAGGAAAAAATCTAGCAATGACATTAAACTGACATCTATTAACAGTCTTTGCCATACTGCTATACCTTGTTCATAATAAAAATTTTTTTCTCCTTCTATTCAAATACCTACTTGATGAGAAATTAAGAAATAATTAGAGAGACTTCCCTAGTGGCCAAGTGGTTAAGAATCCTGTCAATGCACGGCACATGGGTTTGTCCCTGGTCCGAGAATTAGGATCCCACAAGCCACCTCACAACTACTGAGCCCATGCATTTGTGCCCTACAACTAGAAAGCCAATGAAATGAGAAGCCAGCACACTACAACCGAGAGTAGCCTCCGCTTGCCGCCACTAGAGAAAGCCCACACTTGGCAACAAAGAGACCATGCCCTGCAATGAAGACCCAGTGCAAACATAAAGAGAAGTAATTAGAAAACCTGACAGATGAGACAAGTCAAATATCTTCTTTAATTCTTATTATCTGCTAAATACTGGTGCTGATGGAAAAGATTCTATGTAAATAATACAACTAACCCTTTACTAAGTCACCCACCTAAGTCGATGAGTGTACTGATAAATTCAGCCCCAAACGAACTCATTACTGTTTTTAATTCTTACATATAGTTTTCATCATGTCAGGTATTTTTGCTCCTTAGTACAAAAACTGAGGGGGACAAGGGGGGGTCACAATTTAAAAATCCTATATTATCATTATAAATAATGATAACGAGTTGACCTACTATTCTTGTATCTAAACTTAGCAGATAGTTATATGATCAGAACATCAATGTATGAGATCATGTTTGGTACAACTTCGTGAGCAAATGGCCAAAATTTTTCTCCTATGTTACTTTGGAAGCTAGATATACTCAAGATACACTAAGAATCATATTTTCTTTTTTTTAACAAGATAATTATCTTTATTCCATATGATAACTGCCATGGAATTCAGTTGAAGTGCATTCTTTTGAGTATTCTCTTTTCTAAATAAGAAGAGAATAAAAACATAATATAGTTGCAGCCAATGGGTTTAACAGTCTAGAGCAAAAGTAAACAATATGGTGCAATTTTCATTAGTATTTCATAAAATACAACTAAATCGTCCTTTGCTTTACACAGTACTTTATGTTTTTAAACCTCGGTTACATCTGAAACCTCAAATCAAATTATTCTCAGCCATAATTACCTCTAGGTCATGAGATAATAGAGAAATGTAAAAAAAAAATAAAATAAGGACAACTCCACTGGGATCCTGTATATTTAATTATGCAGTATCTATTAAATAAAGACTCATAGTTCTTTAACAGCATTTTTAAAAATATAAGCACTATATATCTCAGAGCAATGTGCCCTTTGGGGTTTTGATCTCAAGTAGGTCATCCCAAGGGGGCTTTGTCTACATATGGCTGAAGACCCACCTGCTTGCATAGGACATCATTTAGCAGGCTCTCTTAATGATTCAAATAGGTCACTGCACAATTGATTTGTATGCAGCACATTCAAATAGACTGAATAAATTTGCCACTTCCATTATGTTTGTTCATTTTTCAACTGCCAGAAGCTTGCACAATGTGTGCACATTTAAAAAGTGGCAAAGAACACTATAGAACACACTTGCTCCAAAGTTTACATTTTTGTGTAGAATGAATATATAAGCAACTTTAGATACCATTAACTAAAGCAAAGTCTTGACTGAGAAAGTGTAATAAATGAGAAAGCCACTTTTCTGTTGTTTTGAGGAGAAAATCCCTATCTTTTGATATAAAGAGGGAATAGCTACAAATACTTACATAATATCTACCAGGTACCATGTTACTTTTGCACGTTTTACATTCATTATTGCATAACAGTTCTATGAAATGGATTCAATTATTATCCATTTTACATACGTAGAAACTAAAGCACAGAGAGGTTAAGTAACTTGCTCAACGTCTCACAGTAGTAACTCGCAGAACTGGAATTTGGTTCCCATCAGTTTGGTTTCAGAGGCTGTACTCTCAACCATTAAGCAATACTGTGTTTCCTTCCTTTTGCCTTCTAATTTCCCTCTTTCTAAATTTAGCTTCACTCTGATTTTCAAAGAGACTTTTCGCCACTTCTATCTCTTTATCATCATGCCCTCTTTGACACAGGATGAGGTGGGAATTGGTCAGGAAATAGTTGAGAAGAAATGAGCACAATGATTAAAAACGATTTTTTAATTATTAATACAAGGAGCAAAGGAGGAAAAAATAAGATTGATTATATTCTTTTCAGCCAAAGATGGAGAAGCTCTATACAGTCAGCAAAAATAAGACCGGGAGCTGACTGTGGCTCAGATCATGAACTCCTTATTGCCAAATTCAGACTTAAATTGAAGAAAGTAGGGAAAACCACTAGACCATTTAGGTATGACCTAAATCAAATCCCTTATGATTATACAGTGGAAGTGAGAAATAGATTTAAGGGACTAGATCTGATAGACAGAGTGCCTGATGAACTATGGATGGAGGTTCGTAACACTGTACAGGATAGAGGGATCAAGACCATCCCCACAGGAAAAAAATGCAAAAAAGCAAAATGGCTGTCTGGGGAAGCCTTACAAATAGCTGTGAAAAGAGAAGTGAAAAGCAAAGGAAAAAAGGAAAGATTAAATTAAATTAAATGCAGAGTTCCAAAGAATAGCAAGAAGAGATAAGAAAGCCTTCCTCAGAGACCCATGCAAACAAATAGAGGAAAACAACAGAATGGGAAAAATTAGAGATCTCGTCAAGAAAATTAGAGATACCAAGGGAACATTTCATGCAAAGATGGGCTCGATAATGGACATAAATGGTCTGGACCTAACAGAAGCAGAAGATATAAGAAGAGGTGGCAAGAATACACAGAAGAATTGTACATAAAAGGTCTTCAGGACCAAGATAATCACGATGGTGTGATCACTACCTAGAGCCAGACATCCTGGAATGTGAAGTCAAGTGGGCCTTAGAAAGCATCACTACGAACAAAGCTAGTGGATGTGATGGAATTCCAATTGAGCTATTTCAAATCCTGGAAGATGATGTTGTGAAAGTGCTGCACTCAATATGACAGCAAATCTAGAAAACTCAGCAGTGGCCACAGGACTGGAAAAGGTCAGTTTTCATTCCAATCCCAAAGAAAGGCAATGCCAAAGAAAGCTCAAACTACTGCACAATTGCACTCATCTCACACGTTAGTAAAACAATGCTCCAAATTCTTCAAGCCAGGTTTCAGCAATACATGAACTGTGAACTTCCAGATGTTCAAGCTGGTTTCAGAAAAGGCAGAGGAACCAGAGATCAACTTGCCAACATCTGCCGGAACATGGAAAAAGCAAGAGAGTTCCAGAAAAACATCTATTTCTGCTTTATTGACTATGCCAAAGCCTTTGACTGTGTGGATCACAATAAACTGTGGAAAATTCTGAAAGAGATGGGAATTCTAGACCACCTGACCTGCCTCTTGAGAAATCTATATGCAAGTCAGGAAACAACAGTTAGAACTGGACATGAAACAACAGACTGGTTCCCAATAGGAAAAGGAGTACGTCAAGGCTGTATATTTTCACCATGCATATTAAACCTCTATGCAGAGTACATAATGAGAAATGCTGGGCTGGAAGAAGCACAAGCTGGAATCAAGACTGCCAGGAGAAATATCAATAACCTCAGATATGCAGATGACACCACTCTTATGGCAGAAAGTGAAGAGGAAGTAAAAAGCCTCTTGATGAAAGTGAAAAAAAGAGTGAAAAAGTTGGCTTAAAGCTCAACATTCAGAAAACTAAGATCATGGCATATATTGGTCCCATCACTTCATGCCAAATAGAAGGGAAAACAGTGTCAGACTTTATTTTTGGGGACCCAAAATCACTGCAGATGGTGATTGCAGCCATGAAATTAAAAGATGCTTACTTCTTGTAAGAAAAGTTATGACCAACCTAGACAGCATAGTAAAAAGCAGAGACATTACTTTGCCAAGAAAGGTCCGTCTAGTCAAGGCTATGGTTTTCCAGTGGTCATGTATAGATGTTGAGAGTTGGACTGAGAAGAAAGCTGGGCGCCGAAGAATTGATGCTCTTGAACTGTGGTGTTGGAGAAGACCCTTGAGAGTCCCTTGGACTGCAAGGAGATCCAACCACTCCATTCTAAAGGAGATCTGTCCTGGGTGTTCATTGGAAGGACTGATGCTAAAGCTGAAACTCCAGTACTTTGACCACCTCATGCAAAGAGTTGACTCATTAGAAAAGACTTTGATTCTGGGAGGGATTAGGGGCAGGAGAAGAAAGGGACGACAGAGGGTGAAATGGCTGGATGGCATTACCGACTCGATGGACCTTAGTTTGAGTGAACTCCAGGAGTTGGTGATGGACAGGGAGGCCTGGCGTGCTGCAATTCATGGCTTAGCAAAGAGTCTGACATGACTGAGTCACTGAAGTGAACTGAACTGAATACAAGGAGCCAATATATAGTGAAAGATCAAAGAGTAGCAATGGCAAAAGTTTTGTTGTTGTTTAGTCGCTAAGTCATGTCTGACTCTTGTCATCTCATGGACTGTAGCTCGCCAGGGTCCTCTGTCCATAGGATTTTCCAGGCAAAGTGTTAGGAAGTCAAAATTCTGAAGATTAGTTTCTCCAACAAAACAAGAGAATACACTATCTCCCTGGATTTGAAAGAATGTAACATGGGCAATTTAATGATTTATCTGGGAGACCTAAGCTGACACAGAAATCCTCATTAAGTAATTTACTCTCTAAAAATACCAACTACTGGCAAATCATGTTTTAAATATATTTCTGAAATCCTACAAATGATAGTTTGAGTGATGGTGCTAGGGTGCAGGATTAGCAGTGGCTCAGAGTGACATTTGGTTAGCTTTGCACTGGGTGCTATGAATGTTTTAACAACTAGCTTGGAAGAAGTAGGTAGATTTCTGATTTGTAGCACTAGTTACCTGATTTCTGTGAAATAAATGCTCCCACTGTGGTCAGTTTCAAAGTACCAACCTGACATTACTGAACACAGAGTTTAGAAGAGACATGCCACACCACACTGTTTCATGGTGCTCCCTCCTGACAGATGAAATAGATGTCAATAAACTAAAAAACACAAATAATAGTAATGCATTGCAATGATGTGTTTTGAGTATTTATAACCACTGTGCATACTCCTGGAGAAGGCAGTGCCACTCCACTCCAGTACTCTTGCCTGGAAAATCCCATGGATGGAGGAGCCTGGTAGGCTGTAGTCCATGGGGTCTCTAGGAGTTGGACACGACTGAGCGACTTCTCTTTCACTTTTCACTTTCATGCACTGGAGAAGGAAATGGCAACCCACTCCAGTGTTCTTGCCTGGAGAATCCCAGGGACGGGGGAGCCTGGTGGGCTGCCATCTCTGGGGTAGCATAGAGTCGGACACAACTGAAGTGACTTAGCAGCAGCAGCAGTGCATACTTTGTGTATTTATATGATTTAATTTTTAATAATGGCTGTTTTTAGTAACCAGCTTGCAAAATTCCTGAAAATTTACTAGTTAGTTCTTGTGAGCTGTTATGAACTGACAACACCCTACTGCTAACAAAAAACGTACAGATGACTTAGCAGGCCATAATGTCAAACATTAAAAATCCACCAAATTTCATGGGCCTGTTATCAGGTATTTAATTATTGGTAGAACACATCTTCAGGCTTCCCTGGTGGCTTTAGTGGTAAATAACCCATCTGCCAATGCAGGAGACACAGATTTGATCCCTGGGTTGGGACGATCCCCTGGAGAAGGAAATGGTAAGCCACTCCAGTATTCTTGTCTCCAAAATCCCATGGACAGAAGGAACCTGGAAGGTTGCATTTCATCAGGAAGCAAAGAATTGGACATGACTTAGCAATGCACAGGACACATCTTCTAGTTTCTTACTCTAGAATCCAAAACCAAATTCTGTATTAAATCAATCCCTGAGAAGGCAAAGTGTTTATTAAGAATGTTCTCCTAGCCAAGAATGTTAATATAGAAGATGCTGTTTGGTAGGAAACTATTTTCCAAAATTGCCTTAACCAAAACAACTCAGTGTTTAGAAATTCTATAATCATTAGAAAAGGAATATAGATTTGCTATCACAGACTAAATAACTGGCTGATAGCATACCATTGGTTCTAAAAGAGATAAAGTGCAGCACAGTATTGAAAACCATGGACACCAGAGTTAGATAACTTGGCCTCAAACCCTGTTTCTTGTACTCATCATCTGTGTGAAGCTGAACAAATAACTTGCTTTGTATCTGCTTTTTCCATCTGTCAAATGTGAATTAACATAGTATCTACTTCAAAAGACTGTCATCAGAATTAAATAAGTTAATATATGCAAGTTCTGAAAACAGTACCTGGCGCATAATAAGCATTCATTTAGTGACTGCCTATTGTTAAGAATAGAAAATCTATCCTTTTACTAGTTTTTACTTCTGATCGTTTTTCTTCATTTATTGTCATATAGCAGTTATAAAAGCCACTGTTGAGCACCTATTTCTGCTAGGCCTTTCGTGTATATTTGTGTGGGTATGTATGTGTCACAAGCATATTTGTGCATGGAAGTGAAAAGTTAAAGTGTTAATCACTCAGTTGTATCCCACTCTTTGTGAACCCCATGGACTATAGCCCACTAGGCTCCTCTGTCTATGGAATTCTCTAGGCAAGAATATTGGAGTAGGTTGTCATTCCCTTCTCCAGGGGATCTTCCCGACCCAGGGAATGAACCCAGGTCTTCCACATTGTAGGTAGATTCTTTACTGTCTGAGCCACCAGGGAAACCCACTGGTGTCTGGTTGCTCATAATTTACAACCAAACTTAAGAAAAACTCCCATACCTCTTCTTTATATATCAGGCTTCCCTGATAGCTCAGTTGGTAAAGAATCTGCCTGCACTGCAGGAAACCCTGGTCGATTCCTGGGTTGGGAAGATCCCCTGGAGAAGGGATAGGCTACCCACTCCAGTATTCTTGGGCTTCCCTGGTGGCTCAGCTGGTAAAGAATCTGCCTGCAATGCGGAAGACCTGGGTTTGATCTGTGGGTTGAGAAGATCCCCTGGAGAAGGGGAAGGCTATTTACTCCAGTATTCTGGCCTAGAGAATTTCATGGACTGTATAGTCCATGGGGTCGCAAAGAGTCGTACATGACTGAGTGACTTTCATTTTCACTTTAAGTGAGAAAACATGAGTTTTAGTGAGGTAACATGACTGTCACAATTTTCAGAGTTAGTAGGTGGTGAATATAATGTTTAAACTTGGTACTTTTTACTTCCGAAGACTGAATGTACCTTTTCCCCTATTTAACACTGCCTCTCTATAATATCCCATAATTTGATGCTCTTGTTCACAATCTATTTCTTGAAACAATCTTCCCATGGTTGCTGTGACACTTAATTTCTTCTGATTATCCTGATTCTATTTCTATGTAATCATCCCTATCTCAATGAGTCATAGCCACACATTATAAACCATTCACATGATATTTACTGTGTGCATGTCTATCTCTGTGTCCAAATTTATAAGGACAACACTCATAACAGTGGAGCTCATTCAAATAACCTTAACTTGACAAAGACCCTATTTTTAAATAACATCACATTTTGAGGTACTGGGGGTTATGACTTCAACATATGAATTCTTATGCATGCTAAGTCACTTCAGATGTGTCCGACTCTGTGCGACCCTATGGACAGCAGCCCATCAGGCTCCTCTGTCCAGAGAGGATTCTCCAGGCAAGAATACTGGAGTGGGTTGCCATTTCCTTCTCCTATATTAACAGTAGGCACTTGTATTCAGCAAAATATACTTTTAGGGTGAAAAGTAAGTCACAGAGTGGGAGAAGGTATCAACAATGCATATATCCAATAACTAGAACTCTCATATGCTGATGAATTCTTAGGGTAGACATTATTCAACTTATAGCATAGCTTAACCCACACTTAATTTCTCACAATGAGAAATTTGTTTGGGCTTTTATTGTCTATACATGATTCTGTTCTGGGCTTTTATTTAAAAATACATAGATTTGCCCAAAACAAAAAAAACAAACTTTTCAATTATTTATTTATATCTTACCTCTTCCAAAGTGAATTAGCAATAATTTACAATACAAGAAAATGGACAGACAAGATATATATAATAATAAATGTGGAAACATGGAATTAGCCAAAATATTTGGGGTTTTCCGTAAGATGTCACAGAAAAATCCAAATGAATGTTGTGGCCAACCCAAAACATGTTATGATTAACATAGGGATTAATATATCTTTTCAAATTACTATTTTAATGTTCTTCAGATAAATACCCAAAAGTGAAATAGTTGGGCCATATGGTAGTTCTGTATGGACAGTCATGTATGGATGTGAGAGTTGGACTATAAAGAAAGCTGAGCATCAAAGAATTGATGCTTTTGAACAGTGGTGTTGGAGAAGACTCTTAGAGTCTCCCCCTGAACTGCAAGGAGATCCAATCAGTCCATCCTAAAGGAAATCAATCCTGAATATTCATTGGAAGGACTGGTGCTAACGCTGAAAATCCAATACTTTGGCCACCTGATGTGAAGAACCGACTCACTGGAAAAGACCCTGATGGTGGGAAAGACTGAAGGGTGGGAGGAGAAGGGGATGACAGAGGATGAGATGGTTGGATGGCATTACCAATTCAATGAGCATGAGTTTGAGAAAAATCTGGGAGATAGTAAAGGACAGGGAAGCCTGGTGTGCTGCAGTCCATGGGGTTACAAAGAGTTGGACATGGCTGAGCAACTGAACTGAACTGATGGTAGTTCTACTCTTAATTTTTTTGAGGAATCACCATATTGTTTCCCATATTGGCTGCATCAATTTACAGTATCAAAAAACGATGTATGAGAGTTTTTTCTTCACATCCTTTTCAACATTTATTATTTCTTGTCTTTTCAATAGTAACTATTCTAACAGGTAGGAGGTGATATCTCACGTAGTTCTGATTGTATTTCCCTAAGAGTGATGTTGAACATCTTTTAAGGCATCTGTTGGCCATCTGTATTATATCTTCTTTGGAAAAATGCCTATTCAGATCCTTTGCCCATTTTTTAAACCTTTTTTTGTTTTGTCATTGAGTTGTATGAGTTCCTTATATATTTTGAGTATTAGGCCCTGGAAGTTTCTTTTTACTTTACATGCCATATGTCATGCACATTAACTAGAAATGAGTTTCAAGGATGGATTATAATGATGTAATAATTTAAAGAAATCCCATGATTATAAAGTAAACATTTATTATAGAAGTTTGAAAATGCAAAGTATTAAACCCATACTGAATCCTATCACTATGACATTTTGATATGTATCATCCCAAGTTACACTATATCAATAAGCAGACACATATTTGTAATTTGGAAGTTAATGATATATACAAGTTTGTAGGCTTTTTATTATAATGTGAGAATCATTCTATAGTTTATTACTATGCTTTAAATTTTATCACAAGTAAGTGACAAAAGTCACTGTACTTTTTTTACATATTGGCAAGTGAAAGTCGCTCAGTCGTGTCTGATTCTTTGCGACTCCACGGACTGTATAGTCCATGGAATTCTCCAGGCCAGAATACTGGAGTGGGTAGCCTTTCCCTTCTCCAGGGAATCTCCCCAACCCAGAGATCAAACCCAGGTCTTCCACATTGCAGGCAGATTCTTTATAGACTGAGCTACCAGGGAAGTCTGTTTTCTTTTTTCTTTTTTTTAAGAGTTTTAGTAAAGATTATAAAATTAAGAACTAGATGTTAAAATTTAATTTTAACCAAATAGAATAGGCAGAACTGGATATAACTTAGCAAGATTCCACTGAAAAATATAAATCACCAAAGATAGAATTTCAGTAAAATATCATACAGCAAAAGGGCATCACTAACATTTGAAAGAACTTTACTCCATTGATAGTTTTCAGGACAAGACTGAGCAAAACTACTCAGGAATATATGCTTAGTAACTTCTTTTTGATTGCACTGTTCCATCCTACTATCAGAACTGCTTCTTATGAAGATGATATAGTCTATTACTATTACTCTCAAAAAGGTACAAAATCCCTGATATTTTTTCCCTGCTTACAGGCTACTAAGTTTATCTCATACTGTTTCACAAATACCAACAGAAGACACAAGATTCCTGGATCAGAGACAAAGGACTTTATTACTCACGACAAAGCGGTAGCCATAACTTCCTGTTGGTTTGCTTTGGCTCACCATGCCCTTCCAAATCCCCCAGGAATAATATAAATGGGCCTAATGGATGTCTTCATAAACAGTGGGCTACATTTCAAGAAAGGAACACTGAGCTTGGGGAATTTATTACTTTTATAGTAGTAAACTTGTTCTCTGTATGAAGAAAATACATCACCTCATCCCTCAAGGTTGTTCACCGCAAACACAAAACTGAGGAATGGCCCGAGTAACATGCAGTCAGGGTCTTGCATTCTCGCTATACCAAGTCAGAAAGTATACTCATCTTCATGGCCCATGGTAGATGGCTCGGCTAGCAATCTTCATGTTCTAGTCATAAACTCAGTCTCACCAAATCTTGACATTTATAAGACTTTCTTCCCTTAATATTTAGATTCACTTTTGGATAGGCCTTTAAAAATAGGCATTATTTTATACATCTTTGTCTCTTTTGCTGACTCACATACAGGGTTATCATTACCATCTTTCTAAATTCCATATATATGCATTCAGTTCAGTTCAGTTCAGTTGCTCAGTCGTGTCTGACTCTTTGCAACCCCATGAATCGCAGCACACCAGGCCTCCCTGTCTATCACCAACTCCCAGAGTTCACTCAGACTCACATCCACTGAGTCTGTGATGCCATCCAGCCAACTCATCCTTGGTCGTCCCCTTTTCCTCCTGCCCCCAATCCTTCCCAGCATCAAAGTCTTTTCCAACGAGTCAACTCTTCGCATGGGTGGCCAAAGTACTGGAGCTTCACCTTTAGCATCATTCCTTCCAAAGAAATCCCAGGGTTGATTCTCTTCAGAATGGACTGGTTGGATCTCCTTGCAGTCCAAGGGACTCTCAAGAGTCTTCTCCAACACCACAGTTCAAAAGCAGCAATTCTTCGGCGTTCAGCCTTCTTCACAGTCCAACTCTCACATCCATACATGACTGCTGGAAAAACCATAGCCTTGACTAGACGGACCTTAGTTGGCAAAGTAATGTCTCTGCTTTTGAATATGCTATCTAGGTTGCTCATAACTTTTCTTCCAAGGAGTAAGCGTCTCTTAATTTCATGGCTGCAATCACCATCTGCAGTGATTTTGGAGCCGCAAAAAATAAAGTCTGACACTGTTTCCACTGTTTCTCCACCTATTTCCCATGGAGTGATGGGATTAGTATATTGTATTAGCCTCCAATTAAATAAATTTAAATTTAAAAAAATAAAAAAATAGGCATTATTTTAAGTTTTTTGAAGCCCTTTACATACATTTACATTAATAACTATAGTTATTGAGCACCTATTAAGTCTGCAAACATGGGACACCTTAACTAGCCTTGTTCCCAACTCTCATCTTTATTATTTTCTAGTAAGAATTACTAGATATGCAGTATGCTTGATATTTACCAAAGTGTTAGACTTTATAGTTTTTTTCATACATTTTCTTCCTCAAATTTGATCTTCCATAACCACATTAAAAGCATGCATGCTCTTTCTAGCCTTTCACTACCTACCATTCTACACCTAATCAAGAATCCATCATTACAGCATATCATCATAAGGAAAATAAAACCCTATTTTCTAATAGCATCTGCATAAGCAGTATTTAACTTTCACATTCTGTTTTTTGTGCCAAAGTCACAACCTCCAACGTGAGATCTAAATCCATCTGTGCTCCCTTTAGTCTCAGATTCCGTTCCCAAATCCTCAAGTCACTAAGTCTATGTTCCAGTTTCTTCTGGCTCCCTGAATCCTCCTATGAAAATCTGTCTCCACAGAGAGCAGTTGGTAGGTTTCATGTATCTTGGCAAGCTTGCTCATACATCTTAGGTGCTTACCCAGGAAGGGAGCACACATTCCAAATGACAATTCAATTTCAGACCTAGATATTCATATCTCACTCTACTTCCCATTAAGGAGCTGCATACTACCATATTTTTCTCTTCCTCCAAGAAGTGATAACTTGATTCCAAACAGCTGTTATTGCCCATGGCCCTCCTTTTCTTGGTCTGTGATGAAAGGAATGTTGAGTCATCTTCAGAATGTACAAATTCCCAATTAACTATATTGCATTTCTACCCCTCTTTCTATTCTGTGGCAGGCTCTCTACTCCACACTAACCTCTTGGCACTGATTTTGATTGCTTTTTATCTTCTTGAATCTTTTTTCTCTCTGACTTTTTCCCATCTTATCTAAGAAGCCTTTGTCCTAACATGTAAACCAGTGTCAACAGGCATTCCTCAACTTCACCCTTATCAGGAAGCTAGCCTGAATGATTATGCTAGACAGAAAAGCAAAAACATTGTATCTCTGCTAGTAATTTAAATATATCCCCTAAATTTACACTTATGGATCCCAAGTTGAAATTTTCCCCTTGGAAGCCGAAAGAGTAATGATTTGGAGGAGCTAGTTTTCTGGAGATAAAAGGACTCCTACAAACTGCCCTAACCTTGCTTGGCCACTCTGCTCCACTTCCAGAAAATCTCTGCTAACACTTAAATATAACTAAATATTACTAATTTTACCAGAACATCAACCTCCATTTTTGTTAGTAAACAAATAGCCATATTACATGATTCTGATATTTAATGAATATCTACGGTATGCCAGGTACCTTATTTTGTTAAATTCTAGTTTAGATAGCTCTTACAGTATGTGATCTAAGTGAAAACTACATAATTATAAATGCTTTCAAGTATTAAAATAGAAGGGCTGGGGATCAGCCCCAGGAAGATTCCAGATCTGTGCACTTAGTCACTGATATATATTTAATTTTCACAATATCCCTGCAAGGCTAGTTATCTGTAATTTTAAAATGAGAAAACTTAGGCATAAAGAGGATAAATAAATTTCTCAGGGTATTCACTTACAAGTGGTAGACCTAGGTTTCACTAATCTCTTTTCACAACCATATCATCTCCTGTATAAATTATTTTCTTCCTAATTAAAACTTGCCAAATCATAGCATCATTGTAACAGTTATCTATTAATAAAGCAATGTGATAAAACAAACAAACACAAAATCTCAGTGAAAACATTTTTAAAAGGTATTTATCTACCATATCCCTATTGCTCTACATACTTGGGCTGGACTTGCTCATGCATCTGTACTCAACAGTAGGTCAGGTTTACAGATTTCTGATTTTGGCTGGGCTCACTCATATGTCTTGGGATTGGCTAGCTGTCAATTGATTTAGGATGGTATTAGTTTCAAGGTAGGAAAATTTGGCTTTGCTAGATTGAATATGTTCTAATAGTAACAGCAGATGTTCAACAGAAAGAGTGGAAATATGGTCTTTTTCAAGCTTCCACTTATATTATGACTGATAACATCCCATCAGCCAAAGCAAGTCACTTGGCTGGTCCAAGAATATCGGTGGGAGCATGTTACAAGACCATGTGGCAAAGGATGTGGATACAAGAGAGGTGAAGCATGGGGCCATAACATAACCAGACTACTGCAGTTGTTATTATTGGGACTAAGAAATCAAGTCATATAATTATGCATTTAGTTGTATGTGAGGGCTGAGTACTAAATTTCCACAAATTTTTCAAGGCAGTTGCTAAACCATTAGCAGCTCGAAATTAATCCATAATAAGGGTATTTGTATCACAAAACTAGTCAAATGCTACAAATGACAAATCAAAGCTTTGTATAGCCAATTCAGCAGCACACTGCTGTATGCATCTCAAAAGTTTACATCTAAGGCTTCTTCTATGTATAGAAAATTTCAAGTGATTATGTGATCAACTTAAATTTCTATTTTGCATCAAAAATTATATAGGATTATGATCAGGTTGCTGTTCTGTTTTCTTTTCCTTAGTTGCCTTCTATGTATGCAAATAGCTTAAAATGAATAGTTCTAAAGATAGATGGCTCATATTTCTTGAATAGGTACAGTAAGGATAGTAATTAAGTAAACATCATCAAGGAAATTACTTATGTGTCTAAAGATTCCAATTTGCTATTTTAAAGAGTATTTTAATTCTAATTCATTCTGTGTTTTCAGCAAGTCTGTTGTAGATAATCCCAAGGGCATTATCAGGTTCCAGAATCTATTAATTTTGTCTGAAGACAACTGAAGTGGTAATTTAGACTGCCTTAGAATCACAGATCACATGTGGAGTTCCTTCTATCACTTGAAGAATTTGCACATAGGTGTGTCCTTTATAAACAAAATAAAAATTCATTTTATTTTAAATACAAGTAAATATGTTTCCCAAATTATGACTGATGAAGCTGGGGATGCAGGAGATGCAATTTTTCTAGCCTTTTAGCCACTCCCCACGTCTCTAGTGTACCATCAATGCCATGATCAAAAAAAGAGAAAGAAGGAAGAAAGATAGAAGTTGCCAACAGACCACAATATGAAACATTAGATAATGCTAAAACGGGTTGAAAATGACTATGTATTTGGTGTTTTACTTTCCTCAGTGGGTAAGGAAAGTGTGAAGTGAGTCTGCTTTCTCTATGAAAATTTCAATTATGGTAGTAAGTTATGAAATTATATCCAGTATTTCTTCCTTATTAAGAACTGAAAACATTGAATCTGAGCAAATACATATATTCTCTCCTTCTCCCTTTCTTTCCCTTTCTCTGCCTATATATGTGTGCCTGGGTTTCTTTTCTTTTTTAAATATAAAAATTATGCATGAAGCCAAACTATCTCAGTTCAGATTCAAGCTCTGGTACCTTGAGCAAGTATTTAACCTCTGTGTCCATTTTCCTCATCCACAAAATGTGGACAAAAACAGTATCCACTTCAAGGGCTGTTATGAGTATCAAAATAATTAATACATATAAAGTATTTAGAAGTGGCTATAAATTATCAGAAAATGTTGCCTGCCATTATTATATGATACCCAAACCATTTAAGTCAGTTTAAAAAAAAAAAAACAAAACTAAACTACAACATTCTCTAATACCACATATAAAATAACCTCAAAATGTATTCAAGACCTAAATTTAAGGCCAGATACAAAAACTTTTAGAGAAAAACACAGGTAAAACACTCTTTCACATAAAGACAGCAATATCTTTTTAGATCCACCTCCTAGAGTAATGAAAATAAAAATAAACAAATGAGATCTAATTAAAATTAAAAGCTTTTGCACAGTAAAGGAAACCATGAACAAACCATAAGCACAAGCCACAGAATGGGAGAAAATATTTGCAAATGAAGCAGCTGAAAAGGGATTAATCTCCAAAATATATAAGCATCTTAATATCAAAAGAGCAATCAAAATGTGGGCCAGAAGTTCTAAATAGACATGTCTCCAGAGAAGACTTTACAGAGGGCCAAAAAACACATGAAAAGACGCTGAACATCACTAATTATTAGAGAAATGCAAATCAAAACTATAATGTGCTATCACCTCACACCAGTCAGAACAGCCATCATCAAAAAGTCTACAAACAATAAATACTAGAAAGGGTGTAGAGAAAAGGGAACTCTCCTACACTAGTGGGAATGTAAATTGGTACAATCACTATGCAGAACAGTAAGGAGGTTCCATAAAAAAAACAAAAAATAGAGCTATCATATGGTCCAGCAATCCCACTTCTGGGCAAACATCCAGAGAAAACCATAATCCAAAAGGATACATGCACCCCAACATTCACTGCAGCACTATTTACAATAACCAAGACAGAGAAGCAACCTACATGCCCATCTACAGAGGAATGGACATACATGTTGATACAACAGAGTATTACTCAGCCATAAAAGAATGAAATAATACTAACTGAAGTAAGTCAGAGAAATTCAAATATCATATAATTATCATGCATATGTGGAATCTAAAAATATGATACAAAGTAACTTATTTACAAAATAGAAACAGGCTTCAAAACAACAACTTATGTTTACCAAAGGGAAAAACTGGAGAGGAGGGATAAATTAGAAGTTTAGTATTAACACATACAACTACTATATATAAAACAGATAAACAACAAGGATGTATTACATAACACAGGGAATTCTACTCAATACTCTGTAAGAGAAAAGAATCTGAAAAAGAATGGATATATGTATAACCGAATCACTTTGTTATACATCTAATAGTAATACACTGTAAATCAACTATATCTCAATATAAAATAAAAATTAAAAAGTAATTAGTTAACTCAGAAAGTTTCATTATATTTGTTGTGATTTTAAAACATATTTATTTCTCAAGGATCTGTGTGTTACATTAGTAACACTTTAAAAGTGTGTAGACAAAAGTCTGAGGAGGGCATCAGCAGCTCAGACTCATGGTAAAGACAAAGACCTTCCAACTTAGTTTTGGTGGTTATGTTTATTAACATACACAGAAATGTATAAAGACTTTATGAAAGCATATGATACCTGGGTCCGCTTAAAATCTTATATCTCCAGAATCATAGGATACAAAGTAGGTCTATGTGTGCTTAATATTCTTATTTTAGATATCTTTTAACTAGGAAAAAATCTTAGATGTATTAGAAATATTTACACGTATTTTTATTTTTTAATACACGTAATTTCACACTGGGGGCAAAGATAAAGTATGAACTGTTATCTCTTGGTGGTATATGATTGGAAAATCCCAGAAGACATAATGGAAAAAGAGAAGAGTGAATGGTTCTGGTAATGGAATATGAATTATTACAAAAGAAGACTTTACAATATTATAATGTACTCAGTTCAGTTCAGTCACTCAGTTTTGTCTGACTCTTTGCAACACCATGGACTGCAGCACACCAGGCCTCCCTGTCCATCGCCAACTCTCGGATTTACTCAAACTCATGTCCATTGAGTCAGGGATGCCATCCAACCGTCTCATCCTCTGTCAGCCCCTTCTCCTTCTGCCTTCAATCTTTCCCAACATCAGTGTCTTTTCCAATGAGTCAGTTCTCCGCATCAAGTGGCGAAAGTATTGGAGTTTCAGCTTCAGCATCAGTTCTTCCAATGAATATTCAGGATTATTTCCTTTAGGATGGACTGGTTGGATCTCCTTACAGTCCAAGGGACTCTCAAGAGTCTTCTCCAGTACCACTGTTCAAAAGCATCAATTCTTCGGCGCTCAGCTTTCTTCAAAGTCCAACTCTCACACCCATACATGACTACTGGAAAAAACAGCTTTGACTAGATGGACCTTTGTTGGCAAAGTAATATCTCTGCTATTTAAGCTGAGATTTAAAAAAAGGTAAGTTTTATATTTTGTAAGCATGAAGTTTAACTATATAGGATAGTCAGAAATCTCACATGTAAGACAAAGACATGCATATCACAATGAAAATTCCACTGAGATAAAAATTAGCAATTGAAAATTTATGTCCTCTTTATACGCTCCTTGTAGGTAGAGCAAAACATAGACTAGTGATTGTGGCAGTTTTGTTACTAAGTCGTGTCTGACTCTTGCAACCCCATGGACTGTAGCCCTGGGGTTGCAAGGAACACATGAACAGCGGTTCCTCTGTTCATGGGATTTCCCAGGCAAGAATACTGGAATGGGTTCCATTTCCTTCTCCAGGGGATCTTCCTGACCCATGGATAGAACCTGGGTCTCCTGCATTTCAGGCAGATTCTTTACCGACTGAGCCACCAGGGAAGCCATATACTAGTGATGCTATTTATTAAATATGTTTGGAAGTTACATGCTGTGGGAGTATTAGCCAGCATCTATGAAACAGGCCCTATTTGTTTTTCTAGGCTTTATTTGAAGACATGGACAGAGAAGAGATTTATTAAGGCTATAAACATGGAAAGTGCTATGGTATTAATTAACATATATTCTAATGTGATATATATAATATGTAGATATATATTTATATAAATATATATTTACACTTACAGTATATTTACACTTACATTTTAAGAGAAATATAAATCATATATATATTTATAGGAGATTAAACAGCCTGAGACAATTTTAATATAATAGCCATAGACTACAATGTAAGAAAATAATATTTGATTACTTTAAAAATTCAAACTTATGGTATCTAGGTTATCACTCAAAATCAACCAGAGCTCAGTCAATATTCAGAAGCCCAGATTTTCAAATAGCACTGCCAGGCCAATCTTAGAATATAATGTAATTCTTGCAGATTCAACAAGAAAATAAAGAGTTAATATAAGCCTTTATAATAGTATAGAGATATTTTATATAATACACAAGTACTTCCATTACATTCAATAAGGTTAAGATTGTCTACACAACTGATCTCACTATTCATCATTGTTAAATGGCTTCTGCACTTAGAGCACTCATCCTCGCTACTCACTACAAGGGCCCAATCTGAAAGAACCTATCACGTATGTTGACATGAGGTTGTTTAATCAAACGATTTTTTCTTATCTATAGAAAAGAAGAAAAAAAAAGTATTTTGGGGAAAAGATGAATGCTTCTGTGGATCCCTCTACAGATTAAAACGGTTGACTCAGCAGCACTCTGAGTAAAATACAGAGCCTAGAGAAGCAAGCTGATGGCACTTTAGTTTATTGTACTTAACAGCACTCAGGACAAGCATTTTATTCACATAGATTTCCCCTAGCTGAAATTAATTTCTCCCTTTTTTACGCTTGCACAGCACAAAATTTCCTCTCCTGCAGCATTTGCCACATTTTGCCTTATTCTAGGCTCTACTTTTCTTGTGTAAAAATGTGAAACATCAATACTTACAAATATCTTGATAAAATGTTTAAGGTTTTTCCATATCTCCTTTCCTTCTCCATATGTCCTTCTCCCCTAAAACAGTATTATAAAGCACATGCTTGACACACAGAATACAAGTACAGATAAACTGGTACCACTATACTACAAACCAACAGCATGGAAAATAAAAGAGTGAATTATAAGGAAGTATCATATTTTAATTTCTTCAATTCAAATTTTTAATATATTCCAGGCTACCAGTGTCTGTCTTTCTGACTAAAAAGTGGTTACAGCATGTACCATATAATGAAAAGCAAATTATTTGTGTGAATTGAAGATCTCTTCAATGGCAGAAGACTGTTATCATCTTTCAGTAAATTCAATCTCAGAATTAAGTCTTATACTCTGTATCCTAGTTCGTAGTGTCCTATATATGCTGCTGCTGCTACTAAGTCACTTCAGTACTGTCCAACTTTGTGCAACCCCATAGATGGCAGCCCACCAGGCTCCCCAATCCCTGGGATTCTTCAGGCAAGAACACTGGAGTGGGTTGCCATTTCCTTCTCCAATGGATGAAAGTGAAAGTGAAGTTGTTCAGTCGTGTCCAACTCTTAGCGACCCCATGGACTGCAGCCCACCAGGCTCCTCTGTCCATGGGATTTTCCAGGCAAGAGTACTGGAGTGGGGTGCCACTGCCTTCTCTGAAATTATTCCAGAGTAAACTACAAATTCCAACTTTGTGCAACCCCATAGATGGCAGCCCACCAGGCTCCCCAATCCCTGGGATTCTTCAGGCAAGAACACTGGAGTGGGTTGCCATTTCCTTCTCCAATGGATGAAAGTGAAAGTGAAGTTGTTCAGTCGTGTCCAACTCTTAGCGACCCCATGGACTGCAGCCCACCAGGCTCCTCTGTCCATGGGATTTTCCAGGCAAGAGTACTGGAGTGGGGTGCCACTGCCTTCTCTGAAATTATTCCAGAGTAAACTACAAATAGAAATAAATACAATGTACAACACTTTATAATGACTCAAAAGGGCTATTTATATTTAGGGTATATATTTTAAATATTATTGAAAAGGAAATTAAAAATAATATATCAATTTTATTAACTATATGTATACAGTAGATTTAAGGGACTAGATCTGATATACAGACTGCCTGATGAACTATAGATGGAGGTTGATGACATTGCACAGGAGACATGGATCAAGACCATCCCCATGCAAAAAAGCAAAAAGGCTGTCTGGGGAGGCCTTACAAATATCTGTGAAAAGAAGAGAAGCAAAAAGCAAAGGAGAAAAGAAAAGATATAAGCACTGAATGAGGAGTTCCAAATAATAGCAAGGAGAGATAAGAAAGCCTTCCTCAGCGATCCATGCAAACAAATAGAGGAAAACAACAGAATGGGAAAGACT